>VXBC01002637.1:0-42091 GCA_013399945.1 Ploceus nigricollis | reverse complement strand
AGCCCGCGCGCGGCCGCCCTGAGGGGCTGCGGCTCCTCGGCCGCGGCTCTCCCGCCGCTGCTGCGCCCGGCCTGGGCGCCGCGCCCGCCACCGCCCTCCCCCGGCTGTGCCTTGAGCCGCCGACGGTCCCTCCTAGGTCCTGTGGCGCCTAGCGCTGGAAATTGTAAATCCAGGCCCTTGGCACGGATGCGCGGTGGAAGGAGGTTTCCACAGCGAGTTGTGCCTGAGCCTTGCAGGGACAGGAGCAGGCTCAGGNATCAGAGTCAGCTGCAAGGCAGTTGTAAGCCAAAAGAAATTTGGGACATTCATTGCATATGTAGCATACACACAGCAAAAGCATGCTGAAAAGCAGAGGCATTCCTTTTTATCCTCCAGGGTGCCACTGCTGGGAGTAGAGGTACTCCTATCTCTGCAGATTCAGCTAGTCACATGCCATAGGCAAACCATGTACTGTAGCTGCTTTCCACCCCAGGCCAGCGGAGCCTGTTTTGCCCAAGGGGAAGCTGCTATTTCCCCTCTCCTCCCTAGCACATGCATATCTGCTCTGAACCTGGCACCCACAGGTGGTGAGAGAGCACGCAAATGGCCACACCGCTGTGGCCACGCTGCAATGCCACTTGTCTTGTGAATCACCTCAGCCTGGGTTCTGTGCTGTTCCACAGTCGTTCCCCTTGCAGGGCACTTCCAATCTCTCCCGCATCACCACTGCCCGTGGTGCTGTGTGCCGGCTGCTAATCCCTTTTATGCTGAACACACTGGTGCTAGGTGTGGAAACACCAGCGTCCATGACTTTAGCAGTATTCAAAATCCTCCGTTGGGGCCACTGGGAAACCCAGTCACAGGCTAGCAGATTTCAACTTCCCACGTACCTTTTACTCCCTTATTTTCATTCTTTCAAGGGCAGAAGCATTTAAGTTAAAGACTTAAATCGCCCTCTCCCCCTGCGCCTGGTGCCTCCCAAGATTCTCCCCAGTGAACTGCAAGCTGTGAACTCTGAGCTGGATATTACACGGCTGCAATATTGGCCACGAAACTTCCACGCGGTCTGTGTTGTGCACATGCTTTTTAACAGCATCACCCACTCCGTCAGCTTCGTCCCCCCTGCCGGGGTTGTAGGGCAGGAGGGGGTGAAACCACGAAGCCTTCCTGCCTGCCAGGGAGGTTTCGGCACGCCGCGGGAGCCGTGTGTGCCGGAGGGGCTGCGGCGATGTCCCCGGAGCGCTCCCCATCCCGGCATCCCGGGATGAGCGGGGCCGGCCCGCGCCGCTCCGNCTCTACAAGTACCTGAAAGGAGTTGTAGCCAGGTGGGGGTCCACCTCTTCTCCCAGGCAACTAGAGACAGGATAAGAGGATGTAGTCTTAAACTGCAGGTTTAGGTTGAACATTCGCNCGGCGCGCCGCGCCGCTGGCAGCCACCTTCCATTGGCCGCCTCCCGGCGGCGCCGGCCAATGGGCGGCCGCGGCTGCGGGCCGTTGGAAGCGCGCCACGGCAACCGTTAAACCGCCGCNGCCCAGAGAGGTAGTGGAGTCACCATGCCTGGAGGTGTTTAAGGAAAGACTGGCTGTGGCATTTGGTGCCATGTTCCGGGTGACATGGTGTTCAGTCATAGCTTGGACTCAATAATCTCAGAGGTCTTTTCCCACCTAAGTGGTTCTTTGAGTCTACGATTGTACAGACAGCAGCAAATTCTGGGTCTAGTTCCAGATCAGGTTTGGTCAAACCCTGCCACCCTGGGCGTCTCTGGAGTGCTTGGTCCACCATACATGCCAAGGTTGTGATGCTGAAAGTAGTTACAGGTGACTTGGGCATTGATGCAGTGCCTGGGAAAGATGGGGTGCTGCTGCTCAGGATGCTGTCCTGCTGCTGGAGGGGAATGACAGTGGCGTTCACAGGCAGTTTGGCCCTTGGTGCTTTGGCCATGCCACACAGAGAAGCAGCATCAGCAAGGGGGTAGCAGGTCAGTGGCAAGCTGTTCAGGCACACCAGGGGCCAGGGTGGAACCAGGCATGCAGCAGCAGGGACCTGTGATATGTGAGGTACAAGAGCAATATGGGTTCAGGATAGAGGAGCAGCAGAGAGGGGTGGCAGCCAAGGAGTTGTTGGATGATTACTTGTGCCCCTTGGGGTGCACATGCACTGACTGGAGAAGTGTGGAGAAGTGTGCATAGCATCTGTCCATCCTGCCTGAATCTTATTAACATTGCTGAGAACTTCACTTTCTTAAGGTCTAAAATTCTCTGCATTTTAAAGAGAGCAGAAGGACTGTCTGGAGTGTATGGGCTCTTCTTTCCTGGAATGTAAAGAAAACCTCGGCTGTGCAGCTGGAGTGCAGGGGGCTTCATTCCTTAGTGAAAGCAGAGAAGGGAAATGCAGATGTCACAGCTGGGACAGGAGATTTATCTTGGCAAGCAAAGAGGAAAAAATTTTTACAAAGAAAAGAGAAAACTCAGAAGAATCCCCTCCCCATCTTCACTGCTTGCCAGCACGAGCAGAACCTCCAACCTGCAAAGGCCTTTCGTCTCCTGGGCCTGGGCTGCTGCCCAGCTGGATTTAGCCCCTCGCTGCTTTCTCTTTGGAGCGAGACCGTTGTGGTGGGATGAGAGAGGCTGTGAGAACCAGGATGATCCTGAAGGAAGACTGTGTCCAAACAACTCAGCTGGAGGTGGGAAGGGGAAAGTCACAGTCAAAGAATGGAAGCATGAAAGGGAAAAGGAGGGACAGATGCAGCCAGGATGAGTCCAGAGAAGTGGATCCAGGGGGAGCAAGTCATCACCTCCTCAGCCATGCATCGTGCCACTGGGCTACAAGAGTGCTACCTTAAGGCATCCCATGAGCAACTGGGCTGGGGAGAAGGTTTTGTGCCTCAGTCTCTCCTTGGGGCCTCCAGAGTTCTAACACCAGCTCTGGGTGGGGATATATGTAGAGCTTGCGTTTGGATATCTGGATGCCTTGCATTAGCTCCCAAGATAACTGTTGTACAACAGGAAAGGGTGTTTGAATGAGAAGTGCACGCACGCACATACAGTGTGCTATTTAGACAACCCTAAGCATGAGGTCAGGATGAAAACATGTGGTGGAAATATGTTTGGAAGAGTCAGTGCCTATGTCGATCACCAGGAGTGGGAGGGAGCAGAAGCCAGGAGCTGACAGATTCTCACTCTCTCCCCATGGCTGAGGTGGCCTCAGCCTGAGCAGATTCTACTGTGGCAGCAGGTTAAGGCTCCCTGTAGGGCCTAGAGATGCAATGGTTGTTGCCTCCCCATACCTGTACACACCGGCTCATCCTCTTTGGGTGCTGCCTCCCTGTCATCCTAGAGTTTGAGGGGGACGGGCAGCCAGAAATCAGGCTTGGATCAGGAAATCCAGCACATCCTCGCCATTGCATTTCTGTCCCTTGGCTGCCCCCTCCCTGACCGCTCACTGGTAATACAGCTTTGGAAATACATCTCGTGCTATTTCTTGGCTTTGGAGCATAGTTAGAAGAAGAAGGAAGGAGAGTGTGAAAGGGAGGGGAAGATAACAGGAGCAAATAATGCAAAATGAGACTGTGCTGTGAGCTTTGTATCCCATCTGGAAACTGTTTTCCCTCAGTACACTGCACACCCACTCCCTCTAGGACAGGATGGTAAGGGTCGAGTTTCCCAGTTGACTGGTCCCCCTTGCTAAAGCCAGACCCATCTTCATGAAAGCTACTTGAAATATCTTAAAGGAGAATCTCAACACAGTTGCTGAGCCCTTCATTGTCACAATTAGAAACTCTTGGCCAATCCTCTGAGGAGCAGGAGCTGGCTGATCTCAGCCTGGTTGGAAGGCACTCTCAAGGAGTTTTGGTCTTGAAGAAGCTGTGAGAGGATGAGGCTGCTGTGCTTGTGAATCTCTGTCCATCCCACCTTCATTCACACCCAAGTTCCATGGACTCTTTCTTGGACCTTCCCTGGTCTGCTGAGACCTTTGTTGCCATTGTGTTGGCAAAAGTCTCCCCAAAGCCCAGCCTAGTCGTGTCATTTCGTGGCAGCACATGAAGACTTTTAGCTGTGCTGGCCCCAGCCTGGGTGGGAACAGAGGGCTAGTGACCACCCAGCACCTTCCATTCCAGCAAGGATAAAGCTACTATCCATTTGGTCAGGTGATAAACCTGCTTCTCTTCATTGCTCAGAAACTTGGAGCACTGACCCTGCCATGTGCTGCTGTGATGTACACAGCCCTGAGTCACCACATCCTAGTTCCCTCAACCCTCTCTCACACATGCAAAGGAGGAGTAGGACTGAAGCTTTCTCTGAGTTTTGCCAGATAAGTGCAGCTCACAAAATTAGGCTGGGTGGGACAAAATTTGCATATTCTGGGTTAACAGGCTTGATCTAAACTAATTAGTAGTGGTTTTGATGGCATCTAGCCAAAATAAACTCTGGGTTGCTCCTCACTGTGTCCATCACAGTTGGATCTTGACAAGAGGACACTCTTTCTTATCATGTGGTTGCACACACAGCTGTCTTATACAAATTAGAAGTCTAAAATTAACAATACCTGTTGACTTCAGGAAAGAAGAGTCAACCCAAAAGCCCTAGTAGTTTTCCTGGGATGTGTTGACAGCTTCCTGCTGGTCCCATAGTTTCCATTATGGGTATAGCACGCTACAAACCCATGCTATTATTTTTGTTTGCTTTACTCTTCCTTCTGCTGCTTTCCTCTGCCTCTTGCCACTTTCTTTGAGTAAAACAACAATCTCCAGCTTTGTGTCAGTTCTAGGTGCTCTCCCTCCTTGAGGGTGTTGGATCATTGGTGCCCCCTTTGATAATAACTATAGTTATGGCCAATCTCATGGGCAAGCTCCCTTCTCTCCGTCGTTTGTGTTTGGAGATGTTGGACTGGTATATGTGTGAGTGGTGAGAGCTGAAACAGGCTGCTTTGATGAGAAGGCTTTGCCAGTATTTAGGAGGATAAGACCCAGAAGCCCAGAGAGAGGTAGATGCTGCAACATTTCTGGATTCCCAGGGAAGGGTGCAAATTTCATTCTCTGCTCATCACCCATGTTTTTCCTGTACTGTGCAGTAGGCCTCTGTCTCTTGGGAGAGAATGGTCTCTTGGGGACCTGAACTCCTGCACCTCTGGGAGAACAGTGTTGCCTTCATCCTCATTTCCACACAGCAAGGTCTTCCAGCAGCAAGTCTGCTGTGTGCTGTCTAAAATTATGAGAAACCTGAAATTACTCTTGCAAATGTTGGTGCCTGGTTAAGGCTCTGATACTCAGTTCCTTGCACTCGTTACTCATCTCTCATCCCTCAGCAGCCGCTAGGGTGATTTTTTTTTAGTTACAGAATAAAGCCAGAGACACATCTCCGCCTCTTCCCTCTAGGTAGGTTTGTCCAACAATAGAGAGATTGTTGACTGACCAAGGGATCATTGTTCTAAATGTGGGTGGGATGCCACTAAAAGATAATCTGTGTAACAACTTCAGGAATGCATTTCCTTGACTCTTCAATCCCACCTCTGTCTTTGTTAATGCACAGTTGTGAAAGAAATTGGAAGCACGTGGCAGTGTCACAGACAGCTCTCCCAACAGCTGTCCATCCAGCTCTGCTTCCCTTCCATGGCTACACAGTGGTTCTAGTTTTCATGGTCACAACATGAAATATGATTTGAGCCCAACTCTGCTGTCTCGTGGTGCATTAACAGCCGGCACTCTGAATCCCTTCACTTTTCTGTGGTTCTTGCCCTTACCATAAGGCTATCGTGTTCACATCCTGTGTTTGCTTGTGTTGTTTAGAGAACACAAGACAAAGAACAGCTGTTACATGAGCAGACACTCTCTGGGGTTAATGCTCAGGACTCCAAACTCTTTATCCTTCTATGCTAGAAGGACAAAACCTGGGTTTCCAGTACTTTTTAGATAACTATCTAACCCAGTTCCATCTGCTGACTCAGCTCCCTCTGAAGTTACACTCCCCACAGATGGTAGGTGTTTTCTGTTACTTGATTCAAGTGCAAAAATGCTTCTAGGCAACTTGGAAATGGCTGGGTGGATTTTACCAAACTACCCCACCAACTCTGCTTCTGCTGTGGGAACAAGTGGAGAAAACTTTAGTCCAGACATCACAGGGAGGGTGGTCCTTAACACTAGGATTTAGCATGAGTGTGCCTTCTCCACCCTACTTGCACATGCAGTGTTTGGTCTCCAGGGAAGCCTTGGATGGTCGTCTGTTGGGCTGTCGCTCCAGGCAGTTGGAGGACAAGTGGGAAGGAAGTAAATGGAGAGGAATCTCGTGTCAGGCAGAATGCAGGTGGCAGGGACTCCACCCCCACTTCCAGCATGCTCTGTAAGCATCTGAGGTTTTAAATGGAGCAGCTGAAGGATGATGTTGGACAGTGAAAGGCACTGACATGTTGGAGATTGCTGCCACTTACCATCTCCCTCCTGCACTTGGTGGGAAGTGTGGGTCTGTTCATCTAGAGCCTACTTCACTCCCCAGCCTCACCCCAAAGCTCTGACAGCCAGTGGAATGTTGACAGAGTGGTACTGCACTCAGGTAAAGCAAATATACCTTCCAGTAGGAGCAGGAACCTACAGGCTCCAGCATCCGGGGTCCTCTGGCCACCTCCTGCCTCTCTCCTAGCACTGGGGAAAGAAAGGACTGCACACACCCCATGCTTCTCTAGAAGCCAGGCTCTCTCCTGAGCTGAGCTCTCACCCTGGAATTCATTGGCATTCATGTCTCCACTCTAGGACCTACGTTGTCTCTCCCACTCTCATTCATACCCTGTTGCTCTTGGTATTTCAGTATACTGCTTTCAATGCCTTTCTGCCCACCGAGATGCTTTTCCAGGGAGGGGGTGGGGGGACAGACCCAGTCTGACTCTGCTGAGCTCTCTCCAGTTCATTTAAGTTACACAGTTCTGTCTGTGTAATATAGTCATTTGAATCTATCTGTCTTTTCTTTCCTCTCCCTGAGCCAGGAGCCTCAATCTGCCAACAAATGGGATAATTTTTCAGCTGGTGTTTGGCAGCCATCATTTTTCTCCCTGCCCAACCAATGCTTTGTTGTAGCAAATGGAAAAGTTAGTGATTTGACTTCTGAATAGGAGGATATGCCTCAAAGGAAGAAGGTTCCCTGTAGCATCAGGAGCTCAGCTCTGCAGCAGCACTGGCCAGATTTACTGACTGTTACTGGAATGATTAGTGGAATGATTGTTTGTTGTTAACAGCCCATCTGTAGTGTTTAAACTTCACCGGGGAGCTGAATTTCACAGGCATTATCTGGCTAAAGTACAGCCTCATATGGTCCACAGAGGGGCTGTTAAATCCCAGAGGAAATTAAATACAACAGGGGGCCTTCCTGTTATGTTGATCCAACTGATCTTTTTTCTCTTATAGAAATCAGCAGCTGGGTTGATGTTCTCTGGGACATCAATGTGCCTATTGCTGCTGGCAGAGAACATGAAAAAGTGTCTGTCACTAAGGACACGTGCTGAAGACCATGACTTTGTGCCATGCTTACATTTTATCATCACAGGAATCTCTTTCCTTGATGTTTTGTTGTCACAGTGAGATGATGTTTGGAAGACAAGGATAGATACTCACAAGGAAGGGGGAGATAAGAGATTGTAGAAAAGTTTTATATGTGTTTGTGGCATAGATAAATATGCAGTGATGTACAGCACCACATCCCTTTCTATCTTAATTCGAGGTGTTTTTGTCAGACTGATGCAGGCGAGGGATAGGAACTGGTTTTTGCCATGCAGAAAGGTCTGATGCTGAGGTTTGACTCTCAGTGCAGAGGAAGGCTCTCAGATCCCTCTTGGAGTTGACACTAATGCTCTTTCTCCTTTTGTCTTTCCTCAGCATTTCTCAGAGAACCTGGATCACTTCTCTGACAACATGGAGGATTTCTCCAATGACCTCTTCAGCAGTTTCTTCGATGACCCAGTACTGGCTGAGAAGAACCCTCTGCTGGACATGGACCTGGATCCACCCACTCCAGGCATCCAGGCAGAGCACAGCTATTCCCTCAGTGGAGACTCTGCTCCCCAGAGCCCCCTTGTGCCTGTCAAGACTGAAGATAATGCTAACGGTGAGCATGAGATGTGCACACTGCTCAGCTTTGGGCACACCTGTTAGAGGAGGCTCTGGCTGGCTTTCATATATAAGGACAAACTGGCTATTCCTTGGACTTGCACGTGGCTAATCCGGGGAAGAATTTGATTTGCTGTTGTCAAATACAGCCCGGATTTTCCCCTTCCATTTGTGCTGTGATAGTCACATTACTCCTTTGCTGGGCTTACTGTTATTTACGAGGATGATAATTGGCTGTGGCTTAGTGTGCTGCCAGCTTCTGGCAAGCAATAGGCAATGTCTTTTTAGGACCCTGCAAACTTGGGTGTGGATGCCCTAGATCCAGCTCCGTTTTGGCATCAGACAGCAGGGTTTTGGCTTGCACATAGGAAGCATGAGTCTCTGGCTGCAACCAGTGCTGGTACATGTGGAAAGCTAAGTGGCTTCTTTACCAGCAGATCTTTTAGCAGGAGACAGAGAGGAACAGTAATTTCAAAACTTATTTTTAAAACAATTCATTTCAGGATAATTTATGATGGCTGAGTATTTTTAGAGCTGTCCTTGCAGAGAGTCCTGTAATTTGTGGGATTGTGTGGGTGTCCCAACAGCTGATGGACACCAGGCTGCCTGGAAAAGCAGTGGCACAGGCTCAGTATACACAGAAGACAGCTATTCCTTTGAGCAACAGTGAGACCTGGGACAGAGGCTTCCTCTCATGACTAGGAATGAGCCCAGCTTTCTGATACAAATGCCAAGGCAGAAGGAGAGAAGGCTGGCCTCTGCTACCTCTTTGGTCCTTGAAAAGACACAACCATCTGCCACATTCCTTAGGGGCATCTCAGAGAGATGCTGGGAGAGAGGTTTATGGCAGGCCAAGCAACTCTACCTTAGTACCAAAAAAGCTTTCAATTTGCATTTCTTTTTCCTTAATTTTAACCCCAGTACAATCTTGGAGGGGCAACTAACAAAAAAACCCCAAACCAGCGTGAACAAATAAACACAAGTTTCTTTTGCCCCTGAAAATGAATAGGAGGAAATAAGACTTGAGAATGAGAGAAGCCAAAAGAATGCCTTTGTAGAAAGCAGTGAAATGAAGACTGCCTGTATGAAGCTATCTCAAGGATAGCTCCTCTCTGAGACACTTAGCACCACTTCTCCTTCTCTCCACTGTGTCTGCACATGCCCTTCCTTCAGCTGTTATGTCTCAAAGGCAAGACCATGACTCTTTTGATTGGAGTGTGACACTGATCCTTGGGCAGAGGCCAGCACAGGGTGTACAGTGCATAACCCAGGAGAGTTTGAGATGGGCCTGACACTTGCTCTCTGAGAGTGCAGATCAGTTTTAAAAGGGAGCAAGGCCTAGCATTATGATGGCAGGTATAGGAGTATCCAAGCACCCAGTCCTGCAGCGAGATAATTCAGCTCATCTTTCCAGGGCTTTTTTTGGCTCATAATTGCATGTGAGTCATATTCTAGTGAAACCCTGAGTCAGGTCCAGTATTTGCAACACTGTGCAGTCCTTTTGGCACAGCTCCATCCAGTCTTAGTCCTTTTAGACATTCAGTTCCAATTAATTACCCAGAAATGGTTTTTCTTTAACATTAAGCAAGCTCTGCTCAGTCTGCAGAGCTCCTCAGGAATGCCCCTGCTCTGTCTAGGCTTGGAGCTGGCTGAGGCTTGCTTTTTATCAGCTTTCTCCCAGCTTTTCTGCAGATCTCGAAAACTCTTCCAAATCCTGCCCCTTCCCACATGGTTCCCACTAACACAGATCAGCTAGGGCAAGCCACTGGGTGCATTGTGACCCTGCTTATCAGTGGAGTCTGCTTTCCAGATGGCTTGTGCATACGGACTGGCTGCTTCATTTTTCAGTACCAGCCCTGAGTTTTGCAGGGTGTGATTTGATGCCAGGAGCGGGGAGAGCCAGGTTTGTGCAGAACAGCGGGCACTGGACCAGCCTTGGGTTAGTGCCTGCCCTCCTGTACAGGTCCTGCTTTCTCACTGCTCTTTGCCTCACCTCCTCAGCCCTGGGCAGCTACAGAGATCTCTCAGCCATATTTCTTCCCAATATGTACAGAGTACCTACAGAATATCTAGAGCAGAGGATGAGTGTCCTGGCATGCCTCATCCACCAACATATAGTGAAATCTGCAGTGTTACAGTGTTACATGTGAAACATCCTCTCAGGCAGCAGAACCTAGACACGTTCACAAAAGATGCCTACCCCTCAGTCCCTCACTGAACCTCTGATGGCTTATTTGTCTCTGATTCTGTAACCCAGTCACTCCCCAGAAGAATCTCTGAGGGTGGGAAAGAGAGCAGGGTCAGAATGTAGACGGGAAATGGGAGGACGGCACATACTTATTTGGGTGTCTGCTCCTTGGCCTGTCTGGACTGACAGCACTGGGGGCTGCTCTCTCACTGAGTCAAGTCTGATCGGGGAGAGCCCTTGGTGGTCTGCTCTCCCTTGTCTGGTAACTTGCTTCAGCAGCAGCCCTCACAGAAAGAGGATACCCCACACATCTGAGAAAAAGAGAAATGCAGATCTTTGCAACAGAAAGGATGAGGAGGAAAAGGCTTCAAATGACAGTAAGGAACTTCAGAGTAGTCAGTAGGCAAAATGTTCCCACGGTGGGCATAGCAAAACCACATAAGAGTTTAAATGGTGGAAGCTGTGAACTCTTCAGCACTTTTCGAAGGGGTAGGTTCAAGTGAATCATCTATCGGACTGACGTAGGTTTAGTTGAACTTGCCTAGAGCAGTGGGATAGACTGAAAGATCTCTCAAGGTCCCTCATTTCTGTGAAAGGCAGAAGTCAGTCCAAATTTTCTGCATACAAAACTTGTGGCTGAGTGACACTTTGCCTCCTTCCATCAGAAGGGGTTTGTCTGCATACCAGGGTAACTAAGACTTCACTACTATCTGTGGGTTCAGTGTCCTTAGCAAGACAGAAAAAACAATCCACTCTGTGTCTACTCAGTAGGCTCTGTGTTGTCTCAGCTGTACAGTGCACCCCTGCCTGAGATGCTGCCTGATGACATTAACCCTGCTGCATTGTGGGAAGCTCTAGAAAGCAATCCAGCAGCACTGAGAGCAGCACACGCAGCTGAGGCACACACGCAGCAGCACAGGAGCTGCATCTGTGCTTGACGACGTCCAGTCGCAGAGGCAGCTGGAAGGAATGAACATCTGCTAGAGAGACTTGTCTAGGCAGAAATAAGAGGTGCTAGAGCAAAGACAGGGAAACAACATATTCCATTGGCAAGGCCAACATTGTGTTATCATATATAATTCTTGTCTGGGCTTTAACACCACTCTGTCCAAGCAAAGGCCAGAGGCAGTATTCTGCCCTGGCCTCTCCTGAAAACAGAGGCTGAGTAGGGCAAAGACAATGTTGTCGTACCTTTAAGTTAGATCAGATGGCAGCTCCCATGTGAACAGCTGCTTGTTTGTACTCTTCTTCATGCAGGCTTTTCTGGAACAGAGGAAGACCTTTCTCCCTCTTTCCTCTTGCCAGGATGTCTTCTGGACTGAGGCCTGCACTGCAGAACTGCTCTGGGCAGCAGACAGCTAGGCAGCCTCCCTGGGCCTGACTGAGAGTGCTGCATGCAGAGAGCAGTGCAGAGAGGTTAGAGAGTGAGTCAGACTGGCCTTGTGGAGGCAACTGGAGCTCTCTCTGGTGACACACTTAGCAATAGTCTATCCTATGCGAAGTCAAATGTATTTTTCTTGTCAGACAAAAAGGGAAAGGGAATGGATGAGGATTAGGAAGGCTGCAGGCTGGCTAGGAGTAGCCTTTTGGCAGCCTGAAGTATTTGAAGAGCAAAGACCGAAATTTTAGAGCAGAGCCCAGGCAGCTGTGCTGCCTAGCAGTCCTTTTCCCATCTGATCTGCAGTTTATCTGGGATCTCTACTCCCAGTGGCAAGCCAGGCTCACTCCACACATGTGCATGGGACAGAGCAGGCAGGAGGTAAGGGGAGCATGCCTCCACGGCTCCATTCAGTTCTCTTCAGACGCTCCCTTCCCCTCACTGATGCTTCTTGTCCCTGCCAGCAATGGCAGCAGGGTACAGCTGTGGACAGCAGTCCCCTGAGCAGCCCAGGGTAGCGAAGAGAGTCTCAGAGGTGAGACTGAGGGGAGCAGCTGTGGAAGCAGCCTCACAAGCAGGTGATGCAGTGGGCTTCCTTCCACAGAAATGGATCTTCCTCCTCTTCTGTCATGTAGCAAAGCCCTGGTAGTTGGCACAACATCATCAGGTGGCCAAAGCAGCACTGTCAGCCTTTCACTGTCATCGTGCTTGCTTTCTCACCAGCTCTCCAGCACAGAGATGGTGCTATTCTTGGTAAATCACCTGGCAGCTCCGTGATGCTGGCCATGCTACCTAAGGAGCAACAGCCCAGCATCCTCGTCTCACTGAGCCCTAAATAGAAATAAGCTCCAGAGGATGAGACCTAGACATTACTGGGGGAAGAAACTCTGCAACTGTCCTCCAAAGCCTGGGCTGTACAGTCAGAGCCCAGAAGAGACACAATTCCTTTATCTCTGTCCTGTCTGCTCCCCACACACTGGGGAGCACACACTGGGGGTTCATTCCCTTTTGTACTCTGTGTTGTGGGCTTGCACATGCTTGTGTGATGACAGTGCTAAACTTGGAAAGGCAGCCTCCTCAGTCAGAGGAAGCTGTCTGCATGGCTTCTTTTCTCCTTGCCCTCTTCTTGCTGGAGTTTGACTCTCATGTTGTGCATGTTTCAGAGCTGGAGAATGGAGTGTGGTCACTGGGGCCCAAACTCTGCTCCATCATGGTGAAACAGGAACAGAACCTGCCTCTAGACCTGCCCGAGTCCCAGCTACCTGCCAGCTCCATACCAGTGCTGAACCTTAACCCTCTGCAGAGACTGCCACTCCCCGAGGAGGTGAGCCCATTTAAGATCTGTTGGGAACCTGGGCTCTCACACAGCAGCACCCCTGGTGATGCAGACGCAGACATGTGACTGCAGGGTCCTGCAAGGTGATTTAGCTACTGGACAGACAGGAGAAGGTGTTACAAAGCCCAGATACTGTATTATTTGTCATTTTCCTCTTGAAATGGCAGCACAGAGGGCTTTACAATCTTGGTTAAATATAAGCATGTTTCCTTGGCACAAAAGCCAAAAGCTTTAAGCTTGCACCTACTGGAGATCTGTCCCCTCCAATATGCCAGTATTTCTGTAGCCACTCTTGGCTTATTTTAATTTTTCAGAGAACAGTGTCAATTAATGTGATGCCAGTGACCTCACTATTCCTCCATATAGACCCCTGCTCTGCCACTGTCTTTTTCATGGCTTTGGACTTGTCACATGGCCTCTCACTCTTTGTCGCTGCTCACTGGAAATGTTGGTCCCACTCCAGGTCCTGCTTGCTTTTTCCTATGAAGCAGCAGGATTTATTATTTCTGTGTAACAAGGGGCCAACTCTTTTGGTCATATCTAGGTTCTTAAGAAGTCTGTTTGTCTGAAGGAGGTTCAATTATGCCACTGGTATGTGGGTGTAAGTTGAGGGCTTAGTTCAGCTAGCCTTGAGTCTAGCTGTTTTGGATGAGAAGGTCTGACCAGTCTCACACAGACCTTGCCTATCTTGTAGCAGCTCAGTAGATAACAGTAGAGCGTCTCTGGGGTTCACTTCCTTTTTTCACTCATGTTGAACATCTTCCCATTTAAACAACCATCCAAAACAAATGGGTTCTTCCAGCCAAAACTCTGCACAAACTTCCTCTATTATTTACACAGCTTGAACTTGCTGTGCCCTCCAATCTCTGCTGTGTATGCTCAGCAGCCATACCATGGTGCTCTCTCAGCTGTGTTTACAGTCTGGAGGAGTTGGCAATGTGTCTGTTTAGTGTAAAAACTCCACCCTATGGTGAGCTGGGGGCTGGCAAGCCAGGAGGGTGAGGGGCAGCATAATGCAGATAGGAGTAAATCTACTCTTTATTCAGCTCTCAGTCCCCTCCAATTGGAAACAGTTGCCCAGTGGCCCTGGTGAAAATCACATGAACAGGACAGCACGGTTGTTCTGTTTCTGTACAACCTCTATACTCCCATTTATAATGAAGGCAGATCAAAGAGGGACTTCCCATGGTAATGCAGGGGTTGGTTTAAATTACACTGTCTAGGTCTATCAAAGGAAGAATTGCCAAGAATAAAAGTCATCTCCCTTTTGGAGATACTCAGCTCAGTGCATTGCTTGGCAGCACATCCATCCGCCAGTGCCACTTCCTCTGTAAATGTGTTTGCACTCTGCGTGCCCAGTACCTGGGACTTCAGGGGCTTATGTTTGAACTCTTGGTTTCCTCCGTGGTGAGAGTCTCCTTTGGGGCAGAGCTGTGGGATGGGGCAGGTCAGGCAGCAGGGGACCAGTGGCTATGGAGAGAACTGGTGGGAGCCTTCTGGGCAGGGGAGGTGGCAGTGGCCAAGAGCTCTTTCTGCTTCTCTTCCACAGATTCCTATAGAAATGGCTCCAGCACCTGTGATCAAAGCTGAACCCAAAGAGGTGAACCAGTTTCTAAATGTACCTACAGGTAAGAAGATAGAAATTCCTGGTCGACTATATTACTCAGCTATAGATTGTTACTATACAGGGCAGAAAGAGAACACCTAAAGGCAGAACTGTGCATATAAGGTAGCACTGGGGCAGAGAACAACAGAAAAGTGGGCACTGCACTGCTCTAACTCAGATCAGTGTCTGCATCAGGAGCCACAAACAAAATTGTTCAAACAGGGACTCCCAGGCAAAACAGGCTACTTCAGAGTTGGAAATATGCAAGAGTGCCTTTAAAATCCTCAGAGAGACTGTAGAGCTATCCAAAAATAACCATCTGAAAGTCAGGAAATTCAGGATCCAGTTTAATTTGAAAGAAACCCAAGCATCTGAAAATCTGCCGATGCACAAATGAAAGCACTATGGGAACTCCCACTGCCGCAGAGAGACATTCCTTAGGCATATTCCCACCTCCATTAAGGCCCCTAGGGCTCTCCAGTACAAAGTGGGGACAGTTTTCAAGTGCTTGGAAACCAACTGAGTGAGCGGAGCCCCGTTGGATCAAGTGTGCTGGCAAGTGTGTGAGCCCTGCAGTGCTTTTGGAAGAGCTTTGCTCTCACAGAGCTTCCTGTACTTGTGAACAGGCTATGGAGCAAAACATCACAGGCTTTTTACTTCATTTTGGTTGACACTGGAGCACCTTATTGCTTTGTAAATACCTTCAGTTCTTTGGCAAAGCCCTGCCAGCTCCTCTGCAGTTCCTAGTTTAGCACATTTGAGGTCAGTCTAACCTCTGTCTTGGGCAGTGTTCAGTCAAGCCTTTTTCTCAGACTCACCCCATCTTGTGAAATTCATCATCCTCTCTTTTCAGCCCTGTGTTATGGCAGGGGGCATAACCCTATGCCTGTACCAACAGGCTGACATGAGAGCCATTAACTTCATCTCCTTATTCCTCAGTAGATGACCTGGTGCAGATGCCTCCAACTCCACCCAGCAGCCATGGCAGTGACAGTGACGGATCTCAGAGCCCTCGGTCCCTACCTCCCTCCAGCCCAGCCCGGCCTGCTGCTCGTTCTTCTACTGCCATCTCCTCCTCACCTCTCCTCACAGCACCACATGTAAGGATGCAACAGGGCTGGGACACAGGGCTCCTTGCTGCTCAGAGGGGTTTGTAGGATTTCCAAGGCTTATGTGGAGGTTCCTGCCCTTGCAAAGGTCTCCAAGATGAAATGCTCTGTCAAGGCAATGTGATGTCTTAGTACAAGGATGTAGGGACAAGAAATGCTCACAGGAGTGAGAAGAGGCACAATGAATCTTGCATATCTACCAGCAGCTACCTTGTTTTAGCAGGTGCTGTCTTTCATCCATACTTTGGGAAGTGGCCTATGCACTAAGAAGACTTTCTGAGAAGGCTAATGAGAGAAAGGAATTATTGAGAATTCCCATAACCAGACCATTTTAACTGTTGCCCAGAAGTTTGTTGGCAGGGTCCTGCAGTGCAAGTGTGTAGCCAGCCTCACTGTGAAGGAACAGATGCCCTCCCAGGTAAAAGGAAAGGAGTTGCTGAGCTGTGCCTCCAGGATCAGGTTGAGAGTAGGAAAGAGCACTGCCCTGCACCTGTTTGGTGTCAGTGGGCAGCAGTGTATTCCATTCTGATGTGTACAGCCTCTGGCTGCTCTGCAAGGCTTTAAGGAGGAACACTGGGGTAGAACTCCTTGCTGACATTGATGAATGCTCTCTGTGTGTTTCAGAAGTTACAAGGAACCTCTGGCCCACTGCTCTTGACTGAAGAGGAGAAGCGCACCTTGATTGCAGAGGGTTACCCCATTCCTACCAAGTTGCCCCTCACCAAAGCAGAGGAGAAAGCTCTGAAGAGAGTCAGGAGAAAAATCAAGAACAAGGTGACTGCAAATAATATAATCATTCAGTTCCCATGAGTCCAGAGCATCTTCAGCTGACCAGTGCTATAGTTACCCTCACCTCCTAAGTTGCACTGCAGCTCAGAAAATGTGGGATTGTGCCTTTGCTACACTAGCACAAGCCTCCCAGCCCACAAAAATGGTGCCAAAGGGGATCTCTGCTTGCATGCTTTGCATACAGCCATACCTGGGAAGTGTGGCTTCCAGCCCAGCTCCTGGGAGTGCGTGGTGTGGGATAGGGTCCACAGATCAGACAAACTGGTCAGGTCAGGCCTTATTGCAAAGACAGGGAAACCAAAGCCATTGCATGGTGCAGGACAGATGATGCAGAGTGTTCACTAGCTAGGCAGAGGCTGTGATACTTTAGACTGGGATTAGAAAGCATCCTGTGGGAGAAATGGTGAGACTGAACTAATCACCCAGTGACTCAGAAGTGGTCTGGGGCAGAATCAGCGCAAATGGCCACAGCACATACACATGTGAGTCAGTGGAGTGGAATGCAACCCTGAAGATGCTCTCAGCAGCAAGGGGCATAATGCAACAAATGGTTGCAGGCTACAAGCCAAGGAAGGCTGCATACCTACAGCATCAATCCCCCCCAGTTTTGGCCTAGAGATAAGCAGGAATGACAGACTGGAAAGCAACTCCCCATTTGCCTTTAGGATGCTGTGTGTGCAGGAGACAGACAAGATGCATGAGCCACAAAAAATATCCAGAGGCTTATGATACTGACTCCCCTCTGCCCCCCTCACAGATCTCTGCTCAGGAGAGCCGCAGGAAGAAGAAAGAGTATGTGGAATGTCTAGAGAAAAAGTAAGTTTCTTCTTCTCAGTCTTATTTTGAAAAAAGGATTCCTGACCATGCACAGGCCGCCTTTCTAGTGTTTTGTCTCTGAATTGCTCAAAAATACAATTCTTTGCAAGGCTGGCTGCCCAGGAGTTTGGTTTGGGATCCTGCCCCTACTCTCCTCCCTCCTAGAAATCCTCTTGCGGGATAAAGATTGGTCAAGAAATTTTGTGTTTCCAACTGCTTCATTTGGCTGGTCTCCTGCAAAAGACAGGCCATTTTGGCTGCCAACAAGGTAGGATTTTGGGTTTCCCCAGTAGAAGTTGCTTCTATTTTGTCTGTCCCATAAGTGGCAAGCTGTCTGATGGCACCAATCATGGCTTTTTCCCCCTCTCTTCCCATGAAAGTGGACACACAAACACTTGACAGCAAGAAAAACCTTGCATTACAGTTATTCCCCACTCTCCCCCACTTCCACTCTCTGCATTAGCTTTGTTTTTCTCCTTGCAACCTTGTTTTTCTCCTGTGCATGGCAGGCATAAGCCTAAGGTGATGTCACATTGCACTGACTGAGTAGAAAATAACTCCAGTATACTAGCAACCCCTAATGCACATTCCCAGGCAAAGAAAAATGCTGGAATCCAGGCACAAATTCATGTTTCTGTATAATTACCATCTTCTTCCCAGTTACTAACACCATCTGAGATCAGCAAATGGAAAAAACAACCCCCAAACCCAATTTTAATTAACTCTTCTCCCTGATGCTATTTATCTTCTGTAGTTGCACAGAAGTGGTCAATTAAAGCAGATGATTCAAGGCGCCTCAGTGTGCATGGGTATGTCCAGACACCAGAGCACATCCCCTCCAGCTAGTGTCCCATATGGGGACCTTCAAGCCAGGGCTGGGGAGTTGGCTGACCTCACTCAAAGGGCAGGTCCAGGGCGTTTGGTGCTGGGGCCTCCTCCCCAAATGTGGCTGTGGTGCCTCTATGTACTAAGCAGTTTGTTACGCTAGAGCATTGCTATGACAGATGGCTTTCAAACAATGCCAGGTTTAAATATGAACCAAAAGCAGCATTCAGTGAATTTTTTTTAATAGAACATGTCTTTGGTCAGCTTGGCTTACTAAAAAGTGGTTTGTCAAGGCCTATACTTGGGCCCTTCCCCATTCTGTCTGACACTTTTGCTGGAAGCCCAGTTTTTGCACGGAACGCCTGGGTTAAAGGCTGTGCTGCAAACCTCCAGCAGGATCAGGCTGTGTCTCTGGCTTGCCTTTCTCCCGACCTGGAGGCACTCCCCTTCCCTCGTCCCAGCTGCAGCCCAACCACTTTCCCGTCGGAAGCCGTGGGAAGGAGCCTGCAGGTTCTCTGCTGCCCTCAAGTGACTGCAGTCGGAGCTGGCCCAGAGTTTGCACAGAACGGCCTGGATTTCATAGCCAGTCCGCAGAGCCCAGGGCAGGTTCTCAGAGAGGGGTTTGATTTTGTCCCCCTTCTCCTTTTTCATGCTTCTTAGGGGGGTTTGGAAGTGATGGAAATGTCTGCATAACTTTGGGTCTGTCCTGACTTGACCTGCCTGTAACCAGGTGCTCCTGTTGCTCCCAGCCCTCCGAAGACCCTGAACTGGGAGCTGTCACATGTAACTGTCCACCTGCAGTGTCATCCCTGCTCCACTGGGGCTGGCTGCAGTCAGGTGGGCCAAGTAACATTTGATTTCAGGACCATATCTGCAGGTGACAGATGAAGCCACTGAGCCTCCATACCCCATGAAAAGCAAGGACTGCATTGTCTTAATCTCTCTGGCCTTTGTGACTAACTGGCTATGGGTTTTATTCCCATAGGGTAGAGACATACACAACAGAAAACAATGAACTCTGGAAAAAAGTGGAGACCTTAGAAAATGCAAACAGGTAAGAGGAGCTAGACTTGACCCTCTGTGGGTAGGGCAGGGTGGGTAGGAAGGGAAGTCAGGAGCGCTGGAGCGGGGGACAAAAAGAGAAAAGCGGGCTCCTCCAGCTCCTGGACGGGTGCTGCTTGGCAAGGTGCTGGTTTTCAGCCCATGACAGCAACGAGGCAGCTGGGTTTGGTTAGCGAGCCTGGAATGTTTGTGTTGGGATGCCAGGACACTCTGCAGCAAGGGCGGGGGGGGAAGGCACGTTTCCCATATTGCTTTGTCCTTCTCCCTGCAATCCTTTGGGCTCATGCTGCCTTCTCCATTCCCCTCCAGGGCTCTGTCTGTTTTCAGGGCAGATGCATTAAGGGAGGCTGCTCACACCAGCCTCTTGGACCCACTGTTTCTGCTTTTGGACTCTTCAGAGAAATACAATGCCCTGGGCATATTGTGGCTGTTTTCAGGTTTCTCTTGAGAAAGCTGAACAAACTTGGTGAATACAGGGAAAGCTCATTCTTCTAATAAAAGTAGAGATCCCAACTCCCATCAAATCCAGGGCAATTCGTTGTGCATGTGGTGTTCCAGCCCTTTCTCAGCCTCTTTTGGGCAAAGCAAGCCCAAAGAATCTCTGTCTCAAATGCTGCTACTGCTCACCTGAAAGGAGCAGGCTTGCTCCCAGAGCCCCAAAGCTCTCTCACCCAAGGCTCTGGGTTTCCTCACTCAAAGCTCTGGTGAGGACTTGTGCTTCTTATATGCAGAGCTGGCCAACCAATCACCAGGGGAATTTGCTTCCTTGGAAGCAAATAATGAAGACTTCCACCCTGCAGTGGGGAAGGGCAGCTGGAGTTAGAGGAGAGCCCAGCTCTGCCCCCTCTTACTGGGCACAACAGGTGTGAGCAAGGGCAGGGTAAACTGCAGAGGATGCTTGTCTCTATAGCTCCATTTATATCAGCTTGAATAGAAGGGGAGAACGACAGCCAGTTCCTCACCCACTCCTCAGCTGCCATGATGGCTCATGGAGTACCCCTAGAGGCTTCACACCTTCCTCCCATCCATGATATGAGTGCAGTGGCCTTGGCTTCCAGGCCTGACACTGGTGCTGGGACTGGAGGGTTACCAGGCATGGTCTGGCTGAGGTGTGCAAGAGCCAGAGGTCTCCTGTCTGCCAGAGATACAGCTGCTTAGCTGCTCTCATGCATGGGGCACAGCTTGCCCCCTGGTCTTTCTGGGTGTGTGGGCAGCCCTGCTGCTGAAAAAGTGTGAGCCCCACCCTGAAAAATCAGGAGGCTGGCCTAAAAGCCAAGATATTTTAATTTTTTCCCCTAAAATACACATTGTGTTCTTCCTAATTGGGTTTGGTTTTTGAGCATTGCCAGTGGGACACTCTGTGCTTCTCTCCCTCCACATGTACAGGGAGCAAAACAGGATTTGGAAAGGGATAAAGCCAGGATTCTCCTGCAATCTCCTGGTTCCAGGACCTGGCATTTTATGAAAGCTCAAACATATTTGTGTAAAACAGTCAGTGCTCCCAGAGGGAAAGTCAGCAATAGTCTCCAACTCTTGGGAACTGTGCACTCTGTAGTTTTCCTCATCCCAGATTCCTTCACCAGCTCAGTGAAGGGTTCAGTAGCTCTTGGTAACACCTACCACTGTTTTGTATTACATGTGCAGATGCCCATGAACAATTAAATGGGGCAGAGAGACCTTAGCATGTGTTCCAACCAGGGCAGTCAGAGAATGAATTAATTGCTGAACTCAAGATTTGGCTTTGCCTACATCCCTCTGCAGAATTTGCCAAGACTGAAGAAGCTCAAGGGGATCACAACTGTTTCTTATTTCTCTCTCCACCACAGTTTGGGGCACAAGTCGATCTTCAGAGTACATGTCTCTGAATGAAGTGGGAACAGGCAAGCCTGTGTTAAAGGTCTGACCTGTCTACAAAGTTCAGCCTCCATGCCAGAGTTTGGTTTTCATGGTACGCTGGCTCTCCTCTGCTCTGGGAATTGACTGGCTGGGCTTTCAGACACCCAGGAGTCCTAAATAATAGTCATTCATAATAGTGGGTAGGTGCAGTGAAGATGGTGGTGGACCCACTGATAAGACCCTTTTTTGTTTCTTGTTTCCCAAGCCTGTTTGGTCAGAGAACTTAAGCAATATACAGCAAAGGGGAGATACTTGTTTTCATGAGAAGGGAAAATCAAGGTACAATATGAAGCAGGTAGTGGTATTCTTGGCTCACTTACTGGCTTCTACCTCCTTATTAAGTTTTGATATGCATTGTTTCCTATCACAGGACTCTGCTCCAGCAGTTACAGAAACTTCAGGCTCTGGTAGCTGGGAAAGTCTCCAGACCTTATAAAATGGCTTCCACGCAGACTGGGACCTGTCTAATGGTATAAGCTTCATTTCCATCTTCCTTATTGGCCATGCTTCTCCAGACAGCTTTGTTGATTGCCTGTCTCTGCCCTCTTCCCTGCTGTCCAGCTCTGTTGTCAGTTACATCTGCTCCTTCCTTTTCTGTTACAGTCACCAGAGCTGGGCCCTGTGTCATACATATATCAGTTGTTTATGCAACAACATTAGAATAATTCCTGCATTTTCACTGCCTTCTTCTTTGGGCAAAAAAGCACTTTGTTTGCTTTTCATTAGCTATTAGCCATTCAGCAAAAATCTTCAATGAGCTTCCATTGTAATGGGCAGAGTTTTCTTTTGCTGAGCTGGTAATGCTTAATGTTTAACTCAGCAGGGCAGATGAACACTCCAAGTATTCATCCCAGTGGGCATTACCTTGTGTTTATCAGCAAGAAATGGCATCTGTTCTTGCTATGCCTGCACATAGGCTTTGTTAAATCCAGCTGGAATTCTCTTTGTCCTTTTGACTAACCATAATAATTTGGGGTTGTTGTTTTGGTAATCCCTGTTTGCCTTGTAGTGAAGGATCATGGTTAATAAATATTGGCTTCATTATGGAGTTTAAGGGCATGCCAGTGTGTAGCCATAAATAAATTGCTTATTCTTCATCTCTTTTTCTTTTTTTGCTGGGGGAAATTTCTGATCCATAGTAAAAATACAATCTTCACCCCTGTGATGTCTTTGCAGGATTGTCATAGTAGTTGCTTGTGACAAATTTGTCAGAGTTAGTTATCTATATCTGGTTATCACTTCTGTACTGTTAGCAGTCACAAAATGCAAACAGATGGTGAGGTACTTGCCCCACTTTCTCAGCACCCTCAGTGTCCTGAGGGATTGTTTTTTGGTCCTGGTTCAATGAGTTTCCTTGGTTTCAGAGCCCCTGCTCTGTATTTTCAAGCACTTCCTCCTTTCAAAATCTGCTCAACCTTTTGCTACTCTTTGCTGCCCCCATGTCATACCAGATTTTAATGACTGTCTTTTTTTCTCCTGCTCTCTGTCTTCATTCCCAAGTTCTTTCCACATTTTTGGGTGTGACCCAGCTGAGCCCAGTGACTCATTGCTCCTTAATGCAGCAGCTCATCAGAGCACCCCTGGCTCCAGCAATTCTTCAATGCTACTACCTGGAATAAACAAGTCTAGAAGAGGTGCCTTGCAGACATCTCCTGTGTTACAGGCTAACATAATATCTAATTTAGCTTCCCAACGATGGCCTATGTTGTTGGGGACCGCGCCCACCTTAAAGCCCCCTGATAAAATGTGCCCAAGAGACCACGCATCCTCTTAGTCCACGCTCCTTACCCTTACTCCTTGACCTGCTCTCCCCATCCCTCTCTCCCCCCAGCTACCTCTCTTTGGGGCCTGCTCTGAGCTGCAGCTGGCAGCTCCAAGCAGAGCCCTTGCACCCACGCCCTTTGTAATAAACTGCATATGTAACCCGACTTCAGAGATCTCTTGTCTCCAACCATCCTGGACACCAGCGTTCCCTGCACTATGTCTCCTTGCTGCTCCCTTTGTTGCAGGCATCTCAGCCCACACACCCACTTCTCTCAGACTTCCTAGCTTTGAAGCATTTCAAGAATTTGTAATTTGCTTTTCTATCTTTGACCAGTTCCTTTCATAAGCCTCTGACTTCTCATTTTCCATTTTCAAATACAGCATTCTTTCTCATGACAGATACGTAGAATCATTGTGTCTTGCAGCATGGGAGTGGAGCAGGCTACTCTTCTTCTTTAGCCCTGTGTCATTGCTGCTGAATATTTGTACTGCCACTTCTTGAAGACCTCCAGTTGTGAGCAGTCCTTAGCCTCCTGAGGCAAACCATTCCAGTGCTGTTATCTTTCCCAGATAAAGCTTTCTTGCTATCTCATCTCAATCTTCCTTGCAGCAGTTTAAGCCTATTAGAACTTCTTCTGCCCATTGTAAGCAAGACCTGTTTATTCTCCCTTTGGGCGGCTGCATTTTACATATTTGAAAACTCTTGTTTCTGAGCAACTCCCTTCTGCTAAATCACCATGATTTCTTCAGTTTTCCCTCGAAGGCTGAGTTACTGAATCACTGCTTGCTCCCAGAGCTATCTTCCAGACTTTCTCCAATGGCCCTGCATCTTCTTAGAAGTATAGGGCTCAAAGCTGGGCATAGTATTCCACCTGAAGGCCGGTACAAATCCAGCCAGAAAGCCTGTTCATAATGCTTGGGCTAAGATTTGCCCTTTGCAAAGTGACACTGACCTGGACCCATCTTATGCATTAGTTTAACTCCCAGAGCCTCTTCTGTAGGACAGCTGAAACACATAGCCACTGATGTATTTCCCCTGTTAATCACTTCTGCCACCTCAGAGCTCTCAGCAGGTCTCCATATTTGTCTGTATAGATCTTCCCACTGTTCTCTTGGACCATTTCTTCCCATGGTCAAGATCATTCAAAATTTGAATACTGACCAAAAGCCAGTCTGCTTGTAGTCTCTCCCATCTGCAGATTTGATATAGTCCATCATTTAAGTCAAGCTTAAAAACACTGAATCTTGCCAGATCTGTAACAGATCTTTCTGCTACTCCATCTGCTACTTCCTCACAGTTTGACAGTGAACCTTTGATAAATACACTCTCAGTATGTCTTTTTTTATTATTATTAATTTTGCCTTCACCTTTCCAAATGGTTTTGCAGCAGTTTTCTCTAGCTTAATTTCCCTCAATTTTAAGAGGTCAAATAATGAGATGGTCGAAAGCTGTGACATAAATGTTACTCAGAATCAAGCCAAGAGTTACTGTTATGAAGTGCTGTAGAGTTTGAACCTAGAAATGAATCAAAGCATCAGAGTTAACCTGAAAGAAAACAGTAAAAACAGTGCTGTTTTGCAAAACTCCAGCTGAAAGCCATGTTAAAGCAAGATGTTAAGTACACTGCTCTTTCTCAGCCCAAAAAGCCTGGTTTTTTTTAGAAGGAAAGAACAGACTTTACAGGGCTGGCTCCCTTTTCTCCAAGTTGTGTGTTTGGCTGTGATAATTCCAAGCAACATCCATTCAGAATTTATTTTTTCCTCTGTTTTTGTCGAATAAGGATTCTAAATTCTTCATGTGCCTGATATGACATGCTAGACAGCATCTATGCTGCCTTCATTTAATGTCCTTACTTTAAAACGAGCCATGAAGACTCTGGACAATTAAAATCCCTCTTTATATAACATAGTATCCCCATGTTACTATTTCATCTTCCACATCTCCTGGAATCCACTGGTGGTCAAAATTACCTTGATGTACCAGCTTCTGTGCATTACTTAGGCACAGGTATTCCAAAATAGGTGACTTCTGAAAAGCAGTCAAGCAATTGCTGGCTGTCCCCACAGGCATCCACCCAGATCAAACTTGCTAGTTTATACATTGGTAGTAGAAATCACCAACAGATGCATTGCCCCTTTGGCTGCTCAGTTTGAGCACTGAGCTGGCAGCAGGTAGTTACAGACCATGCATGGTGCATGAGTGTTCAATAATTTGGCTCTGTATCATTTCCCATGTGTGCCTTCTTGCTCTGTACTGGCAGTTCCCTAAGCTCTATAGAGTTTCTTATGATCAGCACTGGCATTTCTCTCTGAAGCTTTACTGTTATGGCAGAATTTCCAGATAGCTCCAGACCTACCTGAGGGGGATTTCAGGGGAGATTTCATGTACCTTTCTCCTGTTATCACTGCCTAGTAGCTCTGACTGATCTGCTTAATAGCAGAAGGCACTGACACATGGTCCTGCATACCTACACGTCAAGCATAAATTTAACCCTTTCCTAGAATTCTGCATCTTTACTATCAGGTATTAGGCAACTGCAGTTCTGCTGTCATTTCTGTCCTTGCATGGATAGTAGCTTCACTTTGCTCTGTGTGTAGTACCTCACAGATTCCTCCCAGTGGGCTTGTTTTCTTTACAGCCCACAACCGCTCCTGCTAAGCCAATGGTCAGGTTCCGTTTGGTCAAGGCAGAGTTTGTCCCTTCTGTTGAGACTCCCTTTTTTCAGCTTGTTTCTCATCTATGCCTTCCACTATCTCTCCTCAATAGGACAGGCAAGTTCTCACAATTGAACCAGAAATACTCCAAATAAAGCAACAAGAGGAAGTTTCTGACTTCCCTTCTTGAATTTGCTACAGAGATTAGCACAGCAAGCCCCTTCCCTGTCTGGGGGACCACAGGTACCCAGTTTTAAGTCTGACCAGATCTTCTTACACAGCCTCAGGTTGTTGTGTTGTGGGGGGAGTGTTTCTTCATGGCTAGTGGCACTGACTCTGTGCTGATCTCCTTTCTAGGTGCTGGCACTCTGCTTTGTTCTGATCCTGGGATCCCTGATGCCCTGTCTCCCTGAATTCTCTTCAGCATCACAGACAGTGAAAGCAACACCAGCACCAGACATTTACACAACTAGTAAGAGTGAGTCTAATGTATTCCTCCATTTCAACTTGTCAAACCTTTTCCAGCTCTTCTCTCGACACTCCCTGATCAGGCATAGCATCTTCACCTCTGAGCCTACCTCATATGCTGGGACTGTGGCAAGGGAAGACTTCTAATCTGTCAGTGGTACAAACTCCATAACAGCTCCTTGTTGGGCCTGTTGTCATTCTGTGCTAACCATTGTCCCAAAACATGACAAGTGTCAGAGGAAGGAACATGGGGGAAAAGTCCCAGGGCAGACTCGTTGTCTTCTGAAGAGGCTGTGTGTCCAGGGGGGCATTTGCTTCATGAAGCAAGGAGGGTATCCTCCACAGTTCCACATAGACAAGGCTGGATTATCATGTGCTGAAACCACCATCATAACCCACACCCATTGCAAGAGGCCTTGTTCTCATTGTTAACCAATGCTCTCCTTTTTTCCAGTTCAGTCACGGAGCCTTCTTTTCTATGATGAGGGTGCTGGCTCCTTAGAAGAGAGCTATAGCTCCTTCCTAACCATGGACCATCCTGAGGGGTGGGAGGCCAAAAAACGGCAGTCTGAGGAAGGAAGGCCTCATCTGGCCAGGACACATGAGACGGCTAAATATCTGAGCAAAACCCAGGGGGGTCCTGACCAGAACCGAACTGACCCAACTCTCAGCCACCTCAAAGAGCAATTCCGTGAGAGGTAAGCAGGTGGAGCCACCTTCTGAGCCCAAAACACAGCATGGTGTCTGGGGGTAAGCAGCAGGCATGTCCATCCCCTCTGCTGCAAGCTAAGGACAGCTGAGCCACCCAGGACAGGCAGTCAGCTAAGAGCCATGGCTGGAGGAGGCCAGTGCTGGCAGGGAGCATAAGAACAAGCTCATTTTCTAGAGCAAAAGTTCGTCCATAAAGCAGTGTCCCACTTGCATAAAGATGTGGAGGGCTGGATGACTCACGTGGTCCCAGGTTTGTGTTCCATTTAGTGCCCTGGGGAAGGAGCTCAATCTGGTCAGAGCAAAGTAGCTGGGCACACAGAGAGGTGGATTTGCATAAGAGGCTACAATTAACCTTGACTGATGCCTTGTCTTTTCTTTTCCTCAGGGAGACAAGCTCCAGTGAGACAACTGAATTCTTGTAGCAGCTGCTGGACCTCAAGGCCTCATCTGTCTGATTGCAGGATTCCCTCCTTACCAAGCAACTGAGGGGACTTGGCAGGAGAGGACGCTGCATTTAGACACTCCTAAACTGGCCTTGGGTTCAGCTCCTCCCCTTCCCCATCATCCCCATTAGTGCTGATCTCTCTGAGGGGAGTCACAGGACTGCCAGAACCAGCAATAAGTGTCTGGAGAAGCCCTGAGACTCCCTCTTCTCTGGCCTTACCTCCTGCTTAAATGAGCACTACCCTATGGATTTGTGCTCACCTAGGAAAGGAGGGAGATCAGGGGAAGCCCACAAACTATTCAGCTCACTCCCCAAAGCCTCCAGACCAAGGGGGCTGTCCCTACATGTGTACCTCTTGGCTACATCAGATGCACCTGAAGGAGAGAGAAAGTGCTGGATTTACTGTCCTGCCTGAGGGTTTTAGGAGTGGGTGATGCTGGTGCTGGAGAGATGGCTCTGGAGAGTTTGAGCTCATTCCTTGCCCTCCATATGTTAGTATATTTCTGCTTCCATTGAGAGAAAACCTAGTTCTTCCTTGCTCTAGTTTTCTCTTGATGGACATACCTACGTAACTTCAACACCAACTATCTGCAAAGATCTGCACACAAACGGAGTGGGGGAGACAGATCCCAGACAGATAAATCACCATAAAAATTAGTCAGCAGCTTCTGGGTAACCAGAGCTCTGAAAGAGAGAACAACTTTCCCTCATAATCCACTTCTCCCCACCCTTAGCACCCCTGCTTTGACAGGGGTGGTATTTTTCTTTCTGTTCCCAGCTTGGGCCCTACAGTGCAGTGCTATCCAGGTCAGTGGTCTTCTCACTTTCCATTCTGCAAGCCTCCCCCTTTGAGAGTGAGTGAGAAAAACACATTCCCATAACCCAACCCCCATCCCAGCTCTCCATCCCTGATTCTGCTTCATGCCTAATGGGGTCTTCCTAGGAACCACCAAGGAGAGCTCTACAACCCATTGCAGGGCTGTCAGATTAGCCATCATTCCCCTCACATCCTCTGTGTGCACAATAGTGTTGTGAAAGCCACTGAGGACATACTGGCATTTCTGGAGACAGGTACATCTGTCAGGAAAGAGGTGGGTGGTATGTTGGAATTGGCCAGGGTCACCAAAGACAGTTTTAGACCTCATCTTTCTAAATGCTGACAGCAAAGATAGCAAACTCTTGCCATACCACCTCTCAGGCCAGACTTGCCAAGTTTGGTGTTGAAGTGACATCATCTCAAGCCTATGCCATTCTCTTTAGCACCCAAACACCCATTTCTGACCCTTCTTCCTCTCCAGCAAAAGGCCTGCAAAAAGGCAGAAGTGTCTCCTCACTCCATTCCCTCAGCTGCCATTTGATGGAAGGACAATGTGGGACAGGAGTGTCGGAGATCTGGGATGTGGCAGGTTGCCCCGTGTGTAACACAGGAGTTCCTGTGCACTCTGCCAGGTCTCACAGCAGGCTCCTCTTCTGCTTCTTTCTCATCAAGCACCCTCGACTCACTCTGCACTGCCCCAGCCTCTCCTCTTCTCCCCCAGGCTGGGAGTGGAGAAGGCTCCCTTTAGAGGAAGGATGGGATGGCTCTTGCTCAAGGACTTAGAGAGGTGAGGGAAGGGCCCTCACATCCTTCTTTTCTCCCTATTGAAAATTGGTTTTGCCCCTCCGAGTCATGTAGGAAAATTTGGACAAAGCTGGCTGCAATCATGCATGCGTGGCCAGTGGGGTGATGAAGAGGAAGGCTTTCAGCATTGCTCTGCTCTCCCCACAGGACCCACTGGTCACCAGATACCACTGCATTCTCCATTCTCCACCTCCACCCCAGCACAAAGAACCACTGCCAGGTCCAAGCACAGCTTCCCCTACCCCAACACTTCCACTGAGCATGTCCCCATGCCTCCCACTCCCACCGTTGTACAGAGATCAAGAGCAGAACTCGTTTGTACATAATGAAACTTATTTTGTATTATTGCCGATCCCTTAAGATATTGTATTTTGGAGACTCTCAGATCCTATTTTCAGTATTGTATTTTATTAAGAATTAGTGCGGGCTTGGCATCTATGAACTTCTTTCTTGTAGCAGCTCATTTTCCACTTATACTCCAGCAGCTGCTTCTTCCCTCTTAGTTTTTTTGTGGTTTTTGTTTTGTTTTGTTTTGTTTTCAAGCCACCCTTTTTCCTCCTTCTATCACTTGCTCTGCATTTGCTTTATGAAGCAAAATAAAAATAAAATAAAAAGATGCAGCATCAGCCCTGGGTTGACAGGTGCTTTCATTGAGGCATGGTTGTCATGCCAGCCCACATCACAGCTCCTCACCTCCTGCTCCCACTCCTGTTCCCTGGCCATGTGCAAAATTGGTTCAGTACTGGGACTTCATGCTCCATGTCAGGGGCTAGAAACAAACTTGCATGTTTTATTTCCAGCAGCACTGTCATTGTAATTTCTTCTGCAGTTCTGAACAAGTCAGAACTCTTCTGCCTCAGTTTCTTTTCCTCCCTCGAAATACCACTATCAGCTTCTTGGAAGGAGCAAGATCATGGAAGAAAGTATATGAGGAGCAAAGAGCTACTTCAATGAAGAGGCTGTGCAGGGGTCTGTACAACAAAGACATAGCTCATAACACGATGGTCCTATCCTATCAAAAAATACCTAAATCTTTTCATGACCTGTAAAAGCAGAGCAACTGCACTTCAATGGGGTACGACCTGGGTTCTGGCTGTCTGTCAGCCTGTACCTCTGACAGTCCATTTACACCTGTGAAAACTGATAGGTTTTGTCCTGATTTTTTGTGAAACACAAAGTAACTGAGGGTCTAGAAAACAAATTTTCATTTTCTAGCAAGCTTCAAGTGGGTTCATTAGAATTTGGCCATTGAAGCAACTCCTTGCAGTCAGCCCTCCATGTCTGGAAGGCAGCCCAAGGACGAGCACCTTTCAAAGATGCTATAAGGTGTCTTTATCTCCCACCTCTGGCTGGGCTGGTACAGCAGGACTGTGCCACAGCAGAATGTAAGGCTTGGGGCTTACAAAGGTCTCTTTCTGCAGATAATTTCTTTGTGGAGAGGAGTAAAGCTGTTGCCTCGCTGTTTTGACTGAGCTGGCCATTGAGCAGCGTCTGGGAGAGACAGGAACTCTCTCTTCTGAGCCAGGTCTGTACTGCCAAGAGGGAGTTTGATGTGTAATCCATGGCAGGTTAGTCTGACATGGTTTTGCAGACCCATGCAGAGCTCCCTTTCCCCTGCCCACTGACCAATGCATGGAAATGCCTGACCTTGCCCTGCAGTTTCTTCCTGGGCCAGAACTAGTTGCGAGTTGAGAATCTGATGTTTACCCTGCAGCACCTTGTCCAAAAGCAGCCTCCTAACCCTGTGTCAGTATGATGCACCTTCCCCCACTATGGGGTGGGGCTGCTCCCTGCACTGATCAGATTTCATCCAGAGGGAGGGCTCAGCCCTGCTTTGCTCAGCCCTGTGAAACTTCACACAGCTCTTTGGGAATTGCCTTCCAGGGAGACTTTGGCCTGCACCCTTCATGCACACTCCAAAACAGGTGCAAGAAGGAAGCTCTTAAAAGGATGAGTTCTCAGGCTTTGGCTCCTTTAACGCGGCCAGACCAATCAGAACCCTTCCATCAGGAGAAAATTTCCCTTCATCTTGTCAAATCTTCCTAATTCTGCAGTCTACCAGATATCTCTGAGCTGCTCAAAGCAGACACATTAGGATCTTTTGATCCCCGCTATGCCTCCCAAAATGCACCAGCCAATCACACCTACCAATTTGGCTATAGCAACTAATTAGAGCAGATTGAGAGAATTAGCAAAGCAAGAGTCACCTTCTTTACAAGTCACCTTCAGCCTCACTCAGTTGCACTTGGTCTGCTCCAAGTGCCCCAGATGAGCTCTGCCACAACAAGCTGGGCTTCTGCCCTCCCAGGGTCACATTTCTCAGAAGCCTCTGCACTGTCAATTCATACAAGCCCTGAACAAAAAAATGCTAACAGAACATGGACTTTGTTTTTCAGAGACAAATTATTCCTGACTGTTCTGTTACCAGGCCAACTAAAAACAACAAAAAAAGAGAAAATACTTAGGTTTTGTGGCTTGCTGCTGCCAAAAGGGTTACTGGCAGTGCATGGCAGCAGCCTGGTGGGTATGTTTTGTTTGTTACAGAAGGACATGTGCTGTTAGGGCTCTCAGGAGAGTATCCTTGCTCTCCAAGCCTGGCATGATCCCTCTTTCTGTTTCCTTTTGGGAGTTGTGCTAGCAGTTGTCTCACACATCCATCATGGGACAAACAGGCATTGGTCCTGCTACCAGGCAAGAAGCCTGGGCTTTTGGATACCTTGTGGGGAAAATGGGACAGTTGCACCCCCTCACATCCCCCAGGTGCTTGGGGGGCTTGTTAGCAGTGATAGCACCTGGATGGACACTGACCTGGTCTGCCTCAACAAATCTATGTTGATTTTCTAATCTGGTGGCTGAAATGGGGCTTAGAGGTGAGCAGGGTGGAGGTTTTCCTTGTGCCCAGGGAAGGCGACTGTACCTTCACAGAGCTTTACTCACTAGAAATGCTGCTTCCTAGAAAGCTCATGTCCTGCCTATGCCTGCAAAAGCAAGGATGGGGTCTGTATGGTAAATACCAATAGGTCTTTGCACTGTCCTACATGCCCACACAGAAGGAAATCCCTACTCAAGGCACAGGAGAGGCATGCTCCTGCATGTCCCCCAGGTACGCAGATAAGCACCAGGTAAGCAGGTGACCTGGCTCAGCTGAAGGGTGCCAGGAGGACAGGACTGACCCAATCCTACTGTCCAGCCCCATCATCCTCAGGCAGCATCTTCTTGCTCTTCCCAAGTCCTCAGGGAGCTCCAAGTGAAGGGTGACCCCATTCATGACAAAACCACAAAACATCCAGCAGAGTCAGGTGGGCAGAGAGAGATGCAGAAGCCTGTGCAATCCATTACATCACCTCATGCAGGCATATCCTGGGATGTCTCCTCCAGACAAACAAAATCTGGCCCGCTCTGCCTGTGTGACAGCTATACAATCTGGCATGTGGGTAGAAATCCTCTGTTGGCAGCTCCTCCCCACAGAGATGGTTTCTGTGGAGCAAGTTCAGGCCCATTGGGAATGCAGGAGGCACCCACTGTCCAGCCCTTTACTCTGACTTGACCAAAGGCACTGTTAGTTCAGGGCTCTGCTGTGCCTGGCTCAGGGGTCTCCTGTGCCTGCAATAAGGGCCTCTGCTTCCCACCCTGAAGCTCCTTTCCTATGGCATTGATACAAACACCAGTGAGAAGTGCTCTGCCTTCCTTCCTACCTGAAAGTCTGGACCCTGCTCTCACCCAGCTTCCTATTTGTATCCATCCCTGACTGGTCATCCACTTCCTCAGCCTAGTGGCCACAAACTTCTTTAACCGTAAAGGACAAGACAGGTGTTTCCCAAAATTCCCCGGGAGTAAGAGGGGATCAGCATTCTGCATCCCCTGTAGCTCCTTTGGGCAGCCCATCTTTGTCCTACCCTGACAGCCCAGCTGGCACAGGTGAAGGTGGCTCCCATAGTCCATGGCAACAGAGGCTCCCTAGGCCAGGAAGAGCCCAGGGCAGAAAGAGAAGCATCTCACTGTGAGTGGTGAAAAGAACAGGTGCCACTGGGCCCCCGCTGCTTCTCTCTTTCCACAGCCTGCTCCCAGCCTCTGTGGGCAGCAGGAGGACATGGAGCGGGGCCATGCACCCATGCAGGAAGTACTGGCAAGCTCCCAAGCAGGTCTGTGTCCCCGCAAGGGAGGATGAAGCTGCTTCCCCAGGGCCAGCTGTGCTTGTGCACAGTGCTGCTGGGGGAGGGCTCACCCAGCAGCACTCCAGCTTTCAAGGAGAACAAAACCCCTGTGGGGGCTGGAGGGGCTGAGTCACACAGCGAGGAGGGCTGGGGCTCCCTGCCAGTCACGATTCCGTGGAGGAGTGGGCTTGGGGGCTGTTGTGCCCCTGAGAGAAACAAATCCCCCAGGAGTGCAGCCAGAGAAAGATGTCATTGTGACTTTTAGGGCCAGACAAAGGTTCGGTAACTTGAACTAGAGGTGCCAGTGGGCTGTGGTTACCAGGAAAAGACACAGCACTTCCTCAGCCCCTGCTGCTTCCCAGGTTGGGGTGAAAAGTGTTATGGGAATGTGCTGTTCCACAGCACCCTGCAGCAGAGGTGCCACAGGGCCATATGGAGGTGATGGAGAGTGCTGGCACGAGGAATGAGATGCTCCTGATGACTCCCACTGAGATACAACAGTCAGAGCAGGTTGAGGACGGGTTCCTGCTCCCATCATGCCAGACTTTCATGGGAAAACACTGGGATTACAGGTGACTGCAATGTGCTCTTTGTGCAATACATGATTGTAGGACCTTGCCATGACACAGGGGATGGCTCTTATAGACATGAACTTTGAATTTTCCAGGGCCTAGCAGGTAAAGGCACAGCGTGTGAATCTGGGACAGAACAAACCAGGCACATATGGGAGCTTTGTAGGGATCTCTTACCCCAGCTGACATCCACAGCATGAGGGTGGGCTTGGACTGGGGTCACAAAGTCCAGCTGCAGCCCGGGACAAATAAATGATGCAACTTTTCTGATGTATCTGGGCAGAGAATAGAAGGTCGTTTCTACCTCTGGATGCCAAGATTGGAGAAAAATTGACTTGAATAAGGAAAAATCAAGAATAATGTAGCCTCCTAAGTGGCAAGGAGCTGAGTAAGCCAACTGGAAAGACAGAGGCCATGCTACAGCACTATATCTGCTCAGATGGGTACCACTGTCCTCAGCTGGGGACCTTCTCCCTGGACAGATATCATCCATGGTGGATGACTGGACACAACAGCAGGTACTTTGCTCTGCTGGAGCTGCTGCTGTCATGCAGTTTTCCAGGCTGCCTGACTTCACCTGACAGCAGGTCTGGTTAAGATAAGTGGCCTAGACCCAACTCCCTGAGCAGCCCTTGCAGGCAGGCAGGTGCCAGCTGGACTGTGGGCAGAGAGGAGCAGCTGAGTTGCCACCCTCCTCTGCCTTCCCAGACTCTGAAGAGTTAAGTGCCAGTTTCAAGTGTCTCTAAGGTGACACCAGGCTGCCTGCTGGATGCAGCTCCCCGCAGCCCCCTCCCCACGCACACAGCACACACTCATGCTCACTTTCTGCTTTGTCTTTTGAGAGCTGCTCCAGGCTTTGTGCACAGGCACTTTGCTCACTGCCTACCTTTCCCTGCTGCTCCTGCTCAGCTGCTGCTGCCGGGGACAGTGACGGATGTGCCTGGCTCCAGAGGGACCTTGCAGAAGGCAATCCAAGCTCTTTTTCACTCACTTGCAAGCATCGCTATCCCTGGACTGTGCTTCTTCAGTGAACGCTGTGTTCCCCACTCCCTCCCCACTGCTCTCACAGTGCCAGCACCTCCGAGGAGCAGCACCAACGTCTCTGGGTGTGTGTCAGACATTCCCCCGCTTCAGAGTGGCAGGGCAGTAGAGACGGCAGGAGGCTGAGCTGCTGCATCTGAACTATTCAAGCTGCTATCAAGAGGCCAATAAATACCACTGCAAAAAGCTGGACACTGTTTTTTCTCGTGCTTGTGCTCCCTCAGGGAGTTAAGCCTTGCTGGGATTGTCCCACGGCCCTGGGGAGACGAAGCGGAGCAGCACTGTGGGACCCCGTGGGACAAGACCAGGCTGCCCAAGAAGTTCTGGAGGCAGAGTGGGATTCCTCGCCTAGAGAGACACCTCACTCCAGCATGGCTGAAGGTCCTGGGAGCTGGAGAGACTTCTCCCCTGCCAGGAGTGATGGTGAGGTGGCCAGGGGAGCCACAGCAAACCTCCGGGGAGCAGCAGATACAGAGAGCACTGGGCGAGCACAACGCTTGGGCCCCCGAAGCATGGATCCAGCTTGGGAGGAGATGAGAGGGGCAGTGGCCGTGGCAGAGGTGGAGGAGCAGTTTCTGCACTTGGCCATCAGAAAGCAGGTCTCCTACAGGTAGGAACACCTGGGTCCCCAAGTCTCAGGGCTGCACTGGGGCACTGGAGTGGCCTGTCCCTGAGGCATCTCCCTCCCATGGGGTCAGGGTTGGTTCTTGCCACCGACCACCAGCACATTTTCACCAGAAACCATCTCAGCACAGAGACAAGGCAACCAGTTAGTCCAGTCCCTCCCATCGCATGCAACAGCCCCCTCTGCACACCTTTGCAGACCCCTTAATTTTCCTTCTACCCAACTCCCCCTTCCCATCCTGGGGCTGTGATGCCTCCTAGGCAGTGGTCTGGGCCTTTTGAGGGTACCTTGCAGCAAGAAGAGATCTGTCCTGGCTTTTGGTGCGACTCTTCTGTTGCAACTCCTGTGCTTACCCACCCCTGCTATCACCAAGCAAAGCTGGCAGAGATGAAGAGTGGTTCTCATAGTTCTCATGGGAGTTATGGGAGCCACTGCTTGGTGATACCCAGGTGAGCTCCTGTTCCCAACTCCAACCATAATGTCCAAAATCCTGTTTGGGTCAGTATCTCCAGGACTTCAGCTCTATTCTTCTCACAACAAATAAGGTCTGGTGTACCACCCTGTCCTGTCTTTTGCTAGAAGGGTGTTTAAGCCCTCCTATGATTTACTACCTCCCATCTTTGCAGAATGGCTCTCAGGTGTGAGGAGAAATCCTTTGACCCTGCACATGCCCAGACTAAACATGAGCATTGCAGGACTGACCTTGGACTGCTGTGAGAGTCGGGGACTGAGAGGAGGAGCTGCCTGCTTACCATTCTCCAGAGCTGGCTTGGCACAGAGATGTCTGTGTCCTTCTGAGCTCCATGTCACCATGTCATGCCACGCTCAGCACGTGCCACATAGTTTACAAGCAGGTGGAAAACTGACATGGAGGATCTTGGTACTATGCCCACTGCCATGGCAGACAGAGGCTGGATGAGCTGTCCCGCCTCTGGTCTGGGCCTTGGGCATCCTGGGGTGCAGAGCTCTGCCAGGGGGAAGATTTTGGACAGGAGCTGTCGGTCACCCCCCCGTCGGCACTCCCACATATACAACAGCCCTTTTTCCCCCCTTGCAAGGGCTTCAGTGCAAGCTGTGAGCAAATTGCTCTCTAATACTGCAGTAATGGGAACTAATGGGAAAACTTATTAGTGCCTGCAGAGCAGGAGGGGCCTCGAAGCTGACTCATCCCCAGCATTTGTTATTTGTGTGGTGGGTGGCAAGCAGAAGCCAGGGTGGCAGAGACCACCCCAGGTACCTAGTGTCCCTAAGCCTTGCCACAAGCTGGGGCAACATGCAGCCCTCCTGGTCCTCATTCTGTACCCGGAGCTGCTCACTGAGGCACCAGACAGAGCTGGGAGGGTCTCTGCCCTGATGGCACAGAGGATGAGGAATTACTGTGCCAAGCAGAGCAGGATTTTCTCCTCTTAGCTGTCTTCTCCAGATGTGCACAGTGCATTTTGTGAACAGATTAGCCAGCTGCAATTTTCCAGCCTCCCCAGGGCAGGAAGGGACCATATTGCAACCTAAATTATCAGCCTGAATTTGTTCCAGAATTATCCAAGGTTGCTAGGGATTTTATACACCCTGCCCATCCCACCCCAGCCACCCAAGCAGGTGGCTCAGTTGACATGCTCCAGCCTGTGCTGCCCTTACACAAAGCCCCTCTGTTCTACACAACCCTCACAAGGGGTCTCTTTGCAAGGGACTTTGCCCTGTCCAATGCAGGCTGTGCAGAAGGGAGGATTCTGAGAGGTTGGAGGGAATGCCGCAGCAACCTGCAGGCCAGCAGCAAAGGAAGAAATGGTGCTTGGGATGAGCTGATTCCTCCACCTTGTGTTTTGGACAGCCAAGCAAAGGGAAGGAGAAATGGGAGAGGAAGTGTCTGGGGGTGGAAATCTGCTTGTTCTGTCCTGTGACACCCATGTAGTTTTGGGTCTGGCTGCTTCCTCAGGCAGGTCAGGTGGTGATGGAGCTGTTACCCAGAGGTGGGCTAACCTTAGATCACGTGCCCCTCCTGCAGCATGGAAAGTCCTAGGGGACTGACAGAAATCCCCTTGCTGTGCTGTTTAGCTCTGGAGACACTTACTGAACCCTGGTACAGAGTTTGGAGGACCTTCTCCGTAGGCTGTGGGCATCATGGTTATTCCCAATGTCAGCTGAAGGTTGCAAGTGGAGCCCCAGCCCACTTGCTGCCAACCTACCTGCTCCTGCTGGGACCCATTAGTCATCACGAAGGGCAGGTGGCATAAGCTGCTATATAAAGCTTTTGAAATGAGCAGAAATTATATTAATCCCATGGAAATAAAGTTCCTTCCATAAATAGCTGCCACGGTGTATGGAGGCGCCTTGGGCGGGTGGAAGAGAGCTCAGCACTCAGGTTATATTTAGGGCTTTGAGTAGCAGTTTCGTGCCAAACTTATTAATGATGCTGGCTTGTGCACCAGATTTGCACATTCTGGGACAATTTGCCCAGTAGGGAGGTGCCTCTGCAATGCCAGAAGGACCCAATGCCCTCTGTCACCACAGCAAACCCAGAGCAAACACCAGGGTTGTGTGCTTCAATCCCCAGCCAGTCACTTTGGCCAAGGGGAGTCCAAAGTCAGCTCCTGCTTACCTTGAGTGTCTCCACCAGGGTTTTGTGCTGGGGCAGGATCATCTCTAGCTCCCAGAGTGGGGTAGCTCCAGTGGCAATAGGGCAAACTAGAGGCTGGCAGAACTTTGCTGTAGGGAAAGCTGACCTGGAGCCAGAGAGGCCTGGGACAGGTGGTGGCAGGTCACAGCAGCATCCTGCAAACTCTCCTGAGCAATTGTGGGCTCCCTCTCAATTTCATCATTGCTTTCAGGGTGATGCTTGCAGCAGTAGCCTTTGTCATTGCCACTGCTCCCAGCAACCCAGCCCGGAGGGGTGTTTACCAGAAAGGAAACCACAAGCGCACAAAAGCTCCTGTACGAGCTCTCTGCAGGCTCAGTTCCGTGCCAGGTGTCAGACTCGTACTCTTCGGCTCTCGGTCACGTTCAGAGGTAGCGCCCAGACCAGCCCACACACCAGAGGGCTCCACACAGCCATCTCTGGCAACGGGAAGAGGGGGTCCTGTGTCCCTCTGTGCCCCCGCAGCCAGCTCCCGTCCCCGCTAGGGAGATGTAAGGCACCTCGGCTGTTCAGTGAGGTCCCCGGCTGGCAGATAGGATGCAGCTAATGCAACTCACAGGCTGTTCTGTGCCAGGGAGCTAAATATAACCCGCAGAGTGGAGCAGAGGGGGCTGCTTTGTAATGTAAATAGCAAGGGAGCTTGGACATAGAACAGGGAGGCCAGAGGGGAGAGCTGGCAGGAGCTGCTGGAGAGAGGGAGGTAGGAGCCCTGAGTGGCCCAGGGGAAGATGGTTGCAACTCTCTGCTGTCTTCTCTTCCTTTTGCCTTCAGATCTGGACTCTGGATGTTTGTGAAGTCTCAGGACAGCCTGGGCAGCACAGGGGCTGAGGAAGAAGGAAAGGGGAGCCTCCACTGTCAGCATGGAGAAAGAGACAGAGAGGCGATCTCCTTCCTCCAAGTCCTGCCTGCTGGCCTTTTAATCGTGTTAGCCCTGCTCTGCAGAGCAGCATAATCAAATTCCCATTCGTTTCCAGCAAGCCAAGCCTGCTCCACTCTGACAGAGGCATCTGTCTTTGCATCCCTCTGTGCAGCAGGGGACAGGAGATGGGTGGCACGGCCAAAGGGAAGTGCTGGAAATGAGCAGGTGGCCCCTCACAGACTTTGGTGGGGGGTGAGAAGCATCACACTATCCCCTGCCCCGACTCTTCCCAGAACCAGGGACAAGCTCTGCTAGGCCCCACTGTCAGACACAGGCTGTAGTGCATGGCGCAGGGGTGGGATGGGTTTAGAGTTGGCATCACCCTGTGCTTGGAGCACAGTGCTGGTGTGTGTTCACTCTCATTCTGGCTCTCATTCTGGATGTTCCCATGTGCAAGGCAGTGGTGAACTGGATATGGGGACTGTGTGTAACAAGAGAGAGAAACATCCAAAGAAGCAATTTTGGAGAAACACTGAGTTTGTGGGTACAGCCTGGCTATGTAGAGGCATACCTGCAGCATGCCAGGGAGGGATGGCATAATGCAGCCCCAAGCCCCATCTTAAACCAGACACTCCCTGGTTTAAACTGACCCAAGACCCTGCTGCTGCCAGATGGGATGCTCCTGCCCTTCCTCCTGCTGTGGCTTTTCCACATCAAGCAGGCCACGTCAGTTCTCTGTGGTAGCAGAACACAGCCTCCCTCCCCTGTTTGTCCCCACAACCACAGCCTTGCATGTGATGTAGGTGTGCCGGGGGACCGTGGGGTGGGACTCCTCAAGTTGGCCAGCAGGGAGGTTGTTAGGGGCACTAACCAGGATTAGGGGCAATGCCAACCTGGATCCAAACACTGCTGGGTGGGGAGAGCTGGGATCCCTGAACCAAGAGCCATGTCTTCCCCTGACCACTCCCTCCCTTATCTGATCCCTGTTCACAATGAATCCCACAGGCAGGTATCCTGCTGAGTTTGGCTGAAGCAGGCAGCTTAATCCTTTCGGTACCAGGGTGCTGCACAAACTAGCATGAAGACAAGGGTGCCAATTCACAGTAACATCCAGCACAGTGATCCCCATCCCTCTCCTGTGCTGCCTACAGAGAAGCCTGTGCAGCAGGGTCTGCCTCCTCTGGGTCTCCCGACCAAGAACAGCCAAGAATAGGATTTCTAGGCGTTCCTCCACAGTTTTGCACCAAGCCCAAGGGACAGAATTGTGAAATGACACATGGACACAGCACACAGAGGATGGTGAAGGACCCAGGGCAGGGTATGTTACTTCTCCAACAGCCCCACCAAGCCTCAATACTCCTGATGCTCCTGGGTAAGACTAGGCATCAACACCACGAGACAGAGCATGAGACATGAAAGGAAAATGTCTGCAGGCAGGGAGAAAATGCAACTAACCCATCATGGCATGCAAAGCAGCAGGGATGATGAAACCTTTCCGCAATAACAAAACTCTTCCCTCCCTGATCTGTGAGCTGGAGTTAGGCATCCAGGACCTGCCTTTTCCTCTCTCTGCACAGTAATTAATGCAGTGGGTTGTGTTCAGTTTCAGAGCTTGCCTGGTGAGATCAAGGTCTGTCAATGTTTTTTTTTTCCTTTTGATGATGGAGTTTAAAGCAAGACCATGTGCCCCTTTAGAAATGCCATCTGTGCAGGCTGCCAGGACCAGCTTTGCTTGCATGCTTTTCTCTGGCCCAGAGAAGCTGACCACAGACCCTCTTGGTGATCTGAAGCTTTCCTGGAGCCAGAGCACACCAAGTAGCATCTGGTTGTGAAGAGCTGGGGTTTTTGGAGGTGGGGACAGGCTGAGCCTGCAGGCTTAGGCTGTGCCGCCCCAGATTAGGGGATGGATGATGAATGTCAGGCTGTTTCTCCATTCTTTGGAGGCTGGCCGGTAGCCTCCTACATGCTTCTGCTTTTCACACTGCCCATTCCTGGTTTACCAAAGCGTTTTTTCAATGAGCTCCAGTGCAGATTGAGCAGATGCTGGAAGTTGTTTTCAGACCCGTCACACAAGGAAGACATATATACCCAGGAGTTGTGAGTGCTGTGGTGTCCTGCAGGGTAAGGACGTGCATGGCCCAGGGTGGGTGGCAGGAGGACAACTCCATTGCCATGGCCTTGGTGTGCATGGCCGTGCTGGGGCAGCTTCGGGAGAGGGGGCTGTCTCAAGTCTGGGGGCATTCAAAGAACCACCCAGCAAAGGAGGTGCGGCTCCTCGGCGCGCAGCCCAGCGTGCTAGGACGTGCTCCTGCTTGCTGAGGGTGCGCACGTGGCTTCACTGGAGACGACCCGGCAGAGGAGGTGGCCAGCGCCGTAGGAAGAAGGCCGCGCAGCCGGCTGCAATGACAGCCGCCCTCACACTTCCAGGAAGTGCAGAGAGAGGAACCAGGTGGAGGGTGCAAACAAAGCCGGGGCCCCGGCCGGGCGGCGGAGCACTGCCAGGGACCTGCCCTCGGGATGACTCCGGAAAGCGGCTGCTGGGGGAGGAAGAGCGAGAGTGAACCCCGGGCTGGCTGAGCGCATCAGCTCATGCTGCGGCAGATGTGGCGGCATCGCTCCTGGGACGTTCCCCAGAGCCCTCCGGGGGACATAGATATAAGGTACCCACCGAGCTGGGCTCTGCTGCCTTCCTCTTATTGTTGGGGGGTTAAGGTGCTGTGGCGAGTGCTGACAGCCCATGATTTGGGGGCTGGGGGAAATGCTTCCTGTGCTTGCCCAGCGCCTTGCCCGCAATCCCCTCCTCTTCTCTTAGTGCCTGGGCTTGCGCAGCACAACCTCCCAGCCAGGATGTCAGAGGGCCGCGCGAGCGCTTTTGACGCCAAGCCTGTGAGCACAGCGGGCCAGCCCGGCGTTGCCTGAGCTGTCAGTTTCAGGGAAACTGGCAAGTGTGTCCCCATCCTCACCAGCCCTCCTGGAAACAGCTGGTGTTTGAGTCTGCCAGTGGGACCTGACCCAAGGTGTTAAGGGTCGGCAGGAGCACCGTGCAGCGGGCAGCCAGGGCCCTGTCCTGGCAGCCCCCGCAGCCCCGGCTTTCAGCCTGGCTCCACACCCTTGGGAAGCGAGGAAGCTGCCATTGCGGCCGGCACATTTTCCATGCAAAGGAGGGCTGGGAGAGATGCTCTTTGCCTGGACTGGCAGCCATGGCGAGCAGGCCAGCCCCTGTCCGTGCCGCTGCCCGCTGAGCCAGCGGTGTCGCTGGGCTCAGGGACAAGCGAAGCAGGCGCTCGCCGAGCTGGGTAAGAGCCTCGGTGCTGGCCTCGGCGACAAGGCCGGCGGTGGCTCCCGGTCCCCGGAGAGGGCGGTGGCGGCGGCGGCAGGACTGTTGGCTCCGTCCCCTCCGTCCGGCGGTGAACAATGGGAGGCGGAGGCGGAGGCAGGGGGTGGCTCCGCTTCTGCCGCCGAACCTCTTC
>VXBC01002612.1:22030-45299 GCA_013399945.1 Ploceus nigricollis | reverse complement strand
TAATAATAATAATAATAATGTGTGCATTGATGAAAATGTTAACTACTTCCACTGAAAGAATGGGCAAATTAAAGGAAGTGATCTTGAATGTACATTTTCTTAGGAGCTTTTGAACTGATCAGTTAATGGCTTGCATTCTTGCTGCTCTATGTATCAGACTGTCCATTTGTCTTGTTCACTTTGGATTTTGACTGTTTACCCTATTAGAGAGTTAAGATTTTGAATGACTGTATGTGATTTTCCTATGAATAATGAATGAAGAATCTTATATCTTAATATTAGAAATAGCCACTTGTGTATGTTTTTTTCCTGCTGGTTTGGGAGCACCACAGTTATCTGTTGTATTAGAAACAGTTGTGTACAATTCTTATAAAACCTCTTCTGCTTCAGTTTATATTTGCTTGAAATGTGTCTGTGAGTTTCTCATAAGTGATGTCTTGTCTTCAGATTTTACTTACAGAAGTTTAGTTAATAAGTGACTGCTCTTACTTTTCAAAGGTACTGCAACAGCCACCTGCAGGTACTTGGCTTTATACCGAAAAAGGAGAGGAAGAAAAAGAATGATCCCATAGAGGAGGTAAAGGTCAGGCATCAGATGGATGCTATGGCCTTCGGTCTGACAGTGCCCACCCTGGCCTTGAAGATGCCCAATGGACTGGATGGGATGTCCCTCTCCCCTCCAGGGGCAAGGCTTCCTCTCCACTACCTGGAGGCAGAATTAGAAGACCCCTTTGCTTTCAATGAGGAGGATGATGACCTAAAGAAAGGGGCAACAGTGAAGAAAAAGTTGCAGAGCAAGTTGGCTCACAACCGGCAGCGCCAGAGAGAGACAGAGATTTTAAAAGTTCGCCAAGAGCACTTTAGCCCCATTCCTGCACCTTTGCAGCAGCAGCCTCTGCAGCAGCAGCACTCCCATCTGCCACCTTCATCAGCTTCGTTAAAGCCGACAGGGCTACCGCAGGGCATAGTCTGCAAGTCACCTCAACCTCTGAACACCAGCCTACCAATGCAGGGAGTGGCACCCACCACACACACTATAGCACAAGCGCGGCAGTTGTCTAACAAGAGACCTCTGCCTCTCCTGCCACCCGCCAGGGCTCCTGTCACGGACCCGCCAAGGACTGACCGGGTCCTCATGAAAGCCACAGCCTTCTCTCCGCACTCGTCCTGCATGAGCCGGCTCCAGAGACTGGTGAAACTGTGCACTCGAAAACAGCAGCTGGACACTGATCTGTTTCCTCACTTAGGTGAGTAGGTAATTGATGCGCAGGAGCTGTATTTTTTAACCTGAAACCAAAAGACTGAAGGGGACTGTCTTCCTAGCCCTGTCCTGAATTCCTGTGCGGTCCTTACAAAGTAACCCTGAGTTAGGTAATCTCTTGGCATTTTCTTTAGCCCTGTTGTCTATGAAGGGAATGCCTGGACTCGTCACAAATGGTTTATGGCATTTTGGTTGTTTAGTCTTCTTAATGTTCTGTTAACCATTTGAGAAACCATACTGAGGTGTAGAAAACATTGTTTGGATTATAGAGGCCTCATGTAGAAGGTTTGCAACTTGAGTAGTAAATGTGACACTAGTGATACTTACATGAGTTTACAAAGTTAGACTGAAACATTAGGTGTTTGATAAGTGCACGTGCCGTAATGAATATAAGTAAAAGTTCAGCAATTTGGCCCATCAATCTCTGCATATTCAAAATTCCAGTTGACTTAATTGGAAAATTGGAACACATGAGAATTTTTCTTGACTGGGCCCTATTTATGTATAGAATATGGATGAACAGAAGGAAAAGACCACTTCAGGAGAGCAGCATTGTTACAGAAGATAGTTGGAAGGGTGAAGTCTTGTCTGCATACCATGCAGAAATAGTCTTCCCCTTACATATAATGATCAATAGCTGCTTGTGAAAATATAAGCAAATATAACCAAATTGGTTCTATGATAGCAGTGCTCTGTAAGGTTTGAAAAGGCAACTGACCTTATGGCAGATTTGTCCGGTTGTGAATATAGACCTAGGCACACCTATCTGTCCTTTTTATCTTCCTCACCCTCCCAAATTACTTTTCTGCTTAGTTTTAGATTGTACATTTCTAACAAGTAAAATAATGGCAGGGAAAAGGAAATGTGAGTTTGTGTGATATAAGTAGGAACACCATTTATGATGTTTAAAACAAAAAAAGACTTCAGATAAACCCAGACATTCCCTATATAATGTCTTACTTAATTGTGAACATCTGTAATTTTTGCTATTTCAATTAACTTTTTCTTAATTTGCTGTTAAGATCTGCCCTTTGGCACTCATGGGATAGTTTGACTATTTGTTCAGGAGATAATTAGCATCCCATAGCGTGTCTCCAAAGGAAATTGTTCTTCAGAAAACAGCTTTGATGGTCCTGTATACAGTGGAGGTCTTTAGAGGAATGGCAACTCTAGAGGCATTTCTGAGTGTCACAGACCTCAATAGCTTAGAAAGTGACCTGTGTTTTGAAAGACTGTAGAAAGATCCCTTTCTGTGCTTAACGTTCTACATTCTCAACTGGTGAAGAGAATATGTGCTCCCTAAAAAGAGGCATAGTAGAAATAAAAAACAGTTAGACCTATACATGTACAGTTAGACCTATACATGTACAGTCAGGCAGGTGCATAACTATGTGGATGCATTTAGAACAGTTTATATTTAGCAAAGTAAAGGAATTTACATATTAATTATGCAAGAGTGGAAAATTTATTTGTTATTTATTCATTATAAGCCTTAATATTAAAGACTAGGTATGCCAGATCAGAGAATTTCAGGATTTCTTTTCTATGTTTGAGCAGCACTAGAGATGCCTGCACAGAATCTTTCAAAAGATTAAGCCAGTTTTATGTGTACCAACATCAGAGCCATGTAATTGGATATTAATATAACTGCAGTCTTCAGTGTCAGTACAACTGAATCTGGATTAGATTTTATTCCTTCCTTTCTGCAGTGCCTAAGAGAAGCAAAACAACTCAATTTCTGATTTTGTTTTTAAACTTTGGGTTTAAACAATCTGTTATGTGGTTGTCAATTGTGGACATCTTTATGGAATGATTAAGTTGTTTTTTCAACTTAAAAACAACAGGACAAAGGAACATTTAAGTTGAAAGTATAATTCTGACATTTTATCAAATGTCTTAAGGTATCTTAATTTAGTTCAAATATATGTCTTAAAAAAAAAAAAAAAAATTTTTTTAGGATGCTGAATTTCCTGAAAGTTTGGGTTTCTGATATTTGTGGTTCATGTTAAAGTGCTGGTTCTATATGATGAAGGTTACCTCATGATTGTATCCCAAGCTTATGTGTGTGTGTCTATAACTCTGAAAGTGCTTGACCAAGTACTGATGCATTTCCCAGATTCAAGGCATCTGACTTCAGAATCATCTCAGATATAGTTGTTTAGTTTAGTTTTAGCAAAAATGAAATGCTCCTTAGCTCTATCAATTTTCAAGGAGCACACAAGAAAATGAAAAAGCAAAGAATGCTAGCTTGTAAATGCAGCAATGGGATTTTATCCCACCTGCTGCAAGAAAGTGGCAAGAATTTCACTGGATGTGGGAGAGATAGTAGGAAAAACAGCAAAAGATGAAGTTCCAGATAAAATGTTCCACCTGAGGACTTACTGGCCCCTTCCTGGCCAAACAGCTGTTTGTAGGTTGACTAACTGAGGCTGCTCAAGCACACTGTAAGTTGATCATACTGCATCATCATTAAGTGAAAACATGCTGCTTGGGAAAAGTGCTGGAGTGTTTGTATCTCTCACTTTAGTTCTTTCTTCACGCTAATATGTGCATTTGGCAGGCAATTACAGAGACTGAGCAGAGGAAAATCCTGGGTAGCTCTGTATCTATCTCTGTTCCTGCTGCTGTGTCTTACAGTTTTCATATTCTTCTATGTTTTGGCACAGAGAAGGGGTCAGAATATAAACAGAAATGAAATTGGCCTATTTACATCATATAGTATTAAAATTTACCAAGTAGTCTGTTATTCATAACAGGGACTTCTCTCTTACCTTGTACTTGCTTGTGAAAACTAGAATTTCTCTGCGGGTAAGATAGTTGATGATTTTTCTTGCACTGTTTATGGATAAAGAAGCCTACAAGGATTTTAAAAGGAAAACTCAGTTATGATAAAAATCAGTGCATGCTATTTGCACACTGTAATGGAGCTGTTACTATAGCTTTTTCTGTATAATTGAGAATACTGCATAATTTAATCAAATGTAATTATGGTTGCAACTATACTATACATTCATCTTTTGTGCCAAAGGTTGCTCAGAGGCTTATATAAGGTGGATGCTCTTTTCCTCCAGTTTCCATGTTTTTAATTCCCTTAGGGCTGGATTGGTCTGAAGACAGTGGAGAAGAGTTGGAGGATTCAGAGCAAACCTCCCCTTACCAGGTTGCGTGGTCTATCCGAGAAAGCCTCGGCTATGACAGACCTGAGTGAGTATGATTCTTTAGTATTCATGCTGGTCTTGATGGAATAAATCATGTAAATGTGAGCTTCACTTCAAGTGGAGTCAGTGGAACCTAAGCACTTGTTCAAGTGTTTTGCTGAAACAAAGGATTGTTTGAACTCATTTGTTTGTAAGAGCTATGGAACAGCTTGTCGCCTTCTGTCCCAGTTTCCAGCTAACTTAGAGACCTTTGTGCAGTCTGCTCTCAGAAGGATGCATCAGGAAAGGATTTAAGTTTGTTTGCCTGAATTTAATTGAGTTTAGTCGGATTTATTCATGAACTTGTGTGCTTTGATGATTGGAGGTCCTGAATTAGAATCAAATGGGGTTGCTATTGGTTTCTTGTCTTTCCTACTAGTTGTTAATAACTTTGTCAGTAAACTTGCTACATTTTACTCATTAATTCTTGTAATAATTATGCAGGCTATTGTTTTAATGTAGTTTTTAAAAGGCCATGGTATTTCTTTTCATAATTAAGCGTTGAATAAACCTCTGTTAGTACTTGTGAGCATTGGAAGGAAGCATGGGACTTGTGAGCGTGGGATCAAAAGGATAAGCAGAGCAGGAATTAGCTGCTGGTGCAGAAAGGCTTATGATGTTCTCCATATACTGCTAAGTCACAAATCTAAACTTACAGCAGGATACGATAATATAGGTCTACTCATGTAAATTTGGAGGTGCACAGTTAAAACAAAGCATCCCAGGTGTAGTATTGTAACAATACTCTTGTATGTTATTAACAAAGAAACTGGGGTCTCACTAGAATTTGATTATAGTTTCTGTAACATGACTCTCATTCAATGTGCAGCTGGACTTTTTGATACTACAACTTTTCCCTATTTTTTTAGTTTTTAACTATCACACTTAGAATAATGGTGTTAATGAAACCTTATTTTGTTGTTACATTCTGAAAATTCTGAAACTTACTAGAATTTCCTGCCATCTCTGAAGATTGTTCTCAGGGTGAACCACAAAACTGTATCTCTGTCATCAGGACACACATCAGGATGCTAAATATTAAGAGCTTTCGGTGAATCAAAGCTATTAAGCAGAGTGTAGACTTAACTTTTTTAAAATAAAGAAGGCTTTTTTTAATTATGAATGACTGTCATTTTTTAGGGCATCAGTAATTTTAGAGTGAGCTTTCACAAGCATTACTCTACCTTAAAAGGCAACTTTTAAATAAAATGTTTTGAGAGCTCATGAACAGACTTTCAGACTTCTAAATCATACATAATTTTTCACAGCAGATATATCTATTAAATAACTTGCTTTACACTCTTTTCTCTTTGACATTTGATTAGATTCTTCCATAGATCCCTATTTTTTTGTCAGCTTATAAAGGTCATCTCTGTATGTTTTGTCTTCTATTTATCTTAACTTCCTTTGGATTCTTTCTACTCTTTTCACATACTGAGAGAAAATAATACTTTGTCTTGATATTTTCTTTTCCATTCTAGCATTCTGTGCACCTCAGTTAAATGCTGTCTTAACTATCTGTGATGGATAAATTTTTGAATGCAACTGGCTGCTTTTGTACTTCCATCAGCCTGCTCAGTGTTAGGTCTTCAACAACCTTACTAATTTTGATCCTAGATAAGCATTCTCTTGATGTCAGCCTTCTAAAGCTTTAGTTCCTATTCTGCAAACTTCTGTAGTGGTTTTTATTACCTGAAATGTTTCACTTTGACACTTCTGCAGTGTGGTCTGCCTGCTGCTGAAGATGAATTAGTTCAGGCTGTTTCTGGGGAGATTTGATTTGTCAAAATGACTGTTTTGCTAATCTTGTGGTACAGACTGATGACTCCTAAAGTCAGCCAGTGACTTGTTACAGCTCTCAATTCTGGGGACTTATTTTACCAGAAAACCAATGGAGATTATTTCACAAAACTTTTTGGTTTTGAAATCACATACCTAAACTTAGGGGATTTACTTGCTGGTTTTCATAGTAAAATTAAAGCTCTTTTTTCTCTGTTTATTTGTATCTGAGCTTGTGATCCCCACCAGCTGACTGCATTCTGTCTTTTTCCTTTGGACTGCATGGAAGACAGTGAGAGGAATGCTTCTCAGAATAGACTATTGAAAGAAAGTAAACAGTTAATTTCTGCTTTACTGGACAGCTGGTTCTCAGCATTTCTGCTTGTGTGATTGTGGGGGAAAACTCTGTTGAACTTCTTGTGTGATACTCTAGCTGCTCTTAAACTCCCAAAAATTCACCAGATTTGTTTAGAATTAATGTCTTAACAGTGTCCTGGTTTTGGCTGGGATAGTGCTCATTTTCTTAGCAGCTGGCACAGTGCTGTGTTTTGGGTTTGGTAGGAGAACAATGTTGATAACGCTCTGATGGTTTGGCTGTTGCTAAGTTGTGCTAGCCCTGAGTCAAGGACATTTCAGTTCCCTGTGCTCTGCCAGAGAGAGGGTGCACCAGAAGCCATGAGGGAGCACAGCTGGGACAGCTCACCCCAGCTGGCCAAGGGGATACTCCACAGCCTAGAACATCATGGCCAGGACATAAACTGGGGGGAGCCGATCGCTGCTTGAGGTAGGCTTGAATATCAGTCAGTGGGTGGTGAGCAACTGTGTAGGGCATCACTTATTTTTCTTGGGGTTTATTTTTTTTTTTTTATTTTTTATTACAATAAATAGCAGTAGTATATTTTACTTTGTTTCCATTAGTAAGCTATTCTTAACTCAACCCACAAGGTGTTTTTTTTTTCTGATTCCCCTCCCTATCCCACTGGTGGGAGCAGGGAGAGTGAGCATGCAGGGAGAGGGAGCATGCAGCACTGTGGTACTTAGTTGCTGGATGAGGTTAAACCATGACAACAATAATACGTTTTTTGGTTCACTTGCCTTCTGGCCTTTTAATCTGTAAAATTCATATTGTTGCAATCATCTGTGGAAACGCAGGCCAAATGTTTGCTTTTATTATTCTGTGCTTTAATTTTGAAAAATTGTGTTCCTGTGCTCCCAGGAGTTTGGGACACAGTGCTTCGAGGCAGGCACAAATGTTTGAGTTCCAATAGTGCAGGAGTTGGCAGTGGGCTCTGTGCAGGCTGGGTGCTGGCAGAGAAGGTTGCTGGGGTGGGAGGAATCCCATGTGGGAGCAGCAATTTGGAGAGAAAGCAGGGGCTGTTCCCTGCTGCAGATTACTGAAGCTTCCCCTTAGATTGTTTGATTACTGAGTCTGGTATCTTAGAAAGTGCTGGAAAACAAATGACTTTATGACAAAGTATTTTTTTGCTTCCTACTCTGAAATACAGATAAAGCAAACGTTTCAAGTAGCAAGTTTGAAAAAGGAGTGTGAATCCCTCCTCATACCAACTCCCTCAAAGGATTAAATATCAACACTATGTTGTCAAAAGTTGGATTTAATAACTCCCAATAAGTAGAATAACTAAAAGAAAGAAGGGAAGATTCTTCAAAACGCTCTGTAAGGAGGGATTTGAAGTATAGTTGCTGGGTTGTCTCGGAATAGAGAGCACGTTCTCCTCATTCCCTGGTGGTGCCTGGCTGCTCACCCTTTTGCTCTTCCTTTCTGCTGCTTCGTGCTGTCTTTGTTTTCTTCAGGAACACTCAGCAATAATCCCCCTGATGTTTCCACATGACAATCTGAAAGGGAAGGGTTGGGAGAAAGCATTTTGGATTATCAAATGGCTTGTGTGCACTTTCAGAAATCTTTGTAAAAATGAAATGCCATATGTTAAGTTGAACTTCAGAAGTTCTATATGCAGCTTAGGAGAATAAACTAAATAGAATTTGGCAAACTTGTTTATGAAAGAACAACAATAAAAGTATCTTTCATTTTCATGCCTACTGAAGAAAAAAGGTTTTATTTTTATATTTTTAGGTTTCTTTGAACATATAAATGTTTTGGCTAATCTTACTGGCCTGGGAACAAAGTTCTGAACAGGCTTTTAGAAACTGGCCTTTAGAAATTTTGGCTCAAAACAAGCCCTTGCCCACTGCAGGCATGATTTCTTCCTATAGCTTTGATATATGTCTTCATCTATTTTTAAAAAAGATCTCATAAACTGAAGATCAAAAATATTTGATGTCAATACAATGTCATTTTTTCTGGCTCTTTCAATGTGAGAGAAGTAAAAAGTCTCAAATATAGAAAAATGTACATTAAAAAACACTCTTTCCACACGAAAGAAACTTCTTTCCCCTAAGGAATACTCCTGGTATTCTTAAAGTTAATTTTTAGCCATATTTAAAATTAAATCAGTAACTTTGTTTAAAAGTCTTGGCCAAGAGCAGTAATGAAATATCTAAGATATTAAACCTACCAATAAATATATATGCTGGCCATGTTTTCCTCTTTTAGTAATACATTGGAAAAGGAAAATCTATATTAAATAGCCCACAGTCAATTTTTTTTAAACAGGTAGTTTTCTCCAGTAAGCATTCTTTTCTAAGAGATCTTAAAAGTGTATTTTCTTTTAATTTTCAATGTAAAAATATTCTAAACATTGCATATGTTAAATATTTTTAACAAGGTTGTATTTGCTGCTAAGCAGTAATTGCAGAGGTTAATTACTTGTAATTTATGCTTCTTGAAAATAAGCTGTAATCTGTTTTAACAGACAAAATACACGAAACTTTACAAAACTTTACATGAAACTTTACAAAACCATGCATTTGTGTCGAAGGCAGTGTTTGCTGCTGCAGAGTTTTCATGGAAAGCCTTAGTGGAGATGGCTGCAGTCTCTTCCATTTGGCCTGTGTGTAAATAGAGTCAGAGTTTCCAGAAAAGAAAGTAGGTCTTCACCATACTGCCTTTCAGGGACAGATCTGCTGTCTGCATTTCTGGATCTTACTTTATTTAGTAAATATCATGGCTGTATTTCACATCTCTTGCATCTCAGTGGTGGCCTCCTTGGCTGTGCGCAGGTTTGGGTGTCAGCTCATTCTGTCCCACAGGCTCTGAACATTGCCAGCTTTTGATTTGCTTCATTTGTTTGGATTTCTCTTCTCTCCCCTGCTTTTTTTTTGTCTTACAGATAGGAAAGTTGGCAAAAAGTTTCTCTGTTCTATTAGGAAAAAATTAGAGGAAAAACTCAGCAGAGTCTGCTTAGATTCAGCACATGTATTTTGTTGCTCCATGAACAAAAAACTCATTCTGCAAACCAGTGCTTTTTGTGGAGAACTTCTGGGTAGCTTCATGGAGCTTGTTTTAACAAGTTCCAGTGATGATTTTCTGTTTAATGACTTTTACTTCATTTAACTGAATGTGTTGACATAGTTTAATGGTCTTGTTGATATGTGCCTGGACATTCAGAGAACCAAGATAAATGGTTCTTTAGGCCTTTAGAACCTAAATGGTTCTCAGGGCCTTTAGCCCTAAGAAGGGCTTTCTTAAGCCAGCAAAGAGTTGGATTAGTCCTTCATCCAGTCATTGCTTAGCCCTGGTCTGATTTTTCCCTCAGTATCTTTGAGTTAAATCTGAGTTTCTTCTCTACTATTGTACTGTAACTCAACTGCAACTCTGCAGCAAGGGGAAATCAGTATCAGCTGTTAGCTGTGTTAGTGTGTATTTTGGTTTAAAAAGGAATATACTGCCTGGCAAAGTAAAAGGAATTGGAAGAAATCAGCACTTTAGGTACTTGTTAGAATTTGACCATCTTCTCCAGCATGATCGTTCCTCAATAAATTTCCACTACACAATTCCCCACCCTTGTCTTCTCCATTAATTGCACTTTGATTTAAGCATTGGTCTCATTTGCTGAGACATTTACAGTAAATAAAGGTTAACAGTATAGATTTCTTTTTGAACAGCAGGCTCTAGACATTTAAATGTGTCAGACTTGATAAATTGATGTAATCTCTAATAATGACATACTAAGAAGAGCAAATACCTTTAGAATTTAAAAGGGATCCTGCTCTTGCTATTTCTCAAGTAACACTGCCTGATTTCAGCATTTGGATGTTTGTGTGGCTAGAAGATGGATGCCAACTTAACAATTCTATTAGAATGACAAATTAGCTTGTGGGGGAAAAAAAAGTAGCATCTTAAAGCATGTTTGTTTTTATTTTCCCTTCTTCAGGTCCGATGATGACAATGCAGATGACAGGAGTTCCAGGGTGACCAGACTTTGCACTTACTTTCAGCAGAAATACAAGCACCTCTGCCGCCTGGAGCGGGCAGAATCCCGCCAGAAGAAATGCCGGCACACGCTCCGGAAAGCCTTGCTGCAGGCGGCCAGCAGAGAGCCCGAGCGCGCGGGGCAGCTGCTGCAGGAACTCCGGAGAGCTGCGTGTGCTTGTACCAGGTTAGACCTGCCCAGGGACTGCAGGAGCCCGGGGCTGGGCCAGGGGGGACATGGGCTGAACATCCAGCAGCTGAAATGATGAGCTCTGAAATAGGTAGTAATGCACAAGGCAGGAAAAACATGACACATAAATGCCTGTCAGTGGAGTAAAATAAACATGGCATACAGAGTTTTCCGTGAAGACAGGCCTTCTCCAGCTTTATGTTGTAAAATGTGGATGGTTTGTTCAGCAGTTTATGGGCCTAAATATCTGGTCCTTTATTGTGCCAGTAGAAGGTGTGCAGTCTGGTCTGTAGTTCACTGCTTCAATTCAGATTTTGTTTTTCAGACAGCTTTTTTTGAAAAGTCTGTACCTCCTCTTAATTATCTTCCCAGCAAACCAAATTTAAGCTCATGCTTTTTGTTAGATTTAACTCAATCTAACATTAAATAAAACTTGGCAACAAAATACATAACTTCTAACAACTTTGAAGGTTATCTTCTGTGGGAATTCTTTCTACATAATGTCAACATCCCTCCAGCTCTCAGCATATGGAGAGTTGGTTGATTCATATTTGTGCAGGAACAGACTAAGTCTGAACCCTAGTGTTACATTTGGGGTATCAGAAGCATCCTTTTGCTGTTGGGGTTTTGCTTTGCAGGATGTGTGACTATGGGGTGTAGTGGATAGTATGAGATGCAGATTGGAGCTAGGTACTGAGAGTATATTGTGTTTAATAGGATGCTTTTGTTCCTGGATAGTGGGATGTGGTTCATGACAGTTGAAGGGTTCATTGTTGAGGAGGTGGACTGATTCTGAAGAACTGCTCTGAGGTGTAATGTAGAAGTCCATTACTGGTTTACAATGTTGTGTATAAATTTCTCCAAACTTAAACACTACAGCAAAAGTTCACCTGAACTGACAAGCTCTTGCTGTTTTTTTTTTTTTCCCCTATTATTTTTCCCTTCTATTAAGCAAAAAAAGTTTACATTGTTTTGGGTAGACCAGCAAAGCCAGGTATGCCTGTCATCACTGCTCTGGTCAATTTAAGTAACCACAGAGTCTTTTCAGATACAAAATTTTTCACAGGAGTAATACTGCTAACTAAAACTTTGCTCAGTCAAAGTGCAGTTGATGACAGAAATGGCTGAAGGAAAACAGTCAGGCTACAGACAGCTTTTTGTCAACCTAGAAAACAACGTGTACAGAGGTGCAAGTCAGCCCTGGAATCGCCAGCTTTATCTCCATGAAGGTGACACGTGCCTGGAGAGCAGGCTAACCCCAAGCGAGCTGTGTAACGCTTCAGTGCTCGTCCACACTGCTGTCTGGTTGCCTGCTTGCAGCTCAGGCTCAAAGCACAGAGGCTGTGCTGGGGAGGCGCCCAGCTCCGGGCACCTGCTGGTGGATTGGGCTGTAGCACGTTGATGAAGGAGAGCTTTTATCCATGTTGAGCACGCTCAGGCTCTGCCGCTCCAGAGCTCAGTCTAAGTTTGTCTGAGCACATGCTTGCATGTAAGCTCTGGGGATGCTCGGCATGTTTTGATTTATGAACAGGCTTGGAAGTGCACTTGACTCCCATCTAGGCATACCCAGTACATTGAATTCTAAAGACTGACCTCGTTTTGAGGGTCACCTGTGTTGACACTCACCTACTGCTGCCCTTTCTGTTGCAAGGTATTGTAATATTTACATAGCAGTAGCACATAGCACCTCTCATTACAATTAAGGCCCCTGTGAAATAAGAAATAGTCCTGTTACTACAGTCACACCTTCACCTGTCATTGACATCTATTCTGTGTCCCTGTGTAGAGCTTGGTAATAGTGTGCACCCATCTGGATCATGACACACACACGTGTGTTACAATTTTTCATCCTACTGTGCTACATTCAGTATAATAATTGTGTTAAGTAACCACAGGACTGGGGGTTTGTCTGTAAACTCTTTTACGCTTTCTTTTCAGCACAAGCCAAGCAAGGCAGAGAGATGCAGAACCAACAACCTGCAGTGGGACTTCGAAGGGAGAGCAGTGCACTAACAAGGCCCTTCCATTCACCAGGCACTGTTTTCAGCGTATCCTCTTAACTCTGTTTGGGAGTTCCATTCAGGCATGGAAGCTGTTCTGTTTTAGGAGTTTTTTGTTTGTTTGTTCGATTTTTTGCATGATAACTAAGTTTTCACAAAGAAATACCTATTTGTTAGTATGTCATCAACTCCTTTGCTTTTAATTTGGCTGTGTGATTTAGGTCTGTAGACACTGAGGGTAAGTAGTCTGCTACTGGTATTTGTAATAGGAACATCATTTTACTTTGTGAGCTGTATTTGGTGTGTGCAAGAAACCTTTACAAAATGATCATCCTTCACAATGACTTGGTACAAACCATGTGACTTTCAGCCTCCTGGCTTTCATACAGCTCTTGGTAGGTTCCAACAGACCACCTTCCTGTGCCAGTTTCGTGGAAAAAGGTTTTTATACATAGTGTAAAAACATGGCTTGTACTGACTAGAGAGATGGAAATCATACTTTGCATTGTTTAAAGAAGCAGAATAGAAGGAGTCACAGAACCTCTTAGTCCAGATGAGGAAGGGTTCCCTGTGCTTGGAATTTCAAGCAAAGCCTGGAAAGAATGTTGAAAGTCAGTGGCTGAAGATCTCAGAAAGAAGAGAGCAGAATAGATGTGTTTTGGTTCTGAAGACTATAAAAAGACAGACTTATGACCTGTAATACTTAAAAATTCTGCAGACTGTTTATTTTGTTTTTAGCTGAAGAATTGTTGGTGCTTTTGTTGGGGTGACTCCTTTTGTTGGAACTTCTGGTTTTAGTATTAAAAGTGACTCGTGCTGATGTACTCAGCTACTGTCAGACTGCAGCACCTTTCCAATCTTTTTGTTTTGCAGATGCCTTGTTTTTATTGTTCGATTTTTTGCAGGCTGCTTAAAAGCAGTCTGCAGAGCAGTTCAAAACCTCTGTGAGAGAGCACCATGGCATACAGCTGTATTTGAGATTTGCCTCATGGTTCTGATGGGATTTTTTTTGTTTGGGTATTTTTTAATTTTAAGTGGTCTTTCTTGTTGCTGTGCGTAGAGCAGGGTAGTCAAGACTAGTGATTTTGCAAGTATGCCCATTTTTTCTCTCTGCATTTTCTTCTCTAAAATGAACAGGTTATTGGTTCTGACCCATCCATCCAAGCCTGCTATCTGGATTGTTCTGCATGTTTTTAATTTCTTTTTCCTTTTTTTTTTTTTAACATTTTATAAACATACATAGTGATGTTGAGATCTGAGAACTGTTCAAGATTGAAGGAATACTTCTAATGTTGTTTGAAAAAAGACACAATGAAGTATCTGTTTGATTTGCTGTAAGTCTGGAAACATTTTTACTCCTGCTAAGGATTTTTCTGAAGGAAATCTCAGCAAGCTTACGTTTGGATTTACTTGACCTTTCTGTCTGCTTGCACATCTTTTTTTTCAGAGGAGCAGGAAGGATCTTGAAACTTCTTTGTCTGTGCTCTAAAGATAAATGCCAAGAATGTACCTTAAAAGATTGAATTAAGAAATACTCTTTCTTTAATGTTTCAGTAGGGATTGTCATTAGTCTGTAAGGAAATAGTCCTGTTGACTACACTGTTCCAACTGCTACTATTGATCTATTGATTAAGGCTCCAGGAAAAGGCTTCTTTTTGCTAAGAACTCATTAGTGAAATAGCTGCTTTTAGAAAACTATCTCAGTATATAATAAAATCATTAGAGATTCTGCATGAATGCAGTTTTTTCACTTTAAAAGTTGGGTTTGAGCCTTACCTAGCTTTGAACTTGAATAGCAAATTTAAGGCACTCATTAAAAATAGTATCTATGGACAGATAGAGTTGAAGGCTCTGATCTTTATCAGATTGATAAATCAAAGGGCATTCCTCCACCACTGTCTTGTGTTATTCCTGATGCAGAAATGCACAGATATCTTATTGAACCGTTCTCAGCAGCTCTTCTCGAGTTGCACAGCCAAGTTTGCAGATGGTCAGCAGTGCTCTGTGCCAGTTTTTGACATTACACATCAGACACCTCTGTGCGAAGAACATGCCAAAAAAATGGTAAGTACAAAGCCATCGTTATATTTATTTGTGTATTGGGATGATAAGGAGTTTTAGCCCCAGTCTTCCTATGAAGTCTTCCTTGACAACTAGCAAGTTTATGAACTTAAGAGTTTGTTTGCTATTATTTTTCTTAAAAGGGTAAAACTTGATAAACATTCCCAATCAATATAAAGTATGTAGTGAAAATCTTGTATGTAGTTTTGAGGATATAATAAAGTATACATAAGAATATTCTTCACTGGAGGAAATTTGATTGCTGTCTTGAATTGAGAAATAGAAGATCATTGTGAGAGGTCCTGTGGTCATTTTATTTGGGGTCACTCCTGGTCCTTGGATCTGAGTGTAATATGAGTGTGGTATTAAGAACACTGCATCTTAAACAGTCGCAGTACATGGGGCCCGAAGTACTTTCTAGAGGTAATGTAGATAGCAACTACAAGGATGCAAATAATGGGTTTACTACTTTATTTACCTTTTAGTAACTATTAGAATTTATCTTTAACCTCCTTCAGGGATCCATGGATCCCAGAGAAAAAGCAGTGGCCTACCTCAAGCTGAGAGAATGGAGAAATGAAGTTGATGTCCTCTGCTCTCCTTTTTATGACACCAATCTTCCAGAACAAAACCTTTAGGATAATTCACAAACCCACTTCTGTCCTGCCCCTCCTTCAAGGCTTCTTGTCCTACCTTCAATTAGGTGTAAAACTGCATTTTTTTTGTTTTGTTGGGTTATTAAAAGTTTTTTGTTACTGTTTTTGTCCAGCCTCTCCAATAATTGTGAATTATAGAGTTTTTTTGGATTAAAATGTGAGGGTTTATGCTACACAGATCTGTATGAGGTTTCCCCCTCTTCTAGGCAATCTTCAGTATGTCCCTCAAGGTTTACCTCTGTAATAAATATAATCCTCTGCCATACCCAGTATGATGGCAACTGAAGACTGATGATAGTTTGATTTATTTTTTAGTGTGTCAGTGATTGCTGTTCAAAAGCAATGAGGCCATAATTGTTTACCCACATCCTTATCCTAGTCCAGCAGTATTAATTTTGTTTCCTCAGTGCTGTCCTTCTATTATGTCAGCAGGCACTTGAGGATTGTGGCTTCAGGTGCTGCACATTATCCTCATTAACACCACCTCACAACCGCGTTTTGTCTTTAATACTTACAGGAGTGCTGCTAAAGGTTACGGTTTTGCACTATTTAGTTAGGTTTTGCTATGATAATTTTTAATGTGACACAGCACAATCTCCTGTTTACAGTATCTCATAATTTGGTCAATGTTATTTTTGCCATTGAGGTCAATGAAGAAGGAAACAGCTCAATTTTTGAAATTGTGTCTGAGTGTAAGCTAACAGTCCCTCTTACATTACATTCCATGTGTCTGTGGAATGACCAGGGTGAAAAAAGCCAGGAAAGTAATACTTGTTCTTAATATGCTCCCATTGGTATTGTTTTGCTCCCAAAGGATAATTTCTTGAGAGGGGACAGCTCCCGTAAAGTTCAGCACCAGCAGCAGAGGAAACCCAGGAAAAAAACAAAGCCACCTGCACTTACCAAAAAACACAAGAAGAAGAGAAGGCGAGGCCCACGCCGGCCCCAGAAACCCATTCCTCCTGCAGTGCCCCAAGGGAACCTCACCATGCCTGCCAGTGTCTCACTGCCAGTAGAGATACCCCACATACGGTCAGTGCTGTTCCTGCCCAGTTTCCCACTGCTGGCCTGAGCATTGCCAGCATGAGCACTGTACAAAGCTGCCAAGCAGCATCTGGAGCAGGGCTAAAAATTGCATCTCCATGTGACTGTTGAAAAAAACCTTTAGAGTGGGTCATTTTGGATTTGAGCAATGATTGGCTTTGATGGGTAAAATATCTTGCTCCTGATGTTGCCTCTTACCTAGTTAATGAGTAGCCTAAGTGTAAGCTTCCTAAAGAAACTACCTAAAAGCATTTTTTTCCTAGATAATGGAGGAAAAAATGTGTGGGGAAGCATCCGCTGTAAATGGATATGCACTGATAGTTGTCCTTTGGGGCAAGCAGAGTTGAACACCAGGGACTAATGTTCCTTTCTGTTCAGGAGCCCCTCCACACCAGAGCTCAGTGCCGATGAGCTGCCTGATGATATTGCCAATGAAATCACAGACATTCCACATGACTTGGAATTGAATCAGGAGGACTTCTCTGATGTCCTGCCGCGGCTGCCCGATGACTTGCAAGATTTTGATTTCTTTGAAGGTACCATTTTATTTTATGCTAGCATGAACACAGTCAGTGAATTGAAGAAGTGAGTGTTTCTAAACTGCATTTTGAGGAGTTGCTTGCTTTCCTACAGAGGTAATAAATTCTAGAGAAGGAAGTGTGCATTTGCTCTATTGTTTGTGAGCTCTGAAGTAAAGCAGACTTTAAGATGTCTGTGTGCATAGTTCTCTGCTTGCTCATATAATTACTGCTCTGAAAATCATAATTGGTTTAGTATTTTAATAATTCATATTACATTTTTACTGCCTGTCAGTGTTACAGTTTAATCAAGAATGTTCTCAGTAATGGCATCTTTCTGCCATCGAGTGGGGCTGGAATCACAGTCAATGTTCGCCTTTGATAAAAAGAGAAGAGAGTGAGAATAAAATCTTTAAATACATTTTTGAAACTAGTTTTTGATCAGAAATGTGCTTGAATTTCTGCATTCTAAAGCTCAGTACCTCTAACATATAACAAAGAAATTAGAACAGCCTGGAGTTAGGTACGTGATTTCTTTGGTCATTTTCTGATATAACATGACATCAGACTGTATTTGAATTGAAATTAACCTGAATTATACTGTCTGTGTAAATTTTAGGTCCTGGCTGTAATGTGGTAAGTAGAAAGAGGGATTGTGGACCATGTGTTATTGCAGCATTGAAGAAGATCTTACTTAAGCATTTTTTCTTTTAAGTCTAGGAAGTTTAAGAGGCATCTCCAATCATAGTATGTGGAAGAGAAGGGGGAGAGGGGGATTTCCATTGAACAGGGAGATGTAATTTCATGGTTTTCTTACCTTGCTTGGCTAGTGAACACTGATGAATGATACTTTGTGTATACTGCAAGCCAGGCTGGAAGGTTATCATACAATGCAACTCTGTACTGAACTGTCTGTATATCTTCATCCTTTGAGTGCTAGGGCCAGGCTCACCTGGGAGCAGTGCACTAACTGGTGGTGTCCCTGTTTCTGCAGGTAAAAATGGAGATCTTCTTCCAACCACAGAAGAGGCTGAAGAACTGGAACGGGCCCTACAGGCTGTAACTTCTCTTGAGTGCCTGAGTACCATTGGAGTACTTACACAGACAGATGGTGTGCCAGTTCAGGAGCTGTCAGATAGAGCGATAGGGGTGTTCTCTACAGGTGCTGGAGCTCCGGGAATGCAGTCCTTGAGTCGAGAGGTTAACACGGATCTGGGGGAGCTGTTGAATGGGCGTATAGTACATGATAATTTCTCCGGTCTGGAGCTGGATGAGAACTTGCTCCGTTCTGCTACCTTGTCCAACCCACCTACGCCCCTGGCAGGGCAGATCCAGGGGCAGTTCTCAGCCCCAGCCAACGTTGGCCTTACTTCTGCCACTCTGATAAGCCAGAGTGGCCTTGGGGAGAGAGCCTTCCCGGGACAGTTTCATGGACTTCATGATGGCAGCCATGCCTCTCAGAGGCCCCACCCTGCCCAGCTGCTGAGCAAGGCAGATGACCTGATCACCTCACGACAGCAATACAGCAGTGACCATTCACACTCCTCACCCCATGGAAGCCATTATGATAGTGAGCATGTGCCGTCTCCCTACAGTGACCATATCACATCCCCTCACACCACATCCTTTTCTGGTGATAACTTGGCAGCTACCTTCTCAGCAGAGATGCCCATGATGGCACAGCACTTGCTCCCAACGCAGCTGGATGTGCCACTTAGCGGGGTGGTCAACCCCAGAACTCACTGGGGAAATCTTCCTGTCAATCTTGGGGACCCCTCTCCGTTTAGCAACCTTCTTGGTGCAGATGGACACCTCCTGTCCACCTCCCTGTCCACACCACCTACCACCTCGCACTCAGAGACCACACAGCCTGCCTTCGCCACTGTGACCCCCAACAGCTCCAGTGTGCTTCCGGGGTTACCGCAGACCAGTTTCAGTGGCATGGGTCCTGCCTCCGCTGAACTCATGGGCTCCACCTCCCCTAAACAACAGCTCCCTCAGTTCAGCGCAGCCTTTGGGCACCAGCTGAGCTCCCACAGTGGCATTCCCAAGGACCTGCAGCCCAGCCACAGCTCCATAGCTCCTCCCACGGGCTTCGCAGTGACCGGTGCCACCGCTACCAGTACCAATAACGCATCCGCGCCCTTCACCACCTCCAACTGAGCTTGTCTGCCTGGCTCCCTGCAGGTAGATGGGGGACCTGTGTTTTCTATCTTTCCTTTTTTCCTTTCTTTTTATTTTGTCTGTCTTCTCTTCCCTTTTTTTTAAGAGGGGGTTGAGAAGAAAACCCCTGCTTCAGTACTGACCAGGGTTGCCCTCTGTGAACCTTGCTGTAGCATTCACATGTGCTCGTTAGGCACCGGTGCTCATTTATTGCAGGCAGGTTCACTGTTCCCCAATAATTCCTTAAGGTTACAGCACAGTTACTGGATGTAAATGATCTTGGCAGTAAGACCTAGAAATGGGAAGATACCTCAGATCACTGATGCATGTTATTGTTCTCTAGGGTTCGGATCAGTGCTTGCCATCCCATTAGCATCTGGTAGAAGGTTTTCCAGTGGGCAGAAGTCTCTTGATTTTTTTTTTTTTTTTAATTTACCCTTTTTCCAAAGGTAGCATTTGGCACAGAAAACTTGGCTGCACACATTGATTTGAGAGTGGTGCACTGAAGTCCTAAATCAAGATCATGATTCAAGGATGAGTTTGGCAGTTTCTTGAAACAGTCTCTTGACCTCCTCTGTGTGTGTGTGTGGTTGGGGTGCAGGGAGCAGCGATTCCTTTTCTTCTTTTGGTGAAGAAGTAGTTGTCCCCTTCCGGAACTGGTCACTGTTCTTACTGCATGCTGATTTTTGGGGTTTTTTATTATCACGATTTGTAATTCATTGAGTAGCAAAGAAATTAGCTGACTGGTTGCCCATAAATTTGAAGGCTGTTATGAAGTTAGCCCAGGAAAACAAAAAGAAACAGAAGGATTGAAATATAAATCATGGATTAGAGTAGATTCCTGTGAGAAATTTCCTTCCTTGCTGAATTACTGTGGCCTTGTAGCATTGATGATTTGCCTTTTCAAATGTGTCTTTGTCCAGAACTCTTCACCTGACAGGCTGACAGGAATTTCCCAGCTGAAACAGGAAGAATTAGGTTGGTTTTCTGCCCATCCACACAAGTCTAGGTCAGACCCATTGTAAGTTTCAAATGGATGCATTTCTCAAAATATGTCTAACTAGTGAAACTTTCTTGGACAGTTTTTAATTCCCTGAGAGCCATATAGTTTTTCCAACACTTGTAGGGTTTGATGCTCTGTTTGGGAAGCTGAATGTATGTAAGGAACTAGCAGGTACCTATCAGCAGTCATGGCTAAGCAAAAGAGAAATCACTAATGCAAAATAGGTAACAATTCCTTCTGTCTGCAGGATGGTTTTGTTTGTGCTGATCACCTGCTAATGACAGTATTCACTCTTTGGTAGTAATTGCAATTCCTAAAGAAAGGAGTCAGCTAGGTTTTAGATTTCTTAAAATAATTATTATTTTTTACTTTTGTTCTTTAAATAGCAGCAGAAATTCTGAGCTGTTTACTTGCATCTCCTTATCAAGAAGGAATTTGCTTATGACTCTCTAGGGCTCAAACTTGCTACTGTACTCTGACTTTGACTGTAAAAGTAGCTCCTGTTTAATACAAGTCTCTTCTACAAGAAGAGTCTCTACTCTTCTTGGTTTGTTTCAGAGATGCAGATGAGAGAAAATAGAAAATTCTACATTTCAGTCTTGTACTGTAGATGATGGATTTTATTCTACCTGTGTGAATTCTAGTCTATTTCAGGAAATTAAGAGAACCAAGCACACGTAATAGGAAGGCCTAATAAACTTTCTGAGCAAAGGATCACTGAATGAAGTTTAGTTGCTATAGAAATTCATTTTGTTAGCAGTCAGGCCCACACCAAAATATCTGACCCAAACCTCTCCTTCCATCTTCCTAAGGAACAGAGTTTAAATGCGATAGGTCTTGTGTCTTCTTACTATTGTAGCAATCATATTATCCCTCTTTTCTTGAATGATCTGTCCTCTTTAAAGAGTATGGATGATGCATATGTCGTTTTCTGAAATTGCAGGTGTATGTGGGTGGAAGAAAACAAAATTATTTTCATGCTTCTGTTGTTATGAAGTCATTATTTCATACTTGGTAAAATAGATCTTAATAATATAAGCTGAATATTTTAAGTGGTGATTTAAATATGTTTGTAACACTTAAATGTTTTTAAATCACATAAAAAGTTTAATTGAAGCCTATGAAATCTTGCTTGTGATTGTCCTGCTGACTGAGGAATGCCCAGTGATATTGTGAATGAGGCAAATCTGACAAGGCTTTTATTTATTTTTATATTATGTTACCCATACTTTGTTGAGGAGACAACTGTTTGATTTGCAGATGATTTTTGTTGTGTTCATATACCTTCTTCAATGTGCTGGGATGTCTGACTGAAAAAAAGTGGAGAACTAGTATACCAAATGGTTAATTCCTTAATCTGCTTGTGTATTCATGTAATTTTAGAGGGTGTTGATTTCTATGTATTGGTTTCAGGACTTTGGTCTTGAAATGATTCTTGTGCCCATCAAACTTCTAATGAAGCTGCAGCTAGTGCAGAGTATATTAGCCCCACACCATATTTCTCTTTCGTGGCAAATGCTGGGGGGGAAGAGAGGATAGGAACTGAGAGCCGAGTTCTGCTTGGTTGCGTTGGTATAAATTACAGAGGAGCTTTCCAGTCTAAGGTCACGGTGAGTTTGTACTGGTCTAACTCAGAACAGAACCCAGCTCCTAATCTGTGCATTGATTTAGGCAGGGACTTTCAAAAGCTATCAGAGCTATGCAGGTTGAAATCAATGGCCTTTATGTACCTGCGTTTCTTTAAAGTAGCTTGGGACATCAAGTCTCTTCCCCCACTTAGATTTCAATGTTTGTATATTGCTTGACAACTCTTCCCTGAAAACTGACTGCGATACATTTTTCCATGAGCAAACTAAGTTTGCAATAAAGCTGCACTTTCAAAAATAAACTTCAGTTTGTATACAATTGAAATAGGAATCTCCCTGTCCTGTCTGCCACAGTGTTCTGAAATGGGCCACCACTCTTGCCTTTTCCTGGTTCACTTCTTACTTTTTCACTAGCACCAATTTCATGGTTACATGGCTGCCAAGCAGTTACGGGTCTTGATCTTAGCTTTACAAGGTGGATCATTCCAGGTGGGTTTCTACACCCACACAACCTGTTGACTTCAGTGCATCAGTGTATTACTGTTGGATGCGGGAGATCTAATTGAGAGGTATGTGTAGTCAGAGATATTTCACACCTCTCCTCTGGGAAATCCTGCTGCTCTGGTTAAGGTGCTCCTCGAGGCTGTTATTTATGGGATTCCCGAGTAGATTCCATGCTCCCTCACAAATGTTTTTGAGTATCAGCTCTTATAGCAATTAGCATTCTTGTCACCCCTTCACCAAAGAGCCAGTGTAGCAATTTCAGATGCTCAATACCTGTTGTGCCCTTTATGTGTTGACAAATGGAATAAGGCTAGTTGAACCTAAAAGCTAATTTCTTCACATAAGATTGGAGTTTTAAAGAATGAAAAAAATTAGACATAGAATAAAATATAATTTACATAATTTTGGCAATAATAGCACCTCAATTAGTCTCTGTACAAAGTACTTAACACAAGATGAATTTTGACAGTGTACAGAGGCTTATCAGGAATAGCTTCATGCTCTCCTGGTGCATAAGGCATTCTTTAAGACATGCTTTGACATTTCCTTTCACCTAGGAAGACCTTACACCAGCTTTGAGGGGAACCATATACACTTAGATACCTCAAAGTTGATTTGTTCTTTGGCTTCATAATTATGATAGAAGAACTTTGTCTCCTCCTGCCTTCCAGTTCCTCCAGGTTCTTGCTTAGATCCCTTCTCATTAGTAGCATGCTTCTATGTATTGCTGAGCACAAAGGCATTAAATTGATAATGCTGAGAGGTAGCACAGTTGCAGGTCTGCCTCAGGCACTGTGGGGAAAATGGCAACAGCTAGATTTCCAACTGAAAATGGGGATTTGCAGTTCTCGTTTGGAAAGCACTGAAAGCCCTGAGAAGCTTATTGCCTGCTGGGCAAAAATCAGAGAAAAGAAATTGTCAAAGAGGAATTGTACCTAATAGCAAAGAGAAGCCAAGGGAAGTGGCCTTTTTTTTTT
>VXBC01002612.1:0-22022 GCA_013399945.1 Ploceus nigricollis | reverse complement strand
TTTTTTTTTTTTTTAATGAAAGGAAGATGAGTATTGAAAAATTAGGATATTCTGTTGTGAGCTGTCACTGGCTTTAGGGGTATGGCCAAGGCAAAAGACCTAGGATTGAACCTGCAAACCAGTAGCCAAATTCAGTTTGAAGCTTCATCTTGCTGTAGCCACATCTGAATACATTCTGGGATTGAATCTGCTTGCCAAGAGAGTCCTGCAAAGGTGTACAATAGACAGTGGGCAGTTTTCTTCCCTGAGAAGCTGGCCCTGGTGGCTACCTACACTGCTTCTGAGCTCCAGCTGCTCCCTGAGCTCCTGCAGCCTCCTTCCTGCTGCATATCCCTGTAGGCATTGTCAGGCCTCCGCGGGTATTTCTCCCTGTCTTTGTGCTGCAGTGAGCTAAATCTGCTCATGTATTCTTCAACAGTATGAGCCTTTGGGCAGAGAAGAGGGAAAAATTTTTAGAAGAGCAGCTACTTGCAGTTAACCTTCCAAGACTTGCAGGACAGTGGTAGGAGGTGCTTTCAGCCAACAAACAGTAGAAAAGTTACCTGCAGTGACCTTCAGCAGAGAGATATTTGTTTGACTGTCCAGGCAGCTTCCCTGGTGGAACTGGGATATTTTTCCTTTGGTATTTCTACATGTGAAGGAGTCTCCTGTGCAGACCTCTTGCAAGGTCCAGTGGTGGCAGAAATAGTAACTGAAGGAATAGTTCGGGGCTAGTGTGCTGGCCGGATATTTAGGTCTTTCTCACCTTCTGATCACAAGGTCTTTCTGATCTTCTGGGTAACATTTAATGATGGGCATTTGTGGGCTACTTCTCATACCTCCTTTATTTCCTTCCACTCCACATTCTTTATCATTCTTGCTTCTAGTTTCCCATTCTCAGACACTTCTCCAATGTAAGTTATGCCAGCTGGTAAGTCTTCTGTGGTTCTGAGCGAATCTGACTGTAAAATGAAAAGGAGGAGAGATTTCTGCAATTCGTAACATATATTTGGATGCTAGAATGACAGTGCAATAGATCAAAGTATTTTTCAGATCAGTGAGTAGAGAGATGTTTCACAGCATGCTAATATGTCATGAACTAGATGCTGAGAGTACAACATTGATCATGGGAGTGCACATGCTAGCAGTGAATACAGAGGCATTTTTAGCAAGACTTTACCTTCTGAGAAGTTCCTCTTCATTTGAGATGTGTATCAGTAGAAAGTCACGAATTAAAATTTAAATTACTCTTTCTTAATATGCTCAAGCCCAAATAAAAGTAAGGAGGGTTGATGACAAAAATCTGTATTTGCGTTCACTAAACTTCAACTTGGACTTCAGCAGAGGTCTGGTCATAAGAGATCTTAGTTCTGATCAGTTAAAGTTTCAGTCTTGTCTTTAAAACTAGACAAAAGCACTGTTGCTGGGAAGAAGAAGTTTGGGGAAGGAGAAGGAGTTGGAAAAGATGCATCTTAAAACAATTTTCTCACTTGTGTCTTCAGCCTCTTTTTAAGAAAAACCCCAAACAGTAGTGACTATTTTCCCTTTGCTGTCTGGTACTTCTTACGGTTGTTGAGTTCTTTGCTTTCCCCTGTTTTACTCTGCTTCTTCTGTAGCTACTGTTGAATGAGGTAATGTAGTGGAAGCATGAAAGGACTAAATGAGCATGGCTGTAAGTTGACAGCAATAGTTAGAAAAGGCTTTCTTTATCTGTCTCCTTGAAGTAAGTGTTGGCACCTTTTCAGTCTACTCTAGGTCGTAGAATTCAGTGTGAAAGTGAATAGGATGCAACTTGGGCTTTTGACCATAAAACCGTACTTCCTGTAGAAAAATGGATTCTTCCTCCTCTTCCTCTCGCTAGTCCCCCAGACACACACACAGTGAGATGTCCAGAGTTACCTGCGTGTCTACCACATAGGCATGTTGAACTTGGTCCAGTAATGCTAATGTTTAACCTGCTTTCTGTCGTTGTCAGCTGGTGCCCATGGAGATGAACTCTGGATAGGTAACGTTCCCAGATATCCTCTGGAAAACTTTAACTTTGGTGCAGATTGCTCTGTTGTAGCTAACTGCGATGGCATTGGCTTCTACCTTGGAGTGGACTGATTTACCCTGAAATGACTCTCTAACCTGCATCTTAAACAGTGTAGTTGGTTCTGGTGCAAATAGATTCATTCTGAAGTGATGGACATTTTGATTCTCATGCAAAATAGCTACATCCTACCAGAAGGGGTTGAACCAGTTTCTCTGAACAGTGATGACCTTCACTGTACAGTTTTGGGTATGTCTCAGGGATTCCTTGTGGAAATAAGGGCAGTTAACAAAAAAAAAGAAAAAAAAAGAAAAAAAAAGAAAAAAAAGAAAAAAGTTAATAGTTTTAAAAGTAAATAATAATTTAAGTAGAGCGTCACCTAAGTGAGAGCGCAAGAAGGAGAAATCTTTGTTCAGTTTTATAGTCAACAGTGTCTGGCTTACGGACTCTTTCTCTTCTCGGAGCTCTCATCTCAAGTTCAACATGCAGAATCTTTTTCATCACGCTCAGCTTTAAACTTTTTATTTAAAGATACCCTTCCCCAATGAGCTTTCAGAATACTTATTGTAGATTTTAAGAGAAATGGTATATTAATTTATGCTATTAACATCACCTCATAAATTATAAGTTTTATACTAAAGCTGTATTGAGTGTAATGAATTATGTTGCATATGTGTTTTTAATAGCTATAAAATTATATACAAGCTTTTTTGGAAAAACAAACTAGTGAAGCACCTTTTTACACTGGATCTTTGCCGTGTCAAGGTGTACAGCTATTCTTTGCTACCTTGCAGATATCTATATCTATATATAGATATATATATATAAATAAAATAAAATGGTATCCTGTATCAACAAGTATAGAACTCTTTTTAACCCTTATATTACTGTTCCTATAACTCTTTTTAAATTTTGAGTGTTACATCTGCAATAATTTATCCGTGGTTTGTACCTATGATTAGAAATTTAGTTACAGGGTAAATAGATCAAATTTAAAAATCCAACTACTGTAGCTGGGAGTTGTGAACCAAGTTTGTAAGACCTTTTCTTTTTTTTAATGTATTTATTTCCAGTTAGCTCTGTGAGTTGGAATTTGAAAAGTTGGAACATTAGGAATCTACAGTGTCTTATTCAGGAATTTTCCCCTCCTTTCCTCACAAAGGAATTCCCACTGTGACTTATAAATAGAATTAGACTGCTTGTGTGCATGTATGTATTATATATACACACAAAAAATATGCATTGGGGGGGATGTATGTGTGATACGAATGTGTATATTGTATGTAGGTCATAGTTTTGTAAAGAGAAAAGTAGTCAAGAGGTGATGGAATGTATTGTAGAAATGTGATTATTTAGTAGGGGGTTGTTATGTCCTCACTGTTATATAAATAACTGAAACTCTCTACTATATAATCTTCTGTTATAAGGCTAACTCTGATATCATGTCAATTTTACTGTTTTTCAAATGAGTTGCTTTGAGCCCTGTTTAAAATGCCATGAAAATACCAAGCTCCCAAAGACAGCCTTTAAATAAAACAAACGGAGGAGGAGGAGTGATGGAAGAAAGGAGTTTTTCAGGACAAACTGAATGGGAAGGTTTGCATTCAGTGGGATGGAGAGGCATGAGAATTGCTGTATCTTTGCAAATTAATACCTGAATCTCCTATGGTCTGATTTGGAAAATGTTGTCAATCAGCGTTCTTGTGTTTTCCAATTAGATTGTAAGGGGTACTGTTTGTGCAGTGGTCTCCATTCCATAAAAGGATCTTGTCTTCAAAGTGATTTTTTTTCTCTTCTGAGGATATTTGTGTGTATCAATAATGCCCCAAAATTGCTGTTGTGGGACTGCAGAACAAAATATGCATTCAGTCAAGGGAGTTTCATTTAGGCTGTGAAATTCTGAATTTGATTGTGACCACTTACCTTTTTTTAATAATTGGAGAAGAAAGATTTCTTTATGGGAGCTCTCACTTGAAATTGTGAGAAGTGAGAAATGTTCTTCAGATTGGCTTACTCTTCATATTGTTCTATTTAGGCTGGAGAAAGTAACCTAATTGTTATTTATTCATACAGTATCACTTTTATGATGATCCTGGTGACTTTAAAAACCTTTTTAGAAAAACAGAGCTTCTAGCATTGAACAGAAATTTGAAATTTTTTGCAATTTTTTTTTTATTCCCCTCCATATCATGATGTTGATGCTCCCCCAGGCATCCCTCTCCCTTTCCTTCTCCCCACAATTTGTTTCTGGCACATATGCATATAGGCAAAAGGGTAGGGAGGTGGAAGTTGTCAGAGGTCTTCTGCTTATTTGGTGGTAATGGGAATTAGGAGCATAAATCTTTATGCCTTTGTGGAGGAGAATAGACCCATTTTTGTGTACAGAGAGGTATATCTGTATATGAGATAATGGTAGCATTTTGCTGAATATGGACTTGCCCTTGTGATGTACAATAAATATGTATGAATGCAATCAATCTAAATCTATATATACATGTATACAGATTGATAGGTGGAATATACCTTGTATCACACACCTGTACGTTAGCTGTAACATGAGTGAGTGTGTGAGCTAAAGAGAGGGGCTGTCCATGTGACATATGTGTAACAGGTAAGCACTTGTGCCAGACAAGTTGTTTTAAATTCTTCTAAGGGGTCTGGATGACTCAGAGACTGATCTGAGCTTGGCCACCATTGGTTTGTGTTACCTCAGCCCTCGCAGTGGAGTTTCCTTGCTATGTCTTTGCTTTTGTTTTAGATTTAGTCTCGTTGAGGCCTCTTGCAAAATGCCAACTTCTCCTGCTTCTCTGCTCCATTGCCTCCATTCCAGCTCCTCTTTGTCCCTGCATCTCTGCAGTTTCTCCTGCTAGCAGCAATCAGCTTTAATGGCCCAATCCAGCTCTGCTTATGCATGAGGGAAATTCTCTTGGTGACTAGAGTGGTAGCTGAATTGGGCCCTGAACATCTGCTTGAACTTATGCAAACTTCCCCAGCTTCAATTGTGATTCAGTAGGACTGTGATTGATTTGCAGATGAATACAAACTTTTCATGGAACCTGATGCAGAGCTTCCTAGCATATTAAAAGGTTAACCCAGCATTATATTTAAATGGTCAAAATGAGAAAACTGCACCCACCAAATACTACCTTCCAATTTTCAACCCTAGGGAGAAAAAAGTTTGTTTTGTGTTTCCCATAACACAGGCAGTAAGCCAGAAGGCAGCCCTGTGCTCTGTTCTGAGCAATGGGGTTGTCATCAAACATATCAAAAGTAACTCAGTTTGTTACACTTTACCATAAAACAGATTTTAAAATTGAGTGCAGAGTTGACCATTAACATGCTAGCAGTTTGCATCTAATTGTGTATTGGGTAATATTGCTTATGCAAGTAAATTACAGGCTTAAGTGTTTTATTTTCTGTTTTCTGGCTAAATGGAGCTTCTATATCCTTTTAGCAGAAAGCAGCTGTCAGCAACCTGCTCAGTCACATTGAAGTGCTGTGTATCTTAGGCTTCAGTTTCAGAGGAGAATGCTGCTCCAGTTCTGTCATCAAGCCATACTGGATTCCATGTTTTCAATATGGCTATGACACAATTTTTCTTGGCCACAGTTCAGCCATGGAATTTTGTCTTCCTTGCATTTCTGTTAGAAAAAGGTAACTGGTGTACTGTTCCATCTGAGCTTTCATGCAGTCATTCATGACTTTGATGATACATATGTTGGGGTGTGTGTATGGGTATGTCTGTGTGCTGCGTGTGGATAATGTAGATTGATACGCACACGCCTATTATGCTACTTCAGTTTATGTATGTGGAGAATGTACCTGTTGGTTATCTCCTGATATATACTCATGCATACTTATATTAAATATGTATATAGAGTGTAGATGTCCTGCATATACATGTGTATATGTTACGAAACTTGGTTGGCAATTTTTTTCCACAGTTTTTTTTTCACAAATTGCTGTCCCTTATTACTTATTTTCACTGAAGCTGCATTATATAGAAGAAATGGAGAAATGTGTTATCAAAGTTTTATTTTAAAAAGGAGACTTTTAATTATCTAAAGCCATTTGTAATTGTCTTTTGAATTTTTACCAGAAGGGTTGTTATTTTAAAAAGGAAAAGAAAAAAAAACAGAAACAAAAAACAAAAGCAAGCAGACAAGCCCTTACTCCCACCCTTGTTTAGGTGAAAGAAATGGAAACACAAGTTTCTAAGTATTTATTTCCTTTAGGTGTTTCTGAGGCATACAGTAATTGCATTCTGCCCCATCCCCCTTTTGTCCAATTATAATAAATGATTCATGATTTTCTTTTTCCCTCATTACTTTCGTAAATCATTGTTCACCTCCTACATTCAATAGTACTGATATCACTAAGGAGATTTCATGTCCTTCTGTCCTTTTTAGGAGAAATACCAGTGCATCACTATTGTGTTTCATTTTAACATACTTTGTGGAGGATGGATGTTTTTATTGAAGATGTCTGTAACCCGTCTAACTTATTTAATGTGAGAAGCCTTCATTGGAATCTATCGTCTGTTTGTTTCCAACAAGTTCAAGTTTCTGCAACTGTTTTTTCACCAACACGTTAAATAATTCCCTTCTTATTTTATGCCTGAGGTTTTAAAATTTGGGTTTTCTTTTTGGTTTTTTTTCCCTCCAATTCCCAAAAGTATTTATCTGCAAGTGGAGCAAAACAGATGTCAGAAGCTCAACCAATATCCTTTTTGCAGTTCAGGGTAAATATATTTATTCTAGACTTAATAAAAGAAGGTGGCAAATGGACAATCTGAAGTGCTTAGAGGGAATGCTCTCTCTTTTTAAGGCTGTCTCCGAGAAGTTTGTGTTTGGTGTCATTTTAAAGGTAGCTTGATCATGCTTTGATATCAGAAACAGCCTTGTAACAAAGAGCCTCATACAGTTGTTCGGTCACTAGAGTTTAAAATGTAAACAAGTTGCAGTGGGAAAGCAAAGGTGAGGCAGTGTATTTTGAACCAGTGAATTGTAGCTTGCAAATGTACCTGATTTTGAAGTAACTGCATGGTAGCAAGGATTAGCAGTCTCTTACACCCCTTCCTTCTTCCCTCTCATGTCTGACACATGTGTTCAGCATACCATACATTGGGAAAAATAAGCAACTTCCTCCAGCAACGCTAATCCACTTAATGACTGCTTAAAGGGAACATACAAACGGGCACTGCCGCGTCCCGTCTCATGGTATTAGCTGGAAGCGTGGCTAATACGCACAAACAGCCCAGCCCAGCTTGCTTCTGTGGATGTGTCGCTTTGGGAGAGTGTGGTGCATGGAGGTGCCCCAGAAGAAGGGTTCCTTCCTTCAGGGTCCCTGGCAGCAATGGCAACTTGCACCACTGCTTCTAGTGCAGGAGGCGCACGGACAGCATTCCAGGGGCGGGGAGGAAAGCTTGTGTTTGTACTTTCCCTTTAAATAGGAAAGGTTGGCTCACATGTTCCTCATACTTCTCAATGAATGTACTGTATTACCATTTAAAAAAAAAATCAATTAAATGATAATAGATTGGTCTCCTTTTGTTATCTGGTCCTTGTTTAATTTGTTTAAGGGTTTTTGTATACAAAAGTTTACATTTTTATGTATATTTTTCTTGTGTAAAAACTGATGTAATATGTGTATAAAACACTGTATGTATTATCTGTATATAGTGTGACAAAATGATTTTCTTTCTTTCTTTTGGATGTATTAATAAATCTTGCTGTGAAGTAGCTGTGTTTACTATGATGAAACCCTCTTCTCCAAGCCATTTTGCCAAGTCCAAGATGTATGGATATTGCCCAGGATGAAATCTACTCCATAAAGTGATTTTTTTTCTTTTAAAACATATCGTAAGTACAGTTATTAAACTGTCCTTTGCTTAGATTGCTGTAGAGTCTGAGTCGGCTCTTGCTTATTCTCTGTTGCTTTCTAATGACATTAGCTAATTAGTTTTGCTAACAACCTGGGGTCTTCAGTCTCAGTCCTGGTTCTAATTATAGTGCTTTCTAGCTCTGGATCCCTGGTCTGGAGACCAGATCCTCTTCATCCTGTTTTCCAGTTTGAGGAAGTATAATTTAAGGGGTATAGAATAGAATTTTCTCTTGTATGTTGTTATGTTTTCTGAGATTTAAAAAATATATACTTGCTTTATCAACAAAACTGGTTAAGTTGGAGTTTGGCGTTATTTGGTGATTAGCATGTGGATGAGAAATGATGTTGCTGTGGGGCTCTGGTCAGCTCTCAGGCAGGCTTGCCAGGCCAAGGCATGGATATGACCTGCATTGGTCAGACACTGGAATCGCCACCACCTTGTTCGGATACAGCTGCTGTTTGTGCCACCCTGCTGCAGCTGGTGCCAGCAGGGCTGCCTTGGCTGGCACTGCCCTTCCAGTGCCAGGGTTGAGCTTCCAGAGTGGCTTTTCCACAGTAGCTTGAAGGATGTCCTCTCTTTAGACAGAACTACCCCTTGGACACTTCGCAGTAAGTAGATGGCTGCTGCATCTCCCTCTCACCGTTTGTTTTGTGAAGTATTTCGCCTCTGCTTTCTGACAGGAGGGTTTGTGCTTCCAGTGGTGTTCGCTTTGCTTGTCTCCATCTCCAGTGTGTTTGAGGTTGTGACTTGTGGGGGAGCAGCTGTGTCCTTGGTGAGGCCATCTCCCAGGTTCTGTTTTTCATTAGCAGTCTCAATGCTGACCTGGTCATCAGAATAACAACCAACAGAGATTGATGAGAGAGATATTCAGTAATTTGACTTCTCTTTTAATGAACAGTGGCCCAGCTATTCTAGACTCTGTAACTAGGGCAGCATTTCACAGTACCTGGTTGTAATTCAGGCCGAGGGGTAAGTAGTGTCAGTGAATGGTGTAGTCTTTCATGCCAACATGTGCTGCAAAGGTTTTGTGGCAAAGATGAAACTGTTCTCTAATACCTCGTGTTCCTGGGAGATGGGAGTACACTGGAAGTGTTGCATCCAGACCTTTATCAAGACAGAGTCATGACAGAAAAGAACAGATGCTTAAAGTCAACAAAAGGAGAGTGCAGCAGTGTAAGTTCAGCACAATATGGCTCGAGAAAATCTACCACAACCTTGTCCTTTCTAGGGAATTCTCAAGGTTATGTGCCTGAGGCAATTGGACACTCTAGGGGTAAGAGACATGAGGCAGTTCTGGTCTGTTACTGATGCAATTCTGGCTCTGCATGTGGATATTACAAAGCTGATCCTTCAAAGTGCTCCATCTCAAGTAGCACTCAAAATGGCAAGAGGAGGAATTGACTCTTATGGAGAAAATACTTGTTTAAAATCTGCTTTTAAGAAAACAGCAACAATAAGTTACTGTTTGTGTAAGATTTGAGGCTGTAATGAGGAACTAAGAAGGTGGAAATTAGGAAAATGGGGGCTCTTCCCTGGGGATGACTCCCTGGTAGAAGCAGATGCATCCGCTCTGGTCCTGAGTGGGACATTCCCCAGTGTGGACTTGATGAGAGATGGATTAAGACTCCTCTGCTGACTAAGGCAGAGACTGACTGACCTGTGGCTTTTTTCCCCCACTATTTTCATGAACAACACAGAAATGCTGCTCTTAGAAAATGATTGCATGGCTCTCAGTCTGAAACTTTACAAAAGCAACTGGTCATTGTTCTAGTGCCACATTTCAAAACAAACATAGGTTTTGTTTGAAGTATCAATTCAGGAAGAATGTAGTACATTTCTCTTTGTATTTTAATAGTCCTCTCAAGCTCTAACAGTAGCTTTTTAATAGCTGGCAATTATTTTCTCAGGAAAGCTCATTTAGTTTGTACTTGAAAAGCAAGTGACATTTTGTTACAAGAGCAAGTGTTGCTCTGGTATTTGTTGAAGCAATTGGAAGGAGAAACCTTCATTAAATTTGGGAGCTGGCTTCCTGCAGAGGTGAAGACAACCTCTCTCCCACCATAGTCACAGGCAATTGTCCCATCTGCAGGAAAGAATGGGGGCCATCTTCCACAGTATCCCCTGGACCCTATACCCCAAGCACAGGGCTGGTACTCTGCAGCTTTCAGGTCTGAACTAGAGATACAAGATGCTTGTTTTAAGGGGCTAAGAGGTGAATATCATATTTGCTGGCATGAGGTTCAGCCCAGGACTGGCTGCCTTGTTTTATTGTTATTGCTAATTTATAAATTGTGGAAGGTGCCAGTGAAGACTCTTGGTACCACTGAATCTAGGGAAAAAATTGAAGTATTGTGCTAGAAATGTCCCTGAAGACAAAGTATCTTTGATATTCAGGTGAATTCTTGTGCTTCTGTAGGGGAACAGTGGCACAGAAGTTCTGTGTCTACACACCTTGCTTGACATGTCGTTAGAACCAAGAGACTCAGGTCTTGTTCACCGCCCACATCTCATTTGTGATGGCAAACATCTCCTCCATGGTGTGGAGGAGAGTCCTGCAATGTAAACTCAGTCTGGCTCTGTTTCTGCTCAGCTTGTGCACCAGTTCCAGGTTCCTGCCTGTTCAAAGTGTTTACTTTCATACTGTGCAACGCTGGTGGAAAAATCCTCTTGTAACCAGCCAGGCCCAGGGCACTCCTGCAAGTCTGATTTGTGGGGCCCTGCTGTGGTGCCTGCCAGGCAACTGATGCTGGCTGGGCAGCTGATACAGCCCTAAATGCTGGCACATTCAGCAGTGCTTTTCACAGCTCCCATGTGTTCAGCAAGCCCATGTTTCCTGGGAGGGTGTCATGGACTTCAAACACTTCCAGCTTCCCCATTGCAACTGTGCTGGATGTAGTGATGGCCCTTTGCAGCAGAAGAGAAAGTGCTCTGGTGACAGGGAAGGGAAGGGTCTTCCCAGCTGCAGACCAGTGCCATGAGCCTGTGCTGTGACCCAGGGAGGGCAAAGGCTTGTGTCAGGAGCACAGCTGGCATCTGATAGGGTTCACCCTTCCATCTGTCTCGTCCTGTGTCAGAGCATTAACAGCATACAGCTCATGCTAAAAAGAACTTCACAGATAAAAAATATCCTGTTTTTTTCTAGGGTTTTAAGTGTGTTGAAGCCTTTCTCCTCAAGCTGCAGCTTTCTTGCACCAAGACTTTGCATGTGCTGAGAGTGGCAGCACTCAGGAAGGAATGCATTGGGTCCAAACTCCAGCTGAAGGGGTAGCAACAACTCTTCCTCAGCCACCTTGTGCCAAAGCATCAGCAAGAACAGAGAGGCTGATCTATGTCAGATCTGGGCCAGTACTCTGCCAAGGTTTGATTTCAAGCTGTGAGTCTCAGTTATAATACTGCCACATTGGCAGAGCTGGTCCACATTTGTGCCAGTGGAATTTGTGCAGAACCAGACCCTGGAATTGTTCACAGAATTTCCCAAAGTGACTATTGCCATTTCCACATGGGACATGTGGTACATGGTTACAGCTTCCCTGTATCTCTCCATGGTGGTGCCAATCCCTTTCAGGGTTAGGAGAGCTGCCTGAGTTCCAGGGGCATTAAAAGTTCTTTCAACCAGTTTTGGGCAGGTCTTAAAGATAACCTTTGTTGGATTTTATTTTCCATTTGCTAGGGGAAAATGTTCTTTGCCATCACCCCATTAGGAAGAACCCAGCTGGATGGCTAGAGAAGTTTAAGGGGTGATTCTTTAAGTGCCCAGAAGGATATGGATGGGTGAAATCTAAGACACATGGGGTTCTTCTCTACATGTTCCTGTTGCCTATGGCTGCAGGCATTTAAACTTGTTGCCTGAATCAAGAGGCAAGTATTAGCATCAGCAGTGGATAGCTCCTTCAATGTGTATTCTTCTATAATGTGTTCTCTCAGCAATTTGCATACATTTGCTATGGTTCCTTTAGTAAAGAGCTTTTTTAGTCCAGTTGAGTGTTTAAGTCAGTAAAACCACTTGACTTATTTCTGAGAGCATGTGATTATTGGGTTTTTGTTGGGTTTGGTTGGTTTTTTTTTTCCCTTTTTTTTCCCCAACCAGTTTAATGCCTTGTTTAATCCTGCAGAATTTAATTTTTCTGTTTACCAATGTTTGCTCAGTGGAGCCAGCCAGTTTCCTCTGTTAATAATCTCATTTTTTTCTGTTCTCCCTTGGGTCCTACTGTTTAATATAGCTTTTAGGTTGTTTTTTCCTCCTCCTTTTTTCCCAGTGTTTTGCTCATTCTATACAGTGTTTCTGTCTTGTCCTCTCCATCTCCTTTCCCCTCAGACTGCAACTAAAATTGTTGCTGAAGAGATTCTGGTAAGCAAAATTAGATTCCTAGAACTCAGAATTGTTCCCTGTCAAACCTTATCCTCTTCACTTGTCTCTTTTATCTCTACCAACTCTGCCTAGGTATGAGACCTTGCTTGGCAGAGCTATTCCTAATATCCCTAATTATGAAATTAGAATCAGGCAAGGTCTCAGCTGGCCCTTTCAAAGGTGATGGGGATGAGGATGTTGACAAATAATCTTTGAAAAATTCAGTAAACCTTCTGTGATATTTTGCTGGTCCTGGTAAGCTGGCTGCCTGTAGCAAATTTTCTGTGATGACATGCCAAAAAGATGATGTCTTTATCAGACACCATTTCCCATGAAAAATGCTTTAAAGGCTACCAGTCCTGCTCATCCTGGTTTGCTGTGATGTTGGCTGCTTTCACACAGCCCTGTGCTATGGGGAGTAAAGTGTTTCGCAGAGGTCGTGCTGTGTATCTTTGGGTATGTCCCTGGCTTTGGGCACACTTTGCCCACAGGCAGCACTGATGCCATCTGCCTTTGCCAGGTGACAGAGAACAGGGCTGCTGGGTGGCATCTTAAATCTCAATTAATTAAATACTTGCAGGCACTCTTTTCCTTTATTTCCCCCCAGTAACACAGGATATTTATCCACAAGCTTTCTATCTGTCTCTTCCTGCTTCTTGCTGGATTTTACGACTGGTGCTCTTAACCAATGCCAAAATCCCCATCAGGCTGGTCTAAGCTGAGTATGAATGAGACAAACAATGCATAGATCTTCTAGTGACTCTAAATATAATCTAAATTGTACAGAAAATGATGGAGGATGTATGCAGAAAAGAGCCAGTGACTCAATGTAACTCAATCTGTTCAGATTCAGTGAGTGACACAAAAAGCCTCTCTTTCAGCTATCTTTCCAATCTGGTGTCTGCATGCACTTTGGAAGTCCATTTCAGAGGCTGCCTGTTGTCCCATGCACCTCAGCATCCCTGTGACACCTGGCAGCACAGCTGGCTTCACCATCACCTTGTGTACTCTCTGCTCCATATCTGCCTCCTTGTCTTTGTTCTGTCTTTGTGCTGCTCAGTGACTGTCTCTGGTGGACAAACTGCAGATTGTGCTGCCTTAGATCCCAACTTATCCCAGTGGATCCAACTCTTGCTTGCAGTTCTCTCTTGTCCAAAGCTCCAGTTTGCAGTCCATGCAGCTGTGACAGAGAGTTATTTTTAATTCTCTTGCTGCCTTATTATGCCCCCAGCCCACATTACTGACCCTGTCCTATATGGGCGGCCATCCTGGTGTGAGACTTCCTGTCTGGAAAACTGGTGGGTTTTAAGCATCATGTCCCATCTGTTGTTACACTCTGGTCTACATTGAAATGTAGCCTGTGGTGCAAAATTCTTAAAATACATCAGGACTATAAAGGAAATTCCTCTTTTTACTTTGGCCATCTCCAATGCCATAAGAAAAATCATCCATATACTCCGCAATTCAGCCTTGTTTTCCTTCTGCCTCTTGTTTTTCCACCAGCTGTTTGGGACTTGATTTGCAGTGGAAGATTGTGTTCAATACAAGGGATACACTAATGACAGCAAACAGCTTCAACCTCTTGCACTTGGAGTATTAAGTTTTATGGCTTTCCCAGTGCTGTAAACCCAACACATGCCATTTTATTTTTCATTTTGGACATAATTATGTTTATTTTTCTTGCAAGGTTTTATACTAAGATAAGCATTCTCAGAGGTTTTTGTTTACTCTGGGAAAATGGCTTGGCAAAGGAAAATATTACTGTGCAAGGCCCACAATGTGAAATTGCTTATTGGCTGTAATTTTAATGTGAAATATGCCAGACTGTTAACAATCAAGAATTAAGTTTTCTCCATTTGTTTTTGAACCGGTAATTTACTAATTATTTACCTAGGGATTGTTCCTTGCTAATGGCCTATCTGAGTGCATGGCATCCCTCTAATAATCCTACTGTCACAATCTGTGCAGGAGAGAAACACTGTTCTTCAGGATAGAGGTGCAGAATGAAGGCAGTGGCGCTCTCCTCTGCAGTCACCTCAACAGCGTGTGATGGAGCAGAGCCCTGGTGTCTCAAAGGACATAATCTGATGTTAGCAGTGTTATCTGCAGAGGTGTGTTTGCCCCAGCTGCAGGGCAGGGCCCGGGGAATCAGTGCCTGCTGAGTTGCTCTCCAGGTGGGAGCAGCCTGCTTGTGCCTGCAAAAAATGTGCAGTGGTGGAAGAGTGCAGAGTGCTGTGAGCACAGACTCAGTACAGCTAAGGCAAGACTGTAGGATATTCTTGTCTGAGATTTAGGTTGAATAAGCCTTGCTGGCAAGGGCTCTCTTGCTTAGTCCTTCCACGCCCTGAACTACACCCAAGTGGAGCTGTGTCCTCCAGACCAGACCTGTGCCAGCCTGACAGGGCTGTTTGAAGGGGCCTCAGAAGCATGGTCCCAGCAAGTGTGTGGGTAGTGCTGCACATGGTGCTGGGCCCTGGAAGAGGCAAATAATGAGAACCCAGGTGGATGGCCATGGGCTGGGAAAAGATGCTGCAGTTTGCCACAGAGGGGGACTAGACCTGCTTGGTCCATCATCTTTAGTTTTGCATTCTTGATTTAATTTCATTGCCCAAACTCTGTAAGGAGCATTGTAAGAGGTTTTTATAAATGTAACTGTAGCCTGAGTTTTAATAATCAACCCAAGGTAGATCCTGTCCTGTGCTGGGCTTATTCCAGACTGGCTATGACAGAGCTGTCAGGGAGCACCTGGTGGCAATGACAGTGACAGTGTGTGTGTGACCTGTAGAGCTGGGGATGCTGACAAGCATGACAGGACTCTCAGTTCCAATTGTTCTTTTCAAACCAAGAAATTACATCCTGCAGTGTGTGGCATAGTGTGTACAGAAGCTCACATGTGAGCAGAATCAATGCTCCCCAAGTGATGTGAGATAAGGGAGAGCATGGGGAACTGGAATATCTTTATTACTTTTTTCAAGGGGAGATTCTTTTTCACTTTTCATTTCCTCTTGCATTTCCTTTCTGTATTTGAGCTTTAACATTAGATTTGATTCTGTCTTTACAGCGTGCAGGTGAAGACTTACATATTTAATCAGGATTGTCTCTCTTGTTTTCAGGACTGAAAGTCCTAAACAATATGAAGCAGTCACAGCCGTGTACACATCTGGAGTCTTTTCATCTGCTCCAAAGAGGCACTTTCCTTTATTCCTATTCACTCTCATTACTTAATTTCCTAAAGAGGCTGCAGCTCTTCAATGCCTGAGTATGTATGTCAAAATGTCTCACTAGGCTCTTCCACTATGTGAAACTATATCCCATTGCTAGAGCTGAGGAAATACATTTCCTTCATTTTAGCTCATTACACTTTAAGAAATTGTTTTTCTTCAATTATCCTGACAACCTGGATTTTGACAGCTCCAGACTCGCTGGGTGAAGCCCCTGCATCTCTGCAAACAACTTTCTTTGAGACTTCTCTATCATCTGTCATGTCCTTCCTAGGGAGGACCTTTGATTTGGGACTTTCCTTATGTCTGCCACTGGAGGCTGGGTGTCAGCACGCAATTTACACCACCAATCATGAGGTTTTAAAATACATCTGGTTTACAGGCCCCTCTCTGAAAGGTAATGCATGGCTTTGCAGGCTCATGGCAATCTCCACAGGTGAGCTTGTACTACCTGTCCTGTGCTAATGTAACTTCTATGGCCAAGTTTTATAAAAGGAGTCATCACTTGCATTGTCTAGAATAGGATCTTAAAGGAAGTATTAGGAAAGATAAACTACCAGGGCCACTGCTCAGCACTTTCTAATCTGAGAGTCACTTCACCTCTCCACAGGAAAACCCACAGATTATCTTGCAGAGAGCTCTTAGGACAGCTTTCACTCATGACCAAATGCAGGTGAGACCAAACTTCAGTGTCTGAACACTGCTCTCCTTCCTCCCCTGCACTATGATTGTGCACGTAAGAAGATGGGCTTCCCCTTTCCCACCCTTCATGCTCCCTGAGCCTCCTCCCTGTTAGCAGCTGGAGGAGCCAGCACAGCCCTTGCTATGCTGGCTCAGAAACTTTTCCCCAGTGCTTCATGGTGCCTTATGAGGCTCAGGTCCAGGGGGAGAGGGGCCCCATGCTGAGATGCTTGGCCATCCCATGGCTAAACCAGAAATGTCCCATGCTCCTGCACATGCTTCTTGATGCTGTAGGCTGCTAATTGCACCTTCCTATGTCTTGGGAATATCTTGAAGAGGAAGCATATGACTGTGAGGTGTTGCCATACCATGTGATGGAGGAGGCAGCAAAGATTGAAATCCAGACCAGTTCGTAAGAAGAAAATACTATACCAACACAAGGGACTATTTATACTTAATAAAAACCCTGCATTTGAATCCTAGACCTTACTAAACCCATTTTTTTCCAAAACTGCTTCGCTTCACCTGCACAAAAATCATGACTGCCATCCATCCCACACTCCTAGGGGCTGTCCTGGTGCAGCCAGTCATCCATCTGCTGCAGAAATCCCACTTGCAAGCAGAATGATCCTCTTTGTTTTCAGTTTCCATTGGCTCTAGGTGAATGCCAGCACATGACTTCCCTCAGCCTCCCTTAGGAAGTAAGAGGCTCCTGGCTCTTTCTTTTCACCATATCCCACCAAGAATTGCATGTTTTATGATAAAGTTTCCACTTCCTTAACCAGCCCTTTGCTGGTGACACTGGGTAAGATGCATTAATTTGCTGGAAACTTGCAGACAATGTTGATGCTACTCCTTTCCTAACCACTGCTCTGAACATGTATCTCATTTTCAGGTGTAATGAACCTCTCTAAGCTTTTCCTTGTCTCATCTTCCAGCCTGAACATTTTTTGGCAGTTACCCATGACAGTCTGATGGGAAAGAAGCTTTACTAGAAGAGTGTATCACTTGCTGATTATTTTTTTCCTCTTTTGTGATGAAAAAGCTCCTGTTGGGTATTTATCACCTCGGCTCTTCTTCAGGAAAGAGAACAGACTGGCTGGCAGCAGCTTCAGCACTAATAAATAGGCTGTCAGGTAAGGGGGTCTCATGGTCCTTTTAGGGACACAGCAACTGTGCCTGTGTGGCTCCACAGGTGACAACAGCTGCCCTGTCCTGCTGGGATTGCTCTTCTGCAAGCTTCATCAGTTTGCCTGAGTTTGATTCTGGGTTTTGTAGCTGTTTTGTCACTGATTTTAAGGCAGCCTCAGAACTGCAGGTGTGCTCTCCTGTTGACAACTCTCTTGCCTCCAGCTAACACCAGACACCAAACTGTGGGGAAAATTAATGGCACCTGCAAATTCTGTGCACTTAAATATTGAGATGCTTCATTTGCAAGTACAATAAGGCATTTTGGTGTCTGAGGCCTGTGCCTCATGTATCTGCATATCTTAAGCATGTAAGCAGCTGGAATGTGCTCCGCAGACCTGCTGGGCTGGCAGGCAGGCAGGCTGGTGTGGCTGTGCACAGCGTGGTGGGGACGGCTCCTCAGCATGTCCAGCGGCGTGCACGTGATATTGGTGATCCCTGCCAAAACAGCAGCACCTGCTCTCCCCCTGTCCTCCAGCGGCTTTGGGAACAGCTCTCTGTGGTTCTCTTCAGCACACCTGATTATAGCTGAGGACTCAAGATCACCTTGAACCTTGCTCCAGGTTACTCTAGCCCAGTTGAGACCCTGTACCAGAGCCAGAAGGGAAGATTTAGGCCTAGGGGACCTGCCTGGCCCTCGCTAAGCCCAGAACAGCTTTGGTCACTTATGAAGAGGACCCATGTGCCCTCAGCCAAGGGTGCAATTTTCCAGAGCCCACCAGGGCTACATTGCCTGGGCTTTGGAGAAGGGCAGCGTGTGCGTGGTGTGCAAGTAGTTAAATCAAGCAGGGATGTGCTTTGCACTCCCTCTCTGTTGCTTCCCTCCAGCTAATCTCAAGTCATTTTGAAAGCTCATATTTTGATCTCACTGTATACAGAAAATGTAACAGCTCCACACCCTCATCCTGACAGCATGCAGGAAGGCCAATGCTGTGCCCTCTGTCAGCACACATGGCTTTCTGTCATGTCCTGGGGCTCAGGTCAGCAGGCAGAGCTCTCCTACAATGCTCCCAGGCTGGCAGGAGCTCAGGCAACTCCAACACCCTCACAGTTCACCCAGTGGGATGTCACGCTGGGGGAATATGGGTGGAGTTTTGCCCCCTGGACCTTTGTGTCCCTCAGAGACAGGCAGTGACAACAGGAGCTTCAGCAGCAGGCTGGGGCAGGGGTGCATGGCTGGCCAAGGCAGCAGATTGTTGAAGCCTTGCCCATGGCAACCCCGAGATATTGCCCACAGGGCTGCTGGGGTGAGGCCCAGGGGGCCTTCCTGGGGAAACAGAAACATTGTTCTTAGGAAACAAAATTATATTGTAGGCACCTCAGCTGCCAGGTTGCTTTGTGGAGGTGGCAAGGCTCATAGGACTCACCTATCTCTTGGGCTCTCTGCTGCCCAGCCAGGAGCCAGAAGCCCCAGGGACACATGGAGTATAACACAGCAAATCCTAATTTTAATTCTAACATCCAATTGCAGGAGCAACTACCTGATCCCCAAGCTCCTCTGCCTTCCATCCCATAGGGGTACAGCTGAAGAAGTGCCTGCAGTTCCTCCTGCATCGGAAGCTGGCTGGCTCCAGAGCAGATCAGCCCTGTGCCAGGCCAGGGGATGCCAGCTGCCTTCCTTTGCCTGCCCTCACCTCCTCACCTCTCAGAAAGGGCTGAGGCTGCCACCTCCTCACAGTCCAGCTGTGGGCGGTGCTGTGCAAGGCTGGCATTCACAGCTACAGCTCCTCCCTTGCACTGGGTAAGAAGGAAATATGTTTCCAAAGCTGAATTGCTGAGGAAACACCAGGTTGAGCACGCAGGTGGGACAGGCAGCGCTGCCGTGGGGGCGGCTGCTCCGCAGGACAGACGGACGATGTGAAGTCATTAGACAGGCAGGTGAGCTGTGTAAAATAGAGCAGAACTGCCTGCAAATGAGAAAAAATCAAGGTTGTCAGGGAAAGCAGGAATACAGAAGGGAATAAAGAACTCAGTATTAACCTCCTCTTGGGAAGAGTGTCAGGGCAATAATAACTTGCTAGGGCTTTGATTTCTGGTGAATGCCTAAGATGTAAGTGATTTTTTCACTGCTGGTGGAAGATCTTGTTGGGGGTAAAGAGACCAGAGGAAGCAGCCCACGCTCATTGGCTCTCTCCAGATAAGGAATTGTTTGATAATGTGGCATCTCTGCTTTCCGAGCAAGGAGAGCTCATGGACTGCTCTGTAGAGGCAATTCAGTCCAGCTGGCAGCATGCAGGGTTCTTTATTACTGTTTCTTATGATTATTGTAATTTTTGTTATTATGATTACTGTTATTTGTTATTACAGACACCTGCCAAGACACACATGCCATTTTTTCTGCCTTCCTGAATGCCAGTACCTAGTTTGTTAGCTGTGAATCTGTGGGCACATATTTGAGCAAGCCACAGCTTCCCCTGCCAGAGTGCCAATGTGGAGGTCTTCACAGGGAATTCCTCAAATGAACTGAGCCAGGTGTGTTGTGGGGTATGTGTGTGCACATTCATAAAACAGACTGTCATTTTTTACCTGTCTTGCCCTTTCCTCCATAAAGCAATGTCCAGACCACATAAAATTAAGCTTCAATATATGGAGAAATGAGTTTTTCCATACACTTTTATATGCCCAAGGCTTGGTGTCTCACTGGGCTGCAGGCTGTGTTCTTTTGAGTCAAGTTCTTGATACATCCTGGGAAAGCCAGAACAAAAGACTTTAAATTGGTGATGTTTTCAGGTGCAGAAAAGCTGACTGAGGCCATTTGGTGTCCTCTGTATGGACTTCTGCCCTGGACCACCGAATGCAATTTGGGAATCAGGTGCCCAATGCTATTCCTAGAGAGGGTCAGAGCCAACCCTGCTGCAACAGGTGGGCAGCCAGGGCACAGGCAGAAGCATTGCTGGCAAAGCTTTCACAGACCTTGATATACAATTTATTCTGTTTTTTCTGGCAGAAGAGGTGGGTGATGTCTGGACTCATTTGATTCGCCAGGTGGAAGCAGCCAGCCACGGTGTCGGCAGTGCCTGAGGTCCGTGTGCCAGCACAGCACAGCACCCTGCTGGCTTGGCCATCGGCCCTCCCTGAACCTTTCCAGGTGCAGGTGGCACCAGCTCTGAAACACAGCAGGCACGATGGCAGGGGCACTGCGAGACCACTGATGAGGCTGTTAGCGCTCTTTCAGCCCTTTAATGTCCAAGTCCTTACGAGAAGACACTGGATTAATCTCAGCTCAACTGGAAAAATGCCGATGACTGGAAATGTCATCAGCTGCCTGTGGGCCAGGCTGGCCCTGAGCTGATAAGGAGCAACACAAAATAAAAATGTCAGCACAAAACTGGAGAAACACAGAGGGTGGTTGCAGCTCTTCTCCATCCTGTAGGAAGCAGGGCCCCTCTGTTCAGTCCTTCTAGGAGCTGAACTTTCCCTAAAGCCTCAGTGACCAACTCTGCTCTTCCTTACAAAAGGGAAAGGTGGCTGCTCTCAGTGCTGCAGAGAAAAAAATGAACTCTTGCACCATTGACTTAAATAAAGAGGGTAAATTAACTTCTGTTGCTTTCTTTAATTTTTTTAGGGTAAATATCATGATGTTCTGTGCTGCAACCTTGTTTTCTTTAAGCACAGATGAACGGTGGGGGAAGGAGACCCAGCCAGAAGGAGGGCTGATCCACCTCCCTCTCATCTGGAGTATGAGCTTTGAACACCACCTGGACACTAGGTTTGGGCAGCAGCTCCTCTCACCCCATGCCAAGTGTGCTCTCAGGACTCCACGGGAACACCAAATACTGCACCCTTTGGGCAAAAAAAGTAATGCTAGAAGTGACTATCTAACCTTCTCTCTTTGGTGGGAGGGAAGTGTTAATTCTCCACGGAGAATGGGGTGCAAAGCTCAAACCTTGTGACTTCTGGAGTGTCTGAAAATGTCACCTAGGCCTTTAATCTGTCTGTATCCCTTCTCCAAGTTTACCGAGAAAATAAAATCTAAAAAGTCTAGGAAACTAGACATGAACAGCCAGCAGATTATAAGTAACTTACTCATAAAAGCAACCTCTGAACTTTTCCATGAATGTTTTAGTGAGGAATCCTTGAGAGAAAGAGCCAGAGAGAGAAGAGAGGCAAAGAGTGATTTAGAAAGCCTGCAGCTGGTATCAGTGCTAGCTTTATGTCACTAAAGCACTGGGGTTTAGAAAGAGGGAAAAGATGCAAACATTCTTCACCACACTGAATTCCTTGGCTAAACTCTGACCCTGGGATGTGTTTGCTCTGCCGCAGGTAACAGCAGCCTGTGAGTTGATGTTATCATACCTCGCAACACCAGCCCCGATGCCAGCTCTGCCCGGGAAGGCCCATGGGATGCAGTGGTGCCGCGTGTGTGTGTGCCCGGGGTGATATTTGTAGATGGTCCTTTAGAAGCCGTTCAGTCTGGGGCCGCCTGTGTGGAGACAGGCCCTTGCCACCGCCAACCACTCTCCCCAGCCGAGTTCCCCGCTCCTTTCGGCAGCACGGGCTCTCTTCGCCTGTCATTACGGGCTCATCTTAGAGATTAACCCCCGAGCCAGCTGCTGGCTCTGGTCTCCTCTGCACGGACACGGGCCCTGTGGGCAGCCGAGCGGCGGCGGGGGCCCTGGGCGAGGGCTGGCAGCCCCCGGAGGCAGCGGTGTCTCCGGCAGCGCGGGGCTCTACAGACGGGCCCGGCCC
>VXBC01002606.1:0-10913 GCA_013399945.1 Ploceus nigricollis | reverse complement strand
TTTAAGGAGGGAATTCCCGTCCGTGCGGGAAGCGTGGCTGCCTCTAGCATTCCCAAACCCTGGAAACCTCTGGAGAGGGAGAGCCACGAGCCCCTGGAGCCCCTCCAGCTCCGGCGTGGAGGTGACAAAGGTGACAATCCCTCGCACCGGCCACTTCACCCCGTGCCCCCCGGGCTGTGCTGGAGTGAGAGCAGCCACCTCGCGGTGTCCCCTGTGTCCCCTGGTGCCACCACATCGCGTCCCCCCCTCGGCCACCGCCGCGCTCCGCTCCCCGAGCGCCGCCCGCGCCGCGGCCGCTTTGATCCGCTGCTTAATTCCTGCCTCCCATTAATTCCTGATCAGGCTCTGAACCTTCTCGCGGAGATGCCGAGATCAAATGCGTAGTTAAGAGACAGTCGGGCCGGGGGGAACATGAAAGGGAGAAGTTTTGTTTCAGGATTTCCATCCCGGCGAGGCGGCGCCGGGAAGCGGCGGAGTCGCGAGCCGAGAGCTCCCTCTGCTCCCAGAAAAAACCTTCCAGGATTCCAAACGCTCCCAGCCTCCTTCCCCGGCCCGCTCTCGAGGCCCTGCAAACTCGTCACACCCCCAGGGGACAAGCACAAGCTGCTGCACAGGGAAATGTTTGCTCCAGGGGATGAATTGTTGATAAAAAAGTGGCAGGGAAAGGATAAAATGGTCACAAACTCCGTGGCACCCCAAAAATGCATCATCTCCCACAGGAAGGGAGAGCCCAGGATGTAAAATATCCTCTATAAATCATAAATATATGATTTATCGATTGATTAGAGACAGCCCGAGGCAAATGGCAGCACTTGGAGCTCCCCCGGGATGGGGGGAAATGAAGGAATTTGTATTTCCATCGTTTGGGAAGGGAAATAAATAAATTCCAAGCCAGCAAGGGGGATTTGGGGCAAACCCAAAGCACAGGGGGAAATCAGGGTGCAGAAAACTATTTCAGTTCCAATGAAAATGTATTTTATTAGAGGAAGCAGATTCATCTTTGATCCTGGATCCCAAGAAAAGCAATATCCAGGGCTGTGATATCCCATCTCGCAGGGAGAATGAGTTATTAAAGCACAAGATGAATGGCTTGCAGTGCAGCTAAGTGCTCCAGTTAAGAGAAAAATAGTTCTAAACTTACTCTTTGCCCCAAAACACATTCCTCCCCCTCATCCCCGGGCCTCGGCTCTCCCCTCGGGTGAAGCTCGCTCGTGTGCCTCGTTTTTTTTCTGGCTTATCAAAATTCCAGAGGGGAAATTTTAATAGAAGTAAAAATAAGGTGAATTTAGACGGGTGGTGATGCTTGGGTTTTTTGGTTTTTTTTTTTTTTTTTTTTCTCCTCCCCTTCCCCCAATCTTTAAAAAAAAAAAAATACACATGAGGAATAAAAATAACCCGGATAAGTTCAGTTGTGGGGAAGGAGGGAGGATGTAAATGAAGGAGCATTCTCATGGAGAGCAGCGCTCCCGAGCAGGGCGCCTCGCCCCGCGCCTCGGCTCCGCATGAATAAATAGGGATAAAAATGTAACACACGCAACTCCCATCCCAGCACCTCGAGAGGGCTCCTCTCCCCGCGGGCTGGAGCAGCACAAGCCACCAGCATTCCTGGATTTTTGGTTTTTAGGGAATAAAGGGTTGAAAGGGTGGTTTTGGTGGGGCGCCGAGCTGGTTTGGAGCCCCTCCCTCAGGTATTGAGGCTGGTGGTGCAGATCCCCTGGGGACAGTGGGAAATGAGGGATTTTTCCCCAAATCCTTGGATCGTTCANAGAGAGAGAGAGAGAGAGAAATGACTCAAGTGTTTTGTAACTTGTCACATTCGGAGCTGCAATTTGGAGGCAGGAAGGAGGGATCCAAAATAGTCGCCCCAACCCCGGATTGTATAACCGAGATCCCCCCCCAGCCCCTCCCTTNCCCACCTTGTCACCAGCCCAGGGCGCTGAGTGCCACGTCCGGGTGTTCCTTGGACACCCCCAGGGATGGGGACTCCAAACCTCCCCTTCCAAGGTTTAACAACCCCTCCCATAAGGAAATTCCTGCTGATGTCCAACCTGAACCTCCCCTTGGGACGATCCCACGAGCTCCAGGAGCGCTCAGGATCAGGCCACCTCCTCCACCAAGCCATCACTGATGTTTTCTTCGAGTGAATCTCACCACAAAAATCCCTTTCCTCCCAAGAGCCAAAGGAAACAGGGATGCTGGGAAGTCACCCAGTGACTCAATTAATTCCAAATCCGTGCTGAGAGGTGAGACCAGCCCAGAGCACCCCAAAAGCTCCCAAAAGCGAGGCACCCGCAGCACATCCCAGCAGCCGGATTTTCCCCGGCACCACGGACTTTTCCCACTCCTTTCAAGGCAGCCATCCCTGCTTTTCCCCCCTCCCCAGGCAGGATCTCCCGACCCCCCCCCGGCTGCCTGGCTCCCCGTTACACAACCCTGCTCGGGAGANTTCTTTTCCCCCCCCCCCAGGCAGGATCTCCCGACCCCCCCCCCCCGGCTGCCTGGCTCCCCGTTACACAACCCTGCTCGGGAGATCCTACGTGGGCAGCCGTGGGTTTTCCTGGGAATCGACAACAGCTCTCGCTGCAGNAAAAAAAAAGGGGAATTTCTGCTGGAGATGGCAGCTGGAAAAAGAAAAAGGCAGGCGAGCTCGGGGTTGTTACAGCGCAGGAAGGAGCCCCCAAATTGGGAGGAATTACTCATCCATGGAAAAAAGGCTCCTGTGCTGGCGGGGAGGCACCAGGGAAGATGCTGCAGGGGAGGAGGGAAGGCTCCGGGAATGATGCTCCGAGCCCAGGGGTGAGGCTGAGCTCCCCGGGATGCTCCCTGCGGTGGGAGGTGATGTTTGGGAAGTGCAGCTGGAGCGGCAGAGCAGGACGGAGCAGGATTCCCCGCCAGGAAGGGACCTGGCAAGGNNAGGAAGGGACCTGGCAAGGGCTGCTGAAGGGCACCCGCTGCCAAAATTCGGGCTCGGAGCAGGCTCGAGGCATCCCAGATGCCAGAGCCGGGCTGGGAGATGCTTGGATAATCCCACGGGAGGGTGGCAGCGGGGTCAGGCTGTGTTTGCCAGGTGAGCACCTCTCCCACACCTCGCTGCCCTCCGCCCAGCACCCGGCAATTCCCGATTCCCAGATTTTTCAGCCGTGTCTCCAGCAGCTTGTCACATCCCAGAGAAACCCAGGAGAGCCTGGCTGCTCCCAGAGCCCTCTGAAAATCAGGGAGAAGCAACACCTGCCTGGAGTGGGGAAAGTGATGGAGCAAAGACCCCCCCAATACACCCAGCCCAGTATTCCAGAGGTCCTGGAACCTTTCCCAGCCCAAAAAATGTCCAGAGCTGTGGAGCAGGGAAACTCCATGGAATCAGGAGGAGCTGGGGGGAGGAGGAGGATGCCAGGAAGATGAGGAAGATGAAGGGGAGCCGTGCCCAGCTCCCTGATAATTAAACACAATTCCAAACCCCACTAATTCAATTTTCAAGCGTCGGGAGGAACCTGCCTGCTGCTATAAACCCTCATGCCCGCCCAAAATGCCATTAATTCCTTTTGAAAAAGCCCAGGCGGGTCCGGGGCATGTCAGGAGACACCACGAGGGTGACAGGTCCCCTTGGGGCTCATTGATCTGCCATCGATCACCCCGTGGAAGCTCTGAAACCCAGATGGGCTCCAGGCTCTGCGGGGGCAGTGCTTCCTAAGGATCTCCTCAAAAATAAATCGTGGAGTTGGGATGAGGGGAGGGAGGGTGACACTTTTTCTCCAGTGTCACCCTGGCTAAAGGCTCTGAAATTCCAAGTGCCTGGTGACACCCACACTGGCACATCACAGGCTGGGGCATGCTGGGAAAATCCAAAGATGGGGCAAGGGGAAAGAAAAATCAGATTGTTTTCAACAGATTCATCTGTTTCTACAACTCAGTTTGGCCCTGCAATTAATAAAATTCATGTAAAATCTGTGTTTTTTATGCCAGACCCACCTGGCAGGTGCATCCCTGCAGCTTTGGGATTTGCAGGTGAAAATAAAGCGGATATAAAGCACTTGTCCGTGCAGTAAACCGAGACAAAAAGCAAAATTCCCAACAAATTCCCAACCAGAGCACGATCACACCTTCCCCAGGATATTCCACTGGAATCCTGGGCAGCCCCTGGCACATCCCAACCCCTCAGACACACCAGCACCAATTCCCACCGGTTAATTCCACACCAAACACACATCTGCGGGAGCCACACAATTATCTCTGGGAGCAAAGCGTTGATGGATGGAAGTTTTAATTACCAAACCTTCTCATCCTCCCCCATGCACAAAAAGTGCATTTTCTGGCATGTTTATTTAATAATAAAAGATGGCCAAATTCCACATTGGTGGAACACGTGCGGGGCACGGGAAGGACGAGACGAGCTGAAATCTGTTTTGTCACCAGAGCTGGAAATTTAAGTTCCTTTGATCTCTCTGCCTCCAAAGCTGCTGGGGAAGGAGAGAGGAGAGAGGAGCACGGGGAGAACGTTATCCCAGGGTGTGGAGGGGTTCAGGGATGGATCCCAGCTCCTGCCTCCGCACGTGCCAGGGCGGTGGAGATTGACAGCTCCGCTCCCGCACACGTCCCCATCCCTCGATGTCCCCACAGAGCAGAGAAAGCACAAGCCTTAATTCCCATGGACAGGGCTAAAGGGTGCCCCTGTCACCCATCAGTATCATTTAAGGCTTGGGAAGTGCCCAATTCCCGTCGGGAACGCCCGGTGGAGCTCCGTGCTCATTTCAGTCTTAATTTCATCCGGTCCTTCACACCGTTGTCTGCTCCGCGCGTCCCCCGCGGAACGGCGACGCCGAGCCGCGCTTCCCGGCCCTGGCAGCCCGTCCTGGGAGCCACCCTCTGCTCCAAAACCTGGCTGGCATCCTCCGGGAACAGGCCCCAGCCTGTTGGAGCCCAGTGTGATCGAGGTTACTCATTCCCAGCGTAAAACGTGCGGAGGTTGAGGTCCCCCCCCCTCCCCTTCCTTCCTTTCGCGAGTAAATCCTCCAGCAGGAATTTTCCCCCCTTCCTTGGAAATTCACAGCCAACCTGCTAATGAGTCTTTGTGAAACTTGTGCCTTCTTACCTCTAATTTTACAGCCTGTTCGGATTTGAGCTCTGTGGACAGCCTCACATTTGGTTGGGAATTATAGGCTGAGTGGCTGTTCTCTCCTATTATTGTGCTGTCAATCTCCTATTAGCACATTATAATATGCTACACTGAATGCATCTGTTCTGTAGATCACAAGTCCTAATTGTCATTTGTTGAATCACTTTGTCTTATATGATTGTTAAGCAATTATTTCACCCAAAGCAGCTTAAACTTTGATTACTGTATAGTGTTTACAGGGATCAAAGGGAGAAATCAGCGGCGCCTTCAAACATTTTTTTTTTTTGCTGCGGAAAACGAGGAGCAAGCGGGAGACGCCGAGGCACGGGGATGACCTGGAGGTGCTTCCCGGCCTCCTGCCTTCGGGGGATGATGTTTGTCCAGGGTGGTTAAAGGTCCAGCGAGCGGGGAGGTCAGGAGACAGATGTGAAGTGACATTCCTGCCAGGATTGCTCATGGAACGAGGCTCTCCTGGCGTGTGGCACCAGCTGCTCACCGGTCCCCTCCGGTGGGACCAGGGCCTGGTGGGGGAGAACCCCCCCTGTGATGCTGTTGAACCACTCCAGCCATTCCCATCAAGGGGAAAACCTTCATAAAAAGGAAGGTTTCATCCCAAAAGGATGGGAATCTGAGCAGTGCTTGGCTCGGGGGGGTCACATCCCGAGTAAATCCCCCATGGAAGGGGGTCAGCGGAGGACAGGGCCGAGGCAGCGTGCAGAGCCCTCAGCACACACATTTATTTCGGCTTTGCCCACTCCAAAGCCCTCAAAGAGGCCCTCTGGAAGCTCAGATCCCTCACACCAATCCCCCTCTGAAGTCCGGGGTGCTGGAATGCCACGGGGCAATGCCAGGGCGTGGGAACCCAGCCCAGCAGGGCCAGAGGGAGGGGTTCATCACCGGGGGCTTGGGCTCACCCCGGGAATCTCGGGCTGACAGCAGCGGGAAGGAATGCTGGGCCATTGTTTCTGAGGAGCCCAGACAGGATTGAGAGAGGGAGAAAACCACGCTGGTGGCTCCTCAGCTCCAGACGGCTCCATGAGCCAGCAGGGATACACAAACTGTCAGAAGTCTTCTGCTTCCAACCATATTCTCCAGCAAGGCGTGCGTGGAACCTGAGTGCCACAAAAAGGTCCCTCCCCAGCCAGCTGCACGTCCCCTCCTGCCACCCCTGCAGCACATCCCGGGAGGAGACGGAACAAAGCTGCCCTTGCCTTTGTTAAAATTAATGAATTTCCTCACACAAATGATTGCCCAAATAATGAGAACACAAAGCTCTTTATGAATCCTGTCCCCAGCCAGGCCACCAAGTGCTTCACAAACCAGGGGGGAATCAGGGAAAAGAACCAGAGCGGATTTTCTGTGGGTTCTTGGGAGAAGTTCCTCCTCCTGCTCTTCCCTCCCTGGGCTCCCATTCCCAAGGGCACAGCTCCAATTCCCAGGACCTCTCCAGCCCCACCAATCCCCCATGGACACAGGTTTAGGCACAAAAAGCTCAAAGCCACCCCTGAAGGTCACATCCCATGTGTCACACAGCTGGGGGGGGCTTTTCCAGCTGCCTTCCCAGCCCCAGTTCATCCCAGCTTGGGAATGCCTTTATCCCAGAGAGCTGTGGAGCAGCAGGAAGGAGTTGAGCTCAGGGATGTGCAAATTGTCTGCTCGCAAAACAAGTTTTAAAAAAGTCGAGTTTGCGGTAGAAACCCTGAGAAAAACACTTTATTTCTAGATTTTATCACCAAAAACAAATCCAATTCCTTCCTGTATCCTAAAAAAAGTGATGGCACGGCCTAAAGAAGCCTCTAAGGAAGTTGTCAAACCTTGGGATGAAAACAAATCAGGAGGAGCAGGTAAAAGGTAGCGGCCCCAGCACAGGTAAATTGCTTTTTAACAAGGAGACAAGGCCCATCCCTGGCATCTGCCGTATGTTTTTATAAAGCCCAGAAATATGTTTTTAAAAGGCCAGTAAATAAAGTTCCTATCGATTTGATCTCCAGTGTAATCTGTTTTTCTGTCTGCCACCACGAGCGGTAATAAAAGGGAATCAGGGGCCGCGGGTTTGGGTTAATGCAGCGATCCATCACCGTCGGGGGCTTTGCTGCGCTGCACAATCCAGAAACTGCCCCAAATTGGTGCGAGGGCCAATTTTCTTTTCCAATTTATTTTTGCTTGAGCGAAGCAATATCGAGGCAGGACGAGGAGGACGCGTTTCCAGATGTTCTCCTGCTTCCCTGGGCTGGGAAAGGGCCTCCAGCAGCTCCCGGGTTGGGGGTTTGGGAGGGTGCTGTGGGTGCTGGGGTGTTTGGGGGTTTGAGGTCAGGGCTTTGCAGTGGGACCCAAAGGGGGAGTGGGATGTGCTCAGGAGAGTTTTCCAGTGAGGATTGGGCATTCCAGGGCTGATCTCCCATGGATTGAACATCCTGAACACCCCAGGATTGATCTCCCATGGATTGAACATCCCAGGGCTGATCTCCCATGGATTGAACATCCCNCCAGGGCTCATCTCCCATGGATTGCACATCCTGAACATCCCAGGGCTGATCTCCCGTGGATGGAGTATTCCAAACATCCCAGAGCTGATCTCCCATGGATCAAACATCCTGAACATCCCAGGAGTGATCTCCTCTAGATTGAACATCCTGAATATCCCAGGGCTGATCTCCCATGGACTCAGCATCCTGAACATTCCAGGGCTGATCTCCCATGGATTGAACATCCTGAACACCCCAGGATTGATCTCCCATGGATTGAACATCCCAGAGCTGATCTCCCATGGATCAAACATCCTGAACATCCCAGGGCTGATCTCCCATGGATTGAACATCCCAAACATTCCAGAGCTGATCTCCTGAGAGATATTCCCAGGTCTCTGCCCACCAGGACAGAGCAGTTCAAGGTTTTCCAGGGTATCCAAGCCATCCAGAACCCCTCTCCTGTCCCTGGCAGTGCATCCCTGACTCCCTTCCCTGAGCCTACTGCTCACCCCACACACAATGGGTGCTCTCAAAAACTGCCCCAAAATGGGTTTTTTGGGCAGTAAATTGATGTTGGATTAACCTGGCTTTGACAGCTCAGTGTTTAAACAAGACAAAATATTCAAATCCACCCGAAAATGATGCACTAAAATCCCCCAGGCCAGATTTTGCTGCCGTCACAGCTCAGCTTTGCAAGATGCCACCCCACTTTCAGCTCCTTCACCCCAAACCATCGACGTTCCCTTCCCTGAGGAGCTGCAGGGATGGACCTTGGGCACAAAGATGACCCCAAACCCATCCCAAATATCTGGGATGAGAATGGGAAACCTCCCATTCCCCTCCACCCCCCACCCCTTTCAGAAAACTGATAAATATTTCTAGAGAGAAAAACAAACACTCCGCATTTGGCTTTTTTGGTGGTTGTTTTTCTTGAAGAGACAAAGTGTTCCACAGAGAGCCGACACTTCCTACACAAGTTTGCATCCTCAAACCCCGAGATTTTCTGCCACAGATTTGGATGGGAAAAGCATCTCCAGCCCTTCAGCCAGCCCTCCCCACCCCATCCAGGATCACCGAGCTGGAGCATCCCACTGGAGCACCACAGGGAGATGGAGATCTCCTCTCTTTGCCAAATTTTCCCACTCTCATTTGGGAATAAATTAGGAATAATCAAATTTCCTGGGTTTAGAAATACCCACATAAAGCATAAAAACAACTCTCATGCCTCAGCTCTTGTTCCCACTCAATTTAGGGTGAGCTTAGGAGGGGAAAATATTATCCCAAAGCATCCTTAGAGGTTCAGGAGTAAGAAAATTTTATATTCCTATTAAAAAAAAATAAAACCTGAGGAGAACCAGTTCTCTATGAGGGGTTTAAGGCCAAATTAATTTAAGGCCAAATTTAAGTTCACCCAAAATGAACTCCTGGTTTGGACGCTGCAGCTGGATCATTCCCAGCTGTGCAGAGCTGGGGAGGCATTTTTGGGGAAGGCCAGAGGAGAAACCCACCCCAAAGCCCGGGAAGCAGCGGGGCCCCGTGTCCTCAGATGCCGCCTCAGCTCAAGATGTGCCGAGATGTCTTGGAAGGAAACGGTGCCAAATCCATCAGCGGAGCCATTCCCGATGCCAGCGGGAGCCGCCACCCGTGCCAGGGGCTCCCTGGGGACCTGCCACCCCCGAGGCACAGCTGGAATTCCATCCCAAAATAAACAGATGCCACCCCCACCCTCCCAGCTCAGCCTTCCCTGCTTTTTGTGGATTCTGGGACGCACAGCCTGCATCCCACTGGCACAGCCTGGCAGGGTCTGGCTCTGGTCCCCAAAATCCTTCCCACAGACGTCGGCAGCAGCGTTCCATCCCCGGAGAGTCCCTTCCCTTCTCCCGGCCCTGCTTTGCTTTCCAGGACTAAAATTAAAGGAAAAACAACTGCCCACATCCCTGGGAAACTTCAAACTCCTGCGTGCAGCAGCCTCTGCCAGGAAGGAGGATTTTTTTTTTTTGAAGAATCAGACATCTTTAAGGAAAAGTTCTCCTTCCAACCATGTGATCCGCAGGGGGAAGAGACTTCCCAGACTGCGGGGAAGAGCCGGAAAAACGGATTGTTCACACTCCGAGGTAACGCCGGCAGAGCTGACTTCTCCCTTAGCGGCTCCCAGACCTGGAGCTGGAGGAGGGAATTACGGAAATTACGGAAATTATCGGGATAGGGAGGTTTTTGGGGCGCCAGCGAGGATTCCACTGGGATTTGGGAACGCTACGAGACGATGCCGCATCCTGGGACAGATTTGATATCACAGCAGGGCACGGCGCAGGGTGTCCCCCAAAATACCGCAACGTCACCCTGTTTATTGTTCCCTCTCCGTGCCCGCGGCGCCCTGAGCACAGATCCTGGCGCTCCCAGTTCTCCCAGTTCCTCCCAGTTCTCCCAGATCCTCCCAGTTTCTCCCAGTCCGGGCGGCGCTGGAGCTCGGGCAGTTCAATGCTGCCACCTGGTGGTGGCACGAGGGAACAGCAGCACCGGGATTTCCCCCCCACCCCCGATCCCAAATTCCATCGGAATCCCAAATTCCACCGCGGATCCCAAATTCCACCGCGGATCCCCGAGCTTAGCCCGAGGCCTGAATGGCTTGGAAAAGTTGACTAAAAAAATCAAATCCGCGGTGGAAATTTTTTAATCTTTTTTTTTTTTTTTTTTTGCTGAGTTGGGGCAAAAAAAAAAACANAAAAAAAACCCCGAAACGGCCACAGTGGAGTGAAAAAAAATCAAAAAATCCAGTGGTCAGAATATACCAAAAAATTAAGTGGCCCAAGTAGAGGAAACAAAATTGAAATGGCTAAAATGTAGTAAAAAATATCAATATACAGCGGCCACAACATAAATAAAATTAATTAAATTTTTCTCCAGGTGTGGCCACTTAATTCCTATTTTTCGTACATTGTGGCCATTTAATTCCTTTTTTAAAATAGCCATGATGGAACACAAAATTAAATCATTAGGAGGCCTCAAGTAGCAAAAAATTAAATTATTAAGTGGCCACGTGTAGCAATAAAAATAACTTAATTTCTTTGCTACCTTCTGGTCATTTAAATGGTCACAGTATATAAAAAATTTAATTCATTGTTTTAAAAGTTAACGTAGGGAAAATTATAAATGGCTGCATTTATAGGGGAAATAATGGTTACAATGCAGCAAATATTCTAAATTGAAATGTGGTGAGATGGTGAAAATAATTCATTAAATGACTACAATGTGGCTGGAATAGCTGTAAAATGGGTGCGATGTAGAAAAAAATATATTTAGTAAATGGCCAAGGGAAAAAAATATAAAAATATAAC
>VXBC01002579.1:116413-128295 GCA_013399945.1 Ploceus nigricollis | reverse complement strand
CAGCATCCAGGGCTCCAACAGCCATCTTTAGGTGGCTTTGCAAGGGCTAAACAACACAACCAAGAACACTCACTTTTGCACAATAAGCCCAGTTCTCTGTATTTGAATATTTTCAGCAAGAGTTTAGTCTTGAAATCCTCTTGAAATCCTCGAAATCCTCTTGAAAGCCTTATATGTGCAATCCATCACAACCCATCAAGGTTTTTTCCAATCACTGCTCAACACTTTGAGTTCAAATTACTGGAGTTGGGTTTGGAACAGGCAGAAAACTGAAATCTGGAGATTTCAGGAGAAAACACATTTGCAGGAGAAAACACATTTGAAAGCTCATTTTAAAGGAGAATAATAAAGTTATCCTGGAAAACAGCTCATGAGAGGCAACAATCCCCATAAGATTACTGATGAATCTTCAGCTATCTTGCAACAAAAATCAGCTGATCAGTTCAAACTGAAATACATCCATGTCAATCATATGGACCTGAAATGCATGGGTTTAGTATTCATTTTAGAGCTTGGAGATTTTGGTTAGAAAAGTGGAAATTTCTAGCAAAAGCATATTTTCCACTATCTGAGGAGGGGAGCCCTAAACCCCCAAAAAATTCTTTGCCAATTCTTAACTTTCTAACTTAAATATGGACTAGGATGAATATTCCAGTATTGATTCTTGTAACAAACTTTTCTCCTGTCATAGGAGGAGAAAAAATAGCTGCAAGTATTCCCTTCTCAGCAATGCCTGCCTGGTTTTGTGGAAAAGGAAGACAAATGACAACTCACTTCATGAAATGCTTTTTATACACTTCACCTCTCACTTGTGGGGGGGAAAAAAAGTGTGTTTAGGATCTAAGCACCAAGGTTTTTTCTTTCCCTCTCTTTCTGGTTTATGTATTTTGTGGCTTTTTTCCTTTGTTGGTTTTGTTGGGATTTTTAGGAAGGAATAGTTCATAGAGCACAAAAAATATTCACTGTATTATTCTTGGAATATTCAGTTTTTGACCATGTGATCTTTTCCTTGCTCAGGGCTACAGAGGCATCTTTGGTGGGTCTCAAACACACATTTTAGTGTTATTTATAATAAAGAGCAAAAAAGCACATGGCTGCAGGCTATAAGAAAAGAATTCCTAGATTTATCTGAGCTCCTCAACTCTGTTGCTTCATAACTCTCCTAAAAAGGATACTGTGCTAACTGCACTTGTGCACTAAATGCTTTAATGGGGCTTTTATTGCACTATTAAATTTAATAACATGCTTCTATATAAAATAAATACATAGGCTGGAAAACAAGTAATCCCTCAGTTTTGGAACAGGCTTTGATTTCAGTTCAAGTGCTTAAGATTTTAGGTTGAAGACTGTAGTGATGGTGAGGAGTGTTACTGACTAAATGAACCACCTTTCAAATCTAACAGGGGGGTTTAAATCAAGCAGCACTGAAGTTAAATAGAAAAGGTTCCAAAATATGTTTGCTATATTTATTTGTTATTTAACCTTGTTATTCATAGTTGGAAAATTTATAATTTAATTATGCTAAAAATGTTTGATAATCCATCCCTGCATGCTCCCAGCACCAGCTATGGATGTAGGAGACATAAGCAATACGTGAACTGGATTTCTGGCAAAAAATTTCATTTATCCAGGCGTTATTCCTCCATGGGTTTTAATGGTGTGTTGTAGAGGTTGTCCAAGAAAAAAGAAATCATAGAGGAAATATTAACTTTAGTGAAACATGGCTCCAAAGCACAGCAACAGCCACTGCCCACAGATTATCACTGACCTAAGACAGGCAAATGGATGAAAAAATAAGGCAAAGATGAAGTTTTGTGGCTTCATCTAATTGAAGCTTCATTTATATTCCAAGCTAAAGGATGAATTATAAAAAGGAGGTGCAACTCTGGTGTGTAACATGCTCCAGAAGGTGTCTATGGGGAGTGCAGGGTACTTGTCTGTTTATAACAGTGTATGTTAAACCAGCTGCAATATTAATAATGTCAAAAACCCCATCAGATATTCAGTGTAGAAAAATGTCTGGTTTCCCAGTTCACAAAACTTACTTTCAGAAGGTCATGTGAGATGATTAATCATTTTTAGAGCTTTTTTTCCTTTGAGAAAAGAATAACACTTCTCACCAGCTGCCTTTCAATTCTTCCAGAAGTGCCCTGAGATAACTGAGATAGAATCACACCGCTGTATTATTATTTATACATTCCTTACACTCTTTAATTTCATCTGAAGCATCTCACACGTATCTTCAGAAACCTGAGTCATTTCTGCAGCTGCTTCTGAGATTTATACCTTTCCTGACACTAACAGCCTAATTTTGCCTCCATGAGAAATAAGACTTACATAGAAACCAATCTCCAAAAGCTTATCTCATCTCTGGGCTTGGACACGCTGGGATTTCAGAGTCTTTTCTCATCCTGCCTCTAAGACACCATTTTGTACAGATACTTAAGGAATCAGTAAAAACTATTCTTAAAAAACTCTTGGTTGGTGGGAGGGGAAGGGATTCAAGAGAATGGCGAGGCTGTGCTTTAAAAAGAGAATCAGAAATACCTCTCTCAAACTCCCTCAGCTTCCTTTTCTGGAAATGGTGGAATTAAATTATTAAACATTTCACAAGCACGTCATAGAGAGGTGATAAAAATATGGTCACTGGGGGACTGTCGAGAAGAAATTCTGTTAAAGCAGACTATTTCCCTCTCTGACTGATGATTTAGCCTACATAAATGGAGAGGAAGAAGGGGAAACAGGTCTTAAAAGTTTCATAATGCTCTGGTATGACGTTATCCACAAAAATTAGGGAATATGGCCTATATTTTACTCATAAATCAGAAAATTGTTCCCTAAATCCTTAGAGCAGAAGAAAAGGACATGCTTTTGGTTATCTGTAAATGGGAGGATGTTTCAGGTGGAAGTCCTATGGAATCTGATCTGCTTCAATATTTTCATTGGTGATTTGACTGTGGAGATAGAAATTGATCTGATAGCATTTCTGGCTAATGGGCTAGGAAAAAAACCTCAAAATACTCTGGAAAACAGAGTTGTAATTTTGGCTTGGTAACTTCAACAGAAGTTCTGAAATCCTTGTGGAATCATTTAATTGAAGAAAATACCAAGTGGTTAAAGAATGAATCAAGAGGAATTCTGCAAAAAAAGGGTCTTTAGAGGGGTCCCCTCCCCACAATTTGGGGCTGAACACAGACAAAGTAGAATCAGCATGGATCCTTGTGGAAAAGGTTGAATTCCAGTCTGGACTATATTAGTATAAGGTCACTGGTTTTCTCTATTTGTACAGCAACGTCCTCAGCTGGAATTCTGCCTGCAGGTGTGGGCACTGCAATTACAATTCTGGTCATACTTGAGTGAGTTTTCAGAGAACTGTACTGAAATGAGAAGAGGTTTAAGAGCATGACTTGGAGAGAAAAAAAAGATTTTTTTTTTTAGTCTAGAAAAGAGGGGATTGAGAGGAGAGTTTTGAGGGGGGTGATAGATGAGGTATTGTCCAACACATTGGAAGCAGATTCATCCCTTCTTCTTCTTCCTATCTCAGAGGTGACAGCAGCCCAGGAGACCACTCGATATTCCTTCAAACTTTATGTGTGTTTGAGAAAATAGAGACAAGGCAACAGTGAATAATAGATACTGGATGTTCCTGTCCTGCCTGTACTTTTTGGTGTGATGTTATCAGAAAGATGAGCACAGCACAAGCACGAATCCATCAAGCTGAAAACAGCCAAGGTCTCTGTTATTCTAGAGTCAGCTTTTCCAGGAACGCAGTTTTGGATTTTTAGCACTCATCCCAGCTCTCCATTTAGCATTTCCTTTGAAAGGAGCACACACTCTGCCATGTTGTGGAAGGCGAAATGCCACCCAGGATCACTATAACCAGCAGAGACCTTGTTGGCTTTTGGAAACCTGGGTATTTTCCCTTTAGTACTTGATGTGGGAAGAGTTCAGATGTCCAAGATGAAAAGGGGGCATAGCTATTTCTGCTATTAAAATGTCAGGCACATCCACACCTCCACAAATTATGTTAGGTTTTTTTATTTTCCCCGAGACTGACCTGCTTGAAATGGAGTGAAATATTCCATGTGAGTCAAACTATTCATTCAGCACTTTCAGTTCTTGAAACATCCTCCTTTCATCCTCCTTTTCCATGAGCCCATGCTTTTTCTTTCTCAAAGAGAATTTCTTAGGACATCCCACATATGATCATTTTAAGTGTATAATCAACACACAACTCTTCAGTGCTTCAATAACCCTAAAATACTTGTAAATGCTTGACCTTACTCTGTTTACAGCACTTTTTACATAATGTTTTCTATTTACATAAGCAGTCCTAAATTTAAGGAAAGAAAAGTGACAGGAATGCAAGCCAAGCATTCGATGGAGTTTTTTTGGGGAAGATTCTTCTGTAACGAAGCCTTTGCTCAGATATTCATGTTCTGTACAGGCAAATTTCACTGCTTGACTGAAAGAGCAGGAGCTAAGGCATGTCAAAATCTAGGAATCACTTTAATTGTGCTCAGGGCAGAACCAACACACTTTTACTCCATATCTCTGCAAACTCCCATAGGCAAACTCTCTGTTGAAAGTGAGGCCTAGCAGAGAAACAGAAAATGATCCAGAAAACAGAAAATGAACAGAAAACACATGAGCTAAATCGTGGGATGACACAGGAAAAAAACCCACAACAATCTGTTTTCTCCTCATTATTCAAAACAACCTAAAAATATTGAGAGTTTTCCACATGGAACTTGCCTCTTGAACCTGCTGCTGCAGAGCTCTGCTGGGGCTGTTCCTGACCCCTTCACTTTTCCAGCCATGGGAGCAATTGCAGCATTTTGTGGTTCAATGCTGCCCCTGAATGCTCTGGAGAGAACTCCTCACATTTACTCTCACCAGCCCAACCCCTGCACTAAGCAGAAAATCAGAAAATCACCACCATTTCAGCAGTGCCTTTGCAAGTCCTCGTTTTCCTCTTTTGATTTGTTTTTTCTTTGAAAGAATGCTCAGCTGCTGGCTGCAGGTAAGGGCTTCTGGATTTGAAAATGGCTCATGGAGGCTGTTCCCATCCTGTTGTCTAATTTATGGGGAGAAAGAGAGAAGAGAACCACAGCCACTGGTGGAGGTGGGGTGGATGTTGAGGAGCAGGAGCTGAGACACCTGATTGAGATTCAGCTGGAGCAAAGAGGACATTCTGCACTAAACCACGATGCCAAAGATAACCTGATGAGAAGTGAGAAGCATCTAAACCTTGAAATGCAATATCTCCTGACCCTGTTGGATTTCCACCAGCAAATTTCTAATTTAGAAAGAAAACTATCATGGGATGCAAGTGTTTGCAAGGCTGTCAAATCCTTTAGTGCCAGTGGCTCTCCAGCAGCCTGTCAGTCACAATGACCTTGGGTTTTGAGCTGCTTGGAGTTTCTTTTTCAATAACATTTTCTCTGATTTTGAAATTCAAGATGCACAAAGAAGTCTGTTATGAAGAAACACGAGTTCCTCTTGCCAGAGAAGAGTTTTGTTGTTACATTTTGCCAGAGGCTCTGGAGAAGGGAATGGGAAGCCACAGCATATTTATTTATGCAGATCAAACTGCATAAATGCAATTATTAGAATGCATTTTGCCATTATTCTTCTGCCCTGCAGAAATATTTTATGGCATGGCCAGATTTCTTCAAAAGTTCTTGGGAGCTCTGGAGGTTCATTCCACTTTTCCAGTTTGGGATCTGTAGTTGCACATACACTTTTTACTGATTGTACTTAAAAAGTAAAATACCCCTGTTATACACCAGGAATTGTTCTCCAAAATAGAGCCTGAAGGTCCAGGTGGGCAAGAAATGGAATGTAAGTCCTGTAAGTGTGACTTTTGTGGCCATAAATGCCCATCTCCATCCTTGTCAAGAGGACAGGTCCATGGGAGATCTTTTTCCACTTATCCAGAACTTTTGATACATTCTTCCCCCCACTTTTTTGGTGTGATTGATCAGTGTTGTTCTGATGAACACTCATATTTCTACTGCTCTGGTGTCTTTTTTACTCTGCACACCATAATGCCTTTTTTTTTTTTTTTTTTGCTTCTCAGGGAATAACACACTTCCTGAACTTGTCTCTGTGTTTGTAACTTCTTTATGCTTTACAAGCCATCCAAACTGTCTTCAGAAATTCTTCATTTGTGTTTAAATGAAATCCAAATTTTTTCTTTAAAATCTCTCCCATCACACATCTTCAATTTTTTTGCTGTTTTGTTTGCTCTTGATTTTTTTCCTATATTTTCTTGAGACTTCCAGAGATGCTCCATTTTTCTTTAAATAATTTCTACCATGACAGGCTATAAATTTTGTCCTAGGATCACTGCCTTCTCAAACTCCCAGCAATATATCTGCATTTCAAATGCACTCAGCACAGTATCTAAATGCCAGCAAGGCATTTAACCTTGTCATTTTACCTGAAATTAGGTATTCAAATTCTTCCTCTTTGAGTTTTGCTATTTTGATTTATTAGTGAAACTCTCAGGTTGCAAGTTGCCATTTCAGGGTTGGCTCTGAAGGTGTTTTAAAAGCACTGCAGATGGAAAGGGGAATTCTCTGTCCTAGTAAGAGTTTGTTAGAGATTATCCATCTGCCAAATTAATTTGTATTTGGGCCAGACCTGTTTAAAAGGTTCACTCCATTCTTTTAGAGGTGCATTTAAAAAGCCCTTCACTCATTTATTTTATTGTTTTGGAAGCAAGATACATTATAGGTTCTCCAGCCCTCTGGCTGGATCCTTAAAGAGATAAAATGATCTGTTACACCCTACAAAATCCTGACAGGCACAGGACTGACAGGCACTGAGTGCCTGTCAACCAAAGCTGTCACAAGTTCTTGAATGACATGAGGAACAAGGAAGGTCTTTTTCCTTTTATTTTTCCTTTTTTTTACAGATTTTATGATCCCATATGCAGAGAATTCTTTGGCAAACAGGGATATATTTCCCCCTTGCCAAACTGCACCCATGCTGTCAAGGCCTCATAAGGTGCTGTTAATAAACCCCTGGCCATTTATTTGAAATATTTTTTCCTGCTTCTCTTCCTCATTGCTTACCAGGCTTCCCTACATTTGTTTATTCACTGGAATGCTGCAAATTCTTGTACAATTCCTATCTTACACAAGAATTTTTTAAAAGTCTGTTACCACAGCAAGTCTTTCCCCATGGAGAGGCAATTTCTTCTGTGCCACTGAAGAACTCCCTCAGGAGATAAACCTGTCCCACAGTGTTGTGTAGCTCTTTGGAGCCTAACAGCTGGATTCACTTCAATACCCTTATGCTGACATGTTTTTATTGACATGTTGACGTAGATTCCTTCTAATTCAAAAAGGATGTTGAGCCTTTCTGCCTAAAGCTTGAACATCGTTTTAGGAAATTCTCTTCATTTGATGAAGTTCTCTTATTAACAGAAAGGTGCAAGTTTTGCCCATTTTCATAGAGTTCAGGTATCTCTGGTGAAGAACTTGGATTTAGAAGGGATTCAGCCTAAATTACTAAAAAAAAATGATTGAAGGCACTCATTGAGATGGCCACTGCAAAACACAAAGGCTCTTTCCCCAGCCTTGAAAGCTTTGCCAGACAATTTCTGTCAACTCAAGAGAATTTAAACTTCATCTCACTGAAAACACATGAAGCCTGACATGGTCAAAGGCCAAAGTTTCTCACTTGTACCTGGGAGAATGGACAAGTTGAGTATTCTATTTCCTCGCTTTTGTTAATATCTCTAATCTGCACGTTATGTCCATTGAAGGGGTCTCAGAACAGACATTACACACAGAAATGTGAATATTACTGGAAATGCCATTCAAAGAAGGCCTGACTTTGCCTTCCTGTGAAGGCATTAAGGTATAACAAATAAAAAAGGTACAGTCACAATCTAAATGATTGCAACATCTTTGCCAAAAATGACCCAAAGGGCTTTTGGCAAGGGGGCATCATTTTCTTAAGTGGTTGATAGGGAGCCTTTCTTTATTTCTAACACTCACACCTTGCCGCCTGAATACAGAAGTGAAAGCACAAGGAAAGTTTCTCTAGGATTTTATTTTACCTACTTCACTGGTGCTGTAGGATTTTATTTTACCACTGATGTCCAGTGTAGCAAAATCTTTGTCTGAAGTCACAGAATCAGCAGAAAAGCCCTTTAAGATCATCAATCCCAACCAATAACCCAGCACTGCCAAGGCCACCACTGACCCATGTCCCCAAGTGCCACATCCACACAGCTTTTAAATCCCTCCAGGGGTGGGGACTCTACCCCTGCCCTGAACAGCTGTGCCAGTGCTCCCAGCCTCACAGTAACATCAGCTGTGAATTCTAACAAAACTTTGCAGTTTTTGAATTGTGATCTCTACAAGGGAGCCAAAGCCAAAAGTCTACAGCATCATTTGAAGCTGTGTGTGTGCAATGGGGCATGGAGGCATTTAAACCCAAGCTAAGAATGGATCCTTACTCTGCTGCTTTTCCAGAAGCCCAAGTGTGTATTTTCTCACTTATTTTCAGGATTCTCTTTGTGATCTTTTCAATAGAATGCTTTGGACTTTTATACCTTTCCTAGCCACATTTTTTATGGATCATCACAGAGGCTAAGAAGGAAATTTTCATCTCCTACCTCACCACAGATTCCCCGCTCCTGGCACCCACTCCTCCAGCTGATCCATCCCAGCCAGAGTTTTTCTAGGCTGGGCAGGACAGGCTGATCTGTGTCTTTATGTCACTCTGCATTTGTGCCAAAGCAAATCAGGACTTTGGCTGGGTCCTTGATGGCCCTCAATAATCTCTTCTTGCTAATTCCCAGTGTGTGCAAACAAGTCTCTACAGAGAGAAGCCTGACACTGAAATCTCTGGATAACATGCCCGTTCCCAGTGTGTTTTGTCTCCTTTTAGGGTGAGAATGAAAAGCTTCAGGAGCCTCCATCATTTGTTTTTTTGCTGCAGCAGCAGCACAAAGATTTCATCCAAAGGATTGCGTTTTTCTCCTGTTCTTCCCTGTTCCAGTCTGCTTGGTTTGATTCAGAGCTGGGTTTTTTCTGGAACAGAGGACAGAAAGGGATTATGTGGTTTTGATACAGATATTTTTGGATCCATTTAATGTTTTCAATAATCTCCAGCCAGGCTCCTCCTCAAAATCACATACATATGTTGTACATATCATTTACTCTGAGTATTTCTTTTTGCCATTATTTGCAAAAGTCAAAGATCCTCAGCAGGAAAATACCTGTAGAGCAAAGTCTCTGCCATGGAGAGACAAGAAAAACAAAGATCAGATTAAAGGAGGATAAAGTTGGTGATGCTAAAAAGCTTTTGAAAGCCAGGACAGAATGTGTGTGTGAACAAAAGAACAATACATGAAGCTAACAGCATGCTCAGGATGTTAGTTCTTAGTCACTTATTTCTACTGCATTATTTTGTCAAAAAAATAATACTTCTTCAAACTTCTTCCCCCTCTTTAAATCCCAGTCACACACACTTCTGCTGTGCATCCAGATTGATTATTCACTCCATTGTCATTGCCTGTTGTTCACTGAATTCTGACCTTTCCTTTTAATTCAAGGAAATTCCCGCTACAGACTAGAAAAAAATAATCCCCTGTTCTAAGAGATGACTCATTTCTTTGCTGCCACATCAGCTTGCATGGCATACTTAACTTTGAAATATTACTTCAAACAGGGAAGGAGAGGGGAAAAGAAAGATGTGGATCAAAAAGTCATTAGTAACTAATGTTTTAGGAAGGAACAGGTGAATTCCATGAGGGTAAAGTTAAAAAAGGGATGTGAAAATGTTCCCTGATAAAAATGGAAAGGGTCAGCAGTAAGAAATGATGGGTTGCCTTTAGGGAAGATCACAAAGTAGACAAACCAACTTGAATGCATTAAATTAAGAGAACTAGCAAGCTGATCAATATTCTCCCAAATCCAAAGAGATCCATGCCAAGCTCAAACCTTTTGGACAGCAGCACTGCTCTCAGTGGCCAGAGGAAGATTATGAAACTCAGCCACAAGTCAGGCAGGAAATGTACCAAGAACAATGAAAAAAAATAGTGGGATCAACACTGAAAACTCTCATTTTAAAAAATCTTTTTCAATATGTGAGGAACAACTCACCCCTCCCCTGCTCAGCTGTTGATTGCTCTGAGCATTACCTGGAATTCATGGAAAATGATGAGCTTCTACAAGGAAGGAAATTATAATGAGCATTCATCAGAACTACACATGTCTGTCTTTCTCTGGAAAGACAAAGGAGGAGAAAGCTTTGTTCCTAGGACTGAATTTCTTTCTTATTTCCAAGAACCTGGATGTGGAGAAAGGAAGAAATTTGTTTGTTGGATGTGGGCTCTATCTTACCAAACTCACAAAATTATGAAATGTGAATGTTGAGGTGTGATTGTGACCCAGGAGAGAAGTTTAGGACTGTGGTCATATTGGGAAGTGTGAAGATGAATTAGCCATGCCACTGTTTGGAGCATTTAGATAAAAACCAATAAAATATATTTGAGTAATTTTTCCCACTCAACAGCAGAACGACAGTGTCTGCCTGGGAAAGGGGGAACACAAAATGACCTTAAAAATGCCCACCATACAATCCACAGTGGAAAAATGGGTGGGAAGCCATCACTGAGGAAAGGTGATGGAGTTTTAAAAGAGCTAAAATATGGTTTATAAATTTGACTGGATCAGAGACAAAAGTGACACCCCTTCTAAATCAATGCTCTTAACATGACTGACCTTGCAATGAGTTATGGGCTATCTTTAGGTATCACCTGGTACAGAGGGATCTCAAAGTCTTCTTTTCCTCCCCTGGTATCTTTTAGGCATTTAATCACGAAGAAAGAAAAAAAGTTTCATAAAACCAGTATTCCCTCAAAACTCCCTTTTCAAGCCTATTCCCAAACTGCAGTCCACAATTTCAGCTCTTCCACAGAGAAAAACCACAGGTTCAAAATAAAATCACAGAATCCTAAAAGGACTTGGGATTGAAGGAACCTTAAAGAGACATCATTCCACTCCCTGCCATGGGCAGGGACACCTTCCACTAGCCCAGGTTGCTCCAAGCCCTGTCCAGCCTGGCCTTGGGCACTTCCAGGGATCCAGGGGTAGCCATAGCTTCTCTCATTTCTTTTGACACCAAAAATTCCCCTCTGACCTCTCTGATGGTTGTTCAGTGATCATATTTAATTCACTGAAACAACAAAAAGAACTTAAAACTCCTAAAGATGAAACTGGAGATCCATTATAACTCAATCTCCAAACAGAAGCAGCCACAAATAGAAAAAGAAAAATTCCATGTCAAAAAGCTGCTTTACCATGTTTAAAGTGTTTGCCTACTGAGGTTTAGAGGAGCCATTCGAGCTTCTTTACAAGAATAGGTGTAATGTAGGCATTACTTTGACAATTTACTGCACAATATATTAAAATAGTGAGTTAAAACTCATTAACTCAACTACACAGGCAAAAAAGGTGGGTCCCAAGAGCTTTGATTTGACAAAATCTGCAGTTTGTCAGCACAGACCCTTAATTTATCAGGCAATTATCTGTCTAACAAGGCCAAGCTAACAGTGTTATTGTTGAAAAGTCCAGTCTGGATAATCCATATCACACACACCCCACATCACAGGCAGGAAGGTAACTCCACCCTTCCTTATAAAACACCTCAAACTGAGGACATGAGCACACCCAGGACAGCTGAACTGAGATTTGGGCAGACCAAGAACACAACTCCAGGTGGTTGTGGAGAGTTTGTCTGTTTGCTGTTGCTGTTCATCTCCTCACCCCTCCATGTTTGCTCTGTAGACTTTGCAATTTCTGTTGTTTAGAAATAGTTTTGCTTAATTAATTAATGTGGGGATGTAGCAAAATGTG
>VXBC01002579.1:53019-106713 GCA_013399945.1 Ploceus nigricollis | reverse complement strand
TGTTTGGGAACAGCGTGTGCAGAACAGCAGCTGCACCTGCACTGGCGTCTCCACCAAGCCGGGACTGCGGTGTAAGGATGGGGGTTTCTCCTGGATCTTGACCTCTGTCTATGTGGCAATTGTGAGGCAGAAGAAATGGGAGAGGGGGTCTTCAGACCGTCTCTTACAACAACCTTCATTCAGGGCATTTTTCCTAGCTCCAGTGAAATGTATTTTTTTCTGTGCTTTTAAAGAAGAATACAACTGATTTGCAGTTTTAAACCCTGCACATACACACAAAGTGGAATTTGTTGGGTGTGAATCTCAGCTGTAAGTTGCTGTGCCAGTACCTTAAACAACAAATAAATATACATTTTCTATCTAATGTTTAAGTGAAATATTTTGACTTCATGGAAGTGACAATCTGAAATGACTCCATTCATCATGCAGCACTTAAACTTCCTCTATGATCAGCTGCAAGCACTGATATCTGAATATTGTGCTAGAGCTAGGGAAAGACTGTGAGGGTTAAAAGTCAGCTTTGCCTTTGCAAGGCAGAGCTCAGCAGGGCTTAACTTAATCTGTTATCCAGAGGGATTTTGTAGCCCAGGCTGGACCCTGCTGCAGTCAAGCAGTCTGGGTGCCTGAGCTGTTTGTGTTTTCAACAACCACTGCCAGGGCTGCTGGTGGATCTCAGGGACTCTGTGTGCACATCTCCATCCATGCCCACGCCAGACCAGCATCACTCTGCCCTTGGGCTTTCCTCACCAGTTATGAATTGTGGTGATACAAAACTGGGGAGTGGCCCAGAGGGTTGTGTGGCCCTTCAGAGGGACCTCAATAGATTAGAGAGAGGAGCAGAGAGGAACACCCTGAAATTCAGTTTTCCAGGGTGAGCCCCTTTCCCAGTTCCCTCCGCTGCTCCTGGTGCTCCAGACCCTTCCCCAGCTCTGTTCCTTTCCCTGGACACTCCCCAGCTCCTCAATGTCTTCTTGTTGTGAGAGGCCCAAAACTGAACATATTAAACTCTCCAGCTTCCCTTTCAAACAAAGGTTTCACATCTGCCTTTATTGTTCCCACTTTTGGTTCATTCCTGGGTTCCTGGTAGAATTCCTACCAGGCAGAGCAGATGTCAATGTTTATTTCACTCCAAGCAGAGAAATTCTTGATTTGCTCCTGTATGAATATCTCAGAAATAGATATGTTTTTTGCCCACAATAAGGGAACAGGCAAAGTTGAAAGTTAAAAACATATGGAGTTTCTTGTGTTATTGCAATAAAAATCCAGCGAGCTGTGAATTTCTTTTCACATATGTGGGGGTATTTCTACTGTTCAGTTCCCAGCTTTACTTTGGCAGAATGAAAAATATTCAGAATTTTCCTTCCCTAAGAAGAGATGGGCATTGTCAGAGGGGGAAACCTGGTGAGTCCAGAGGAGGCCACCAAGTTGATCAGAGGGTTGGAGCAGGTCTGCTGTGAGGAAAGGCTGGGAGAGCTGGGATTGTTCAGCCTGGAGAAGAGAAGGCTCTGAGGTGACTTTATTGTGGCCTTCCAGTGCCTGAAGGGATCCTGCAAGAAGGATGGAGAGGGACATTTTACAAGGGTCTGGAGTGACAGGAGAAGGGCATAGATCTTCCCACTGCCAGAGGACAGGGTTAGATGGGACATTGGGAAGAAATTTGTCCCTGTGAGGATGGTGAGGCCCTGGCACAGGGTGCCCAGAGAAGCTGTGGCTGCCCCTGGATCCCTGGAACTGTCCAAGGCCAGGCTGGACAGGGCTTGAAGCCTTGGACACTTAGGATAGTGGAGAGGTGTCCCTGCACATGGCAGGGGGTGGGACAAAATGGTCTTTAAGGTCTCTCCCAACCCAAACAATTCCGTGATGTTTCTGGTGGGGCTTTTTTGCATCACACTCTAACTGTGAATTCCACAGGAACTCTCATGGAGCTATGGACACATCTACATCTATTAATGGGCTCACTGTCCTGGGAAGGAGGGGGACACTGGTGAGATACACCTGGTGAGTGGTGGGACACAGAGATTCCCCCTTGGCAGGACTAATGAGAAAAGAAGTTGTCCTTTCCTCTAAAGACCCCACAGCAATTTTTATGCACTCCCAACATTTTCCATTCCAACCCCAAGGCCTCTTTGTCCCTGCATCCCCTAATAAGTTCCACACCCAAAACACCTGATGTCTTCCACAGCACAGTGGAGAAAGGGCATTTTTTGGTTGACTGGCTGTGCTGTATTTCACAAGGTCAGTGATCTAATCCCTCTCCTTATCCCAGTCACTAAAGTCTGCTCTTCCCCAGCTCAGTGGGAGCCTCCACCTAGCATCCTTCCCCCATCCTTGCAGGGCCTTTTAGTTTGAGTCACCTCTGCTCAGTGCACAAACAGTCTGTGAGCAAATATTCTATTCATTAAAGCTATTCATTAAAGCTATTCATTAAAGGACACGCTCGTTCCGTGTGCAAATTGTAAACACTGTCAAAAACAATTTCCTAATGCACATTCAGAGGTGGGTGGAATAAAGATTTCCTGGGCAAATCTTAATGTTGCTTATTATTGATTATTTTTTTCTATAGCCCCCATTGTACATGAACATTTTCTCTTTCTGCTCAAACACATTAGCAGGTCATGCAGGGCTCCTAGGTGTGATTTTTTACCTTTTTCATAAATGCCAGCAATCTTTCTTTATTTCAAAAGCTTTAGTTATCTCTCAGGGAGGGGAGGGGTGGTATTTCTTGGAGCAGGAAGGAACCTGAAAGCCTATTGACTGAGAGGTATTCAAATGTTTTATTTTTAAAAGCTGAATAATCAGATATATATGCCTGAATCCTAAGAACAGAATTAGCTTGTAATTCAACACTAGTTTTTCATTAGTTTTGGCAATATAGTTTAATTCTAAGAAAGAAAGGAGAAAAAAAAGCCATTCCTGTTGCATGCATGACTTTATCACTGAGCCAGCAGGGTTTTCTCACAGTCTGTTTGTCAAGAGAAAAAAGAAAACAACAAAAAAAATCCCAGCAGCAAAACCTGAAAAGATTTTTTTCCCCCAGTGGCCAAAAATTATGTAAATTTATTAACAAACCACAGAATGAATAAAACTGTAAATATTTGACAAACCACTGTGTTCCATTAGATCAGCCAGAACACCTTCCAGCTTTTCCTATTTTTGGGCTTGTTTCCTCTGGCTTTGCTCAAATTGTTATAGTTATTTTCCCTTGTCCTCCTGTAAATGTGTATCCAGGGAGGCAGTAAGTTCCCCAGCTCTCAGCAGTGGTGATGTACTTAACAGTTCTGAGCACAAAAGTAATTTAGACTTCACCTGTTGGGTCCTTTACACAAATACTCATTTGTGAGACTTCCTGATAGGCAGGAACACGCCTAAACCTTCAGCTGGTGAAATTTATTTATTTCTCACTGTTTATGCAGCTGAGCAAGTGGAGCTGGAGCAGCCACTCGCTGGCAAAGCCAAACTTTTGTTCCCAGTCGTGATAAATGGGGCACTTAACCTTTCAGGATAAATGTGCTTCACTCTGGACAGCCTCCCTGGGAACAGGGCTTCTGGTTTCTTTTATTTCAAGCTGATTGAGGAAACACCAGCACACAGAGAGCAGTTTTGCCCTCTCAGTGAAAATTACTTGGCTGGCCTTGATGTCAGAGCAGAGACCATGGGATAACTCAGGTTGGGAATCACTCATCTGACCTCCTGCACAAAGTAGAGCCAACACTGAATTTAGACCAGGCTCTTCAGGCCTTTATTTTGTGTGGTCTTGAAAGCCTTCAAGGATGGAGACCGTGGAATATTTCTAAAAAACGACTTCTTCTGCATTAATTCATGATTGCAAGTGCCATAAAATGGATGTTACTAGTCTGTATCAGCATATTAAAAAGGCCCCAAGGTCATACAAGTGCATGTTTCACTGCCATCAACTTTTAAACCACTAAGCCAATGATAATGAGAAATGTAAATGGTTGTTATTTGCCTTCTTAAAGGTTTATTTATCAAATATTTAAATGGGAATAAAATCCCTGAATTCCTGAAAAAGATTATTTGTTGGTTTTGCTCAGCAGACTGTTAATGCATCCATCTCTCTTCTGCTAACATTTCTGTGTGGAAGTGCTTGAATCAAAGGTAAATGTTTTCTCAATAAATCATGATGGGTGACTCCTGAACTGGTGAATAAATATTCAGTACCAATTCAGTACAAGAATATCTGTGCAACTTGCTCTAGGTGACCCTGCCTTGTGAGGGGGGTTGCATTAAATGATCTTGAGAGTCCCTTCCAACCTCAACTATTCTGTGAATATATTCTTGTATTTTGGAAAAATGAGAGGGACTTGTTCATTAATTCAATTTTACTTCCAATGAGGTTTATAAATAGAAACCTTGTTAGACAAATGAGCTGGTATGAGAAGCTTTAGCAATATTGCAAAATGTCAGTGTGAGATCCTTGATTAGATGGCAAAAGGATCATTAAGTACAGTTACAGTATAATTTTAAAAAACCTAATTACCACCCTACATTAATTCTTTTTGCATTAACTGAGGAGATTATGCCATATCTCCAAAGTGGTTTGAGGTTTTTTTTGCATATGTTTACAGGATCTTGCACAGCAGTTTTTATCTCTGCCATTTCTTTAGGCTTTGAGTTGCTCCCATTAGCAGTTGCAAGGTCACCTTCTCCAACCTGCTTTTCACAGAGGGCAGGAAACACAATGGTTTGAGATAAAACTGGAAAAAACATCCCAGGGTTTTCAGCCCTGCCATCCATCCCTGTGATGAAACCATGGCACATAACCAAGTCCATAAACAGAGAAAACTCCCTCCTGGTCTGCAAAAACAGGTAAGGTTTGTATCCCAGCTATTCTTTCAACAAATTGTTTGGAGCCTTACTCATTAAGGTGCCACAAAAGCTTTTACACTTGTTCTGGATGAATTGGCCCAGAAATGATTTTATTCTCTCTTGTACTTTCCCCTTAACTTCATCTCTTTATTCCTGATATTTTTCACTGGAAGTGACATATGTACTTAACAATAAAACCATTTGGCTCTCTCTTAGTAAGTTTTACAACCTCAAATCTAATGAAGAGAGTGGGATTTTTTAAGCTTGGTGGGATCAATTACCCTGTGAGTATCCTCATATTTTCCTGGCCTTACCAGTGCCAGAAGAATCTTAGGTTGTTCAAATAAGTTCAGCCTGGAGGGAAATAAATAAAGGCAAGTGAAAGACCCTTGTCATCAACAAACCAACTCCTCTGGCTGCTTGTGTCAGGTAATTCACTCTTTCCTGAACGCAGAATAAATCAAGCAGTCTTCAGTGCTTCAGAGCAGGTCTCATCATGGAGCTGCAAACCTACATTTCTCAGAGGGTATTTCTACAAATTCTTACTTTTACTGCAGGGTGGCTTGCCAGGAATAACCCTTGGCCTGCACTTTCCAAAGCACCTTTCAAGACTTTATGTGCCTTTCCATGCCCTCTCCAGCACAGAAGGACATTCAGGTGTTCCATGATGAGGAGAGAGCTCCCTGACAGCTCTCCTTAAGTCAGAGCAGCTGTAAGGTTGCTCCAAACAGCACCTTCCAGTGGTTCAGGTTCAAAGTCAAATCACAGTCAGTGTCACCTTTCTTGCAGGGGCTTCTGAGCATCTAAAACCTTATTTATAAAATGCAGAAGTCCACACTGAGCCCCAGTGTGCACACAGCCATTGCAGTTTGGGAATGCACAAAAGGCAAAGGTCTGGATATGCTTAAAGTGTTCCTCATGCATTGTCATAGAATCATGGAAGGGTTTGGGTTGGAAGGGACCTTAAAGAACATCTAATTCCAACCCCCTGCCATGGGCAGGAAGATCTTTCACTGCACCACCTTGCATTATTCAAAGGAACAACTTGTTTAGAAGCAGGACTGTAAAGTAAGGAGACTAATTGTGTCTCACAAGGACAGAGAAAACATGGGATAGCTGCAGGAAAGAACAAGACATGATCATGCTAAATTCTGTATCAGCTGTCACAGTGCAGGGTGGGGACACTCAGAATCAGAGGCCATTTCCATACATGTTCCTTAGCAGCATTAGAACAGGACTTTTATTAGGAAATAAAAATTTTATTTTACTTAGAGGAAGTAAGGTTGTTCTTTCTTCCAGCATTACTCAAAGAAAAAAAGTCAATGTAAACTAGAAGCTCTCCTGCTAGTTAACCTCCCTTCATGAGAGAGGTGAGAAAAATTAAAAAGCCAATATAAACACACAGAAATAAGGTGCAGTAATACCAAAGGGTTTGGGTGATGCTTTTGTGTTGATCAGCAACAGTGTTCAAATAATGAAGTTGTTCATTGGACTGAACTTTCAAGTGATAGGAACAGGTAGATCTGCTCAAGGAAACAACTTTTTCTACAAAAGATTCTGCTGGTGCAAAATCCTTCATTTTTTGGTGTCACTGCTCAGGTATTTCCACTCAATAAACTGGTTCCACATTCAAGCATATTGAATTCTTGATGCAATTGAGCACAGCAGTGAACAGGAAGAGATATTGGTGTTAAGCAAAACAGGCCAATTCTTCTTCTTGTGACACAAAATGTGTCAGCAGGAAAATGATGAGTTGCATTTGAGAGAAGACTTGACTGCTTTCATTTTCCCCTCTTGTGCACTGTGATGGTTTGAGCATCATTTTTATGTCAGGGTGCAGGCCAGGGATGTGATGCCCCAAGAGAATCATCCTCAGGGGGTGGGCACTGGCCAGCTCACACATCAGAGATGAGAAAGGGAATAACCTTAGGAAATGTGGAAAATACTGTGAAAAATAACAGCTGATCGTGTTACGGGTGCGTGATGCAGTGGGGGCTGAATGTGTTCAGGTTAAAAACACAGGGAGAAATGCAGATTCAAAACTTAGAAGTAGAGAACTTCCTTCGCTTTCAACATACACACAATTGTTTCACTTACAATTAATATCCAGACTATTCCCCCATATATGATCATGGAATAGGATCAGAATTATTTTTTTCACAAAATCGTGTGAAACTTTGTGAGAGGACNGTCTTTCCAAACCAAGACAACTAGATAAATCATTTATTTAATCATAATTACAGTGGTAAAATCCCCTTGATGAGAAGGGATGACCCAGATTCTTTGATTTTTCCAGAGTGTTCTGAACACCAGGTGTTTGCCCATGTGACTATGATATCAGAACCAAGATGCTTGTTCAATAAACCATATAATAAATATAACAAAAAAATAAACCAAATAATAAATGTTCTCTAATAAACACATCATAAATCCAGGGGTTTTTCCTCTTCAGATCTTCCACTGCATTGCCATGTTGTAGGGACCTGGTGAGGAAGACAGGTTTTTCTGCTAATTNGGCAGTGCTGGGGGAATGGTTGGACTCAACAATGTCCAAGATCCTTTCCAACCTGAACGATTCCATAAATTATCCAAACTTTTATTCCAGGCAGCCTCTTACCACCTTCTCTTCCATCTTAGTGAGATCAGCAACTGCTTTATAACCCTTACATGTTTTTCAGCTTAATATTGACTGTCTGAATTTGTCACAATTTCCCTTAATTAAACTTTTAGCAATATTCTGCCTTCAGAAAATGATGAGTAATAACCAACATGTCAAAACTACTTGTATTTATCACTGGAAATGTATCATGGTCCTCAAAATGCTATAAACATATCATAAATTTATGAGTCCAAAATTTTGTTGCTGCCACCTCCAAACTCTTCATAAATAAAAAAGAATTTGTGAAAAAGAAATAAGAGAAAACAAATAAGATAAAAAGTGAATTTCAGCAATATCAAAAACTGCCTTTGGAAAACTGAAACCTGACAAGATAAGGGGAAAATGCAAAGGCTGATTTGAGATACAACCCCAGGAGAGAAAAGGAAGCCTTGATGGACCTCAAATACCCAGATGTATGTGACTATAAAAGGATGAAATTATACAGAGGAAAACTGCACATTTTGAGGTGAATCCTCTCAACCCAGAATTGCTCAAACAATTATCTTAATGGGAAATGAGCTTATTTCATGTATAAATTCATCACTGGAGAGCAAGCTTTTCCCCTCTGTCAGCTTCACCCATTTTCTAGACATGGTGCTGACTGTTACTGGAGTTTTCTTGACAAGGATTCGTGATGGCCCCAGTAACTTCAGGAGACCTTGGCTTGACAGGAGCTATGGAGATGCTTCTCTGGGTAGCCCTGGATTTCTGCCCTTGAGGGCAGAGGCCTAAAAGACTCATGATTTTTAGTTCATACTCTTTGTCAATGCAGACAAAAAATTGCTATTATTGGAGGCTCGAGACTTTTATGTAATTCCGCAGGAGAAAGATGTCAATGAATTCTAAGTGCATCTGACTATAAATTGGTCAATATGCTGCTGGAAAACACAGTGGAGAAAAAGAGGGGGGAAAAATTCAGCCTCAGATGCTTGGTATGGAATATAAGCATGCTAAAAATATTCTGTCCTGTGCTTGTATTGTTCTGACTCGATGGGAAACTGTCATGGATTTGTTTTCTTATTGATACAGAATGCCAAACTCTCAAAATATCTGCCAGCATCTTTTAGAGGCTTGTGCAATGGCAAAGTTATATTGTGTCTGACATATTCTTCAGCTGAGAACAGTCAGAAATAGGATGGAAAATGCCTCTTCCTTGCTGCGGGTTTTGATTTCCATTAATAAAAGTTCCTCTGCGTGTGACACACGGAAATAATAACAATCCAGAATAAAATATCTAATATTGCAGTAAGCAAAAAACAGCACATTTTTCCTGCTCTTGGGTGTTGTTTTAGGAAAGTGGTGGGTTTTTTTTCCCAGTGGCTTTCACATTCCATTCTGTTCATTGTGGCGCATGGTACAAATTCCATATAAAATATCAAGTATTAGGATACTGGGGGGTGGGTTATGAAGGACTTGTCCACAGGTATGTTTTTTTTAAATCTGCAAGCTGCAGTGAAAGTAATTTTGTCAGTATTCATAAAACCTAAATAAAGGTCGTGCATTCTGCTCAACAGAAAAAAAAATATACAAGTAAACACATATTGTTCAATTCTTTTGGTTTGTTTACACTGGTCTTTACTCCTACTGTGAACATGTTTCCTTTGGATTAAATAGAAGGAAGAAGAAAGGAGAAAAAACAAGTTTTAAAACAGTAATTTGGGGTTTTCTTGCAACACTTACTATATTCTTTTTTCTGTAATTGGCTCCCAAAATGAATTCAGCCACCAGCAGCACGGTTAGGAGGAAATCAATCAGTTGGTGGAATAATGGGGATACTTTTCAAGTGGTGATGCTGCAGCAGTGATAACAGAAAAGTAATTTTTTTCCAGTTGGAAAGAAGTTGGATTTCCCCCTGTGGCTGTTGAAATTGAGCTTATAGGTAAATTTGTTTTCACAGGAGCAGCCTCGCTTGTCTCCTGCTATTGAGGCACCGTCTGCTGTCGTCACAGAGTGGTCACTGCTGCAGCACTGGAGGCTGCCTGCAGAATATTTATAACTGCTGCCTACTTCACTGGGGGAAAAAACACTTTCCCAAGAACCTACTGCCTCATTATTCCTTTCTGTTGCTCTGAATCGTAGAAATAAAGTGCTGGAAGAAACCTCCAGAACATGTTTAGTGTGAGCAAATGTAAGCCAAATTCAGAGGGTGATTTTTTTGAGAATTAATTGGACCCCCGTCCTGGGCTTATAGTCCCTTCAGAGAGATGTGGGATCATAGAATCCCAGAATTGTTTGGGTTGGAAAAGTCTTCTAAGATCATCAATCCCAGCCTTTATCCCAGCCCTGTCAAGGCCACCACTGACCATGTCCCCAAGAACCACATCCACATGGCTTTTAAATCCCTCCAGGAATGGGGACTCCACCACTGCCCTGGGCAGCTGTGCCAGGGCTGGACAACCCCTTCCATGAAGAAATTTTCCTAAATATTCAATTTAAATTTCCCCTGGCCCAGCCTGAGGCCGTTCCCTCTCCTCCTGTCCCTGTTCCCTGGGAGCAGAGCCTGACCCCCCCGGCTGTCCCCTCCTGTCAGGAGTTGTGCAGAGCCAGAAGGTCCCCCCCGAGCCTCCTTTTCTCCAGGCTGAGCCCCTTTCCCAGCTCTCTCATGCCAGCAAATACTTGGATTTTGGAGCACGTAAGTCACCATACACAAATAAGCCCCCTGATTTTTGGGGCAGAGTGGCCCTGAGGCTGCTCCTATTTCAAATTATGCATTGATCAGAAGGGTTTGGTCAAACAGCTCTTAACTCTATGTGGTTTCAGAAGGAAATTTTTGTCTCTCTCTCTTCTTGTAGCAACTTCAAGGAACATAACCTGTCATGCCCATGGCCTGGTACCTGGTACAGCTGACCAGGATCACCATGGAGTGAGATATAGCAGAAGATTCCTAATCCTGGGACATTTCTTGGAGAATCCTCACACTGCTGGATGCCAGGGGTAACCTGCAGGCTTGGCTGCACTGGGGACAGCACAGGTGTGTAAGGCTGGGGGCAGAAAACATCCCAGGCTTTGAGAAAATCTTGATTTCATGAGCCTCCCCACGCTGGCCTGGTGAATGCAGGACTTGTCTTTCAGTCCCTGAGTGCTGCTGAGTCAGGATTTGGGAAGGTTATCCTGGAAGGAAACAGCATCACTCACATCACACTCATCTCTGAGCAGATGGATAAGAGGTGTAAGCAGCGTCTTTATTCTGTTGTCTGAGCTAACAAAAACACCCTGCAGCAAAAACAAATATCTGCTGTTCAGGAATCCAAACCACTCATTTTTGCAAATTAAGTTTTTAACCTTTTTATTCCCAGCTCCTCCCAAAGGAAAAGCACCTCATGCTATCTTTGTAAACTGTTCCCACACACTCAACAACAAGCTAACAAGCCCACTGATAATTTCCTTTGCAACTGAGCTTTCCTGGGACAAGTTTGCTGCTGTTGAAGAGGCCTCAGGGGAATGATTAAAAATGTTCAGTTGAGAGCTGGTTCAAGAGGCCAGTGGCTGCCTTGACAGCTGGAATGTGCAGGAATTTTGGTTTACCAAAAGGCATCCAAGCTCTTCTTGACCCTCTGGGTTGCATTCTCACTGGTGACTGCTCCAGGGATTGTTCCAATATTTAGAGTTCCCTTTGCCTTGCTCAACCAACACTGAAAATCTGGAAGATCACAACAGGAAGATGTGTTAACAGTGAATTGTACCAGAGGGGATTATAAAAAGAGCCTTTCAGCAAACAAAGCAGTTTTTTGATGAGAAGAGGTATGGCAGAATTTTGGGTCATGAGTCAGTCTGATTTTAATAGTCTGATAGGAGAGGATGTGTCCCATCCTCTGGGGTGGGAGAAGATTTTATAGCAGTGGCAAAAAATTAGTAGGAATTAACCCCAAAGGGAGCCACTGCTCACATTTCAAGGGCAGAAAGCATCCAAATTCAGCATTGTCTTCAATACCACCAGTTGTCATTAATGAGAATAAACCAGTTTTCCATAGGAATTTAATTGCCTGCCAGCTTTTGCATGCCCAGCCAAGAGTGTATGATTTGCAAGGGGGACTGTAACGTGGGTCTGTGGAGGAGAAGGCCAAATACCACTGTAAAGAAATATTTTCCTTCTCTAGGATAGGCAGTGCAGCTCAACAGAGATACTTTCCATAGCTAAAGGCATGGATGATACCTGAGCCTTTAAGATGTCTCTTAAAGAGATCTCAAAAGAAATTCTGACAAACTGTGGACTGACTGATGGCTGGCAGTAAACCCAGATATCTTCTCTGGGTTTTCAATGGAGAAAGTTAATTGAAGGGAGAAGGAGGTGGAAAGAAATCTTGTAACAAAACAGTGTTTGAGAGACTTGGCTGCTGGTGCCAAGGCTGCGGCCAGACTGTGGCTCATAAACAGCTATAAAAACACCCCCAGTACTGTGTAACTGACTGGAAAGTCCTAATGAAACACCAAAAACCACAAACTAAACGTGGCACGGGATAAGGAGACAGAGGACAGCTTCACACTTGTGTGTTTTCCACAGGAGCCACAGTTTATAGGGCATCCCTTTGCAATGAAAGCTGGAGCTGGGCAAGAGCCAGGGCTCAAAGGTGGTGTAGGAAATGCAAGGTGAGGATGTGGAGGCTGCCTGGTGCATCAAGTCATACATTTATCCTTCTGTTCTCTATAAGCTGACCCATCTCCCATGTCAATCTCGTAGAATTATTCAGAAATAAGGCAGTTCCTGCTTGTTTCTCAACCAACACCCAGGTATTTACCCTCACGAAAAAACCCTGCCTCTTTCTAATACCTGCTGTTGAAGCACTGAAGGTAACCCTGTAGCCCCTATATGTGCAGCTGTAACTCATCACCAGATCCTCAAATTCATGCTCAGCCCTGTTCTTACCTTCCCCACTTCTCCTCCCTTTGTCTCTTCTGGTTCCTCAGCCAGTGAAAGCAGCTGAACCACTCAGGGCAGAGAGGATGTTAAGGAGAGCACTGCTGCCTGAGCACACACATCAGTTTTGAGAGGGCCTAAAATCTCCAAGTCTGATGGTTTTTGTTAGCCAGGTGTTTATGAAGGCATGGGGTTGACCAACAGAAGAGGGGATTTGTGTGGAATTGGAAGCCTGTTTGGTTGGAATTGAGTGTCCATTTCCCTACAAAATGCTCCACTGGCCTCTGCCACTGATGCTTTCCCAGCCTCTGTGCTCCTGGATGCTCAAGAGTGAAGTTTCTCACATTTCCCACATTCCTTTCAACACCTTTTTCAAGGTGAGTTATCACAGCTGAGACTCCTCCCTGGCCAAAATCCTTTAGGCAACAGAACTGCTCTGCAAGCAAATTCTTGGAAACAGGCTGCCTTGCTTCTCCTGTAAGGATTCTTGTACTCATTTGATAAGGCCAGAGGACAAATCTACCCCACTGCCACCTGGGCTGGTGGACATCCTTTAGCACTCACAGGTTAATGTGACTCCTGTGTCTCATTCACCTGGAGCAGGAAAAGAATTCTCTCCATGTTCAGCTTCACTGGTGTCCCTGCATGTGATGCCCAGAGAAGCTGTGGATTCCCCATCCCTGGAAGTGTCCAAGGCCAGATTGTTTGGGACTCTGAGCCACCTGCTCTGGTGGAAGGTGTCCCTGCTCATGGCAGGGGGTTGGAACTGAATAATCTAGAATGTCCCTTTCAACCCAAACCATTCTGTGATTCTACAGTCCTGTGACTGTAATTTTTCTGACTAAAGGTTGTTTGTATCACTTAAATGAGTTCAGCCACTCAGATGCGGTGTGGAGTCTTTTCAGGGTATCTACCACAATTACTGTATTTGAGTGTCATCAGCCAAAAATAAGCACAGTATTTTAGGGCTGTGTTTAAAAAGAGAGCTAAAGCTGAGATTAATTCTGTAAATTAGTCTGAAAAACAATAATCCATTTTAACTGCTATTGCAACCTGCTCCTCAGTGCTTTTTTAAGCCTAGTAGAGACATGAATGGAGAAACTGTCACCCAATAATGTGACTTATCTCAAGAGCAGATGCACAACAGGAAATAATTAGCATGCTGTGGATCTTACTACTGCCTATGGCACTGCAGTGAAAAATGTAGCTGTCCAAACAGCTTTTATTTTTATCAACAATTAATTTGTGCCCAGAAAGAATTGAGATGAACTTGCAGAAAACTTCTCAGAAGGGCTATAAGGAAGCAGAGAAAAATTTGAGGAGGCAGGGTCTGAGAACATTTGGCCAGGATGCAATCCCAAGTGTATCTTTGAAGTGAACACCTGAAAATTTATAGAGGGAATGTGAAGTAATTCTACATAACTTCAGGAAGACTGTGATGCTCTTAATTAGTAAAGGTTTTCTACCTAACAAATTAGTTCTTTCTGTTAATTCATTGCATCATACACAGTGCAGTTTAACTTCTATTTTCAGGGGTGTGACACCAAAAATTCAGATAAATCAGAGGAGTGTCACACTTGTAGGTCCTTCTTGCTGCTGAATTAGCTATGAATGTAGATAATACAGAGAGAATCTTAATTTTCAAGGTCCTTTCTTACTTTGGTATTGCAGCAAAGGGTCTGTAAATGCACAGAGAGACTTTGGTAGGAAAAAAAGAACTGAGAATAAAACTATTTCACAGAAACACTTATGTTATTAATGTCTGAAAATGCAATGATAGTATGTCATGTAGGACAGTGGGAGAGATGAAATGCATTATCTCTTTTGTGTCTAAAAGATAAAAAAATAAAACCCAGCATTTGTAGAACTCAGTGCAATTCTTTTATGGGCAAGACCAGGCAAGACAAGAAAATGGAATTGATTTTTGGTATGTTTGAGTTTATACACTATGATCTGTTTTCTTGGAAGCACTGCACTCTTTACATTCTCAATTCTCACACTGAAAACCAGGAACTGCAACAAAACCATTCCCCTCTTGCTGCAGCGTGGCAGGGTGGTAGAAATGATTCAGAGGGTTCCACACCTTCTGACTGTAAAAATTTTGCAGCCTTTCTACTGTCTCCTTGGAGCCCGGAATCAGCAGATGGATGGGAGATTTTTTAGTTTAATGTGGGAGAGTTACAGAATCAAAGAGGAGCTGCAGAGCTGCTCATTTGCCATCTACCAGCTGGATCACACCCAGCTTTGAGCTACAATCCTTTACAGCTTTCCCAGACATGTCCCTAATTAAATTACAACCCAAAAAAATCAGGGCAGTCTCTGAATGGCATTTGAAGGGGTGGCAGACTGGTGACTTGGAAAGGTGAAATTAGGCAGCTTTGGTTTTGGCTTGAGGCTGCTGAAAGGGTAGTGGGTCATTTGTGCCAAGATTAGTTCTGAAAGTCACAGCTCTTTTGCTTATTCCAAACCACCACAAAACACAGAGGTCCTCAGAAAGCTATTGATATTTTGGGAGTGTTGTGATCTGCCTGCTTGGAGGGATGGGACTAGAGTGGTACCTTGGGGTGGCTCATGCTGAAGGAACTCAGATCTCCAACATGTTTGTTTCAAGTGACTTGGGATGATCTGAAATTGAGCACAATCCATCCTGGAGCATAAAAGACTTCACACAGTGCCCTTCCTGCTGTGTGATGGGGCATGGATGCCCTGTGGAGCTCCTGATCCATCTCACTTATTAAATACTTCAGCCCTGGATGATGCCCCTGCCTTCACACACCTGCAGGGCCCAGAGGCCAAGCTCTGGAAGAGATGTCACAGGACATTCCCTGCAATGAGACCAAAACAGAAAGCTGAAGTTTGAACCCCCAATATTCCTGCAAAGCCAGAGGGGACCAGCTCCAGAAGCTTCTTCCAAGTAATACTTACATAGTTCCACACATTAAAGTCATATAAAAATCCACAATCTGTTTATTGACAACCAGCATTTGGAGATTTAACTTTAAGAGCAGCTTTTTTTTTCTAATTTCTTTTCCCATTTACCTCTCATAATAGCATGAGTAGGAAGAAAAATGCTCCTTCACTCTCTCCAATGACAGCAGCTCCTGCATACTCACCCAGCAGAGTGGCATGACTGATGCCCAAAATGATGTTCACAGTGGCAAGGGAGGGAGTGAGGCAGGGATTTGGGGAGAAGAGGGAATACAGACAGCACCAAGAGGAGCCAGCATTCTCTCTGTAGGTAAACTATCACATTACAGAAATTGGCAACACAAAATACTTTCACTGAGAAGGAATGGTCTGAGGTCTCAGAACAATTCAATATTCCCACTCAATTTTTCCTCTTGTTGCCTAGCAAGAGTGGAATCTGCTGTTAATTGAGCAGATTGACAAATGACCGAGGCAAAAACAAGCTGATTTGAGGCCAATTACCAGCCACGGGGTGCTCATGACTTTGGGTCATTCCATGAGGTTTTTTTTCAAGCTGACCACACATTCACAGGCAGGATGCTTTAAATAAAATCATAAGAAACTGGATGTAGGTTTCTCTGAGGGCATTTGGGACCTTTCCAGTAGGGTTGGCTTGCGAACTGTGACCAGAAACATTTGTGCAATCTGACATCCCTTAGCTGGTGGCCTCTGATCCAAATCCAGAGGGAAATGGAATAGTTCAATAGACTGATAGCAACAAACAGGAAACGCGGTTCCTGCTCATGCTGCTCAATCTAATCAGAATGAGGGGGTTTGGGAACCTTTTTGGGCTGTTTTTAATGGAACAGACCATCTTGTGGTGGAATTAGGTTTGAGTGTGGGCAGGAAATCCATGTCATTAACATTTGTGCATCGCCATTTGGAAATTGTATATTCTGTCACATTCTTCACCGGGTCGTTGTTCTCTCAGGCAGCCTCTGAGTGTACCAGAGGTTTCCCAGAGCTCAAAATGTGGACCATAGCTCCAAAGTGGTTCTTCTCTTTGGAAAGCAATGGCTTAGAGAAGGCCTGAATGCTTCTGGAAACAGTTGATACTCTGTGCACAGGATTGTTGAGAAAAGGGTTATTTTGATTATTGAGAAACATGGTGATGTGAAAAATGTATGGTGGAGGGGAGGAACTGGAAGTACAGAAATGACTCAATTTGGTGCACTCTGGGGTAAAACTCACTCCTCAGAGTCCTCTCCATGCTGCTTCAGTGAACTGGCTCTGCCTCAGCTGCTTTAATTATAAATCCTCACGAGGCATGTTTGGATTATGTAGCAAACACACCTTGGAAGGAGAGGAACCACATGCCAGGATATATATTCAGGAACACTTCATTATCCTCTTGACTGGGTTGTTCAATCATTCTGACCACCATCTCAAAAAATTGGTGTCTGAGGGCCCTGTTTGACTCAAAGATCCTCTACATGGGTAAGGACAAGTATGTATTGAACAGTACATAAGGGTAAAAAAAAATCAACTATAAATAAATACTAAATTAGTTTTCTAATAAGCACTACATTATATGGAATTAGAAAACATAAATATGTTAATTGTTCTTTTTACCTTCTACAGAGCTCATGATAAATTAAGCATGTGTTTCTACACAAAAGCAAATTTCTGCTAAAGAAAATAAAGACAAATTTCTTAAGAGATTCATTTTTGCTTCTTTTTTCTGTAAGCCTAAATTATTATATTCACTGTCCAGAGTTCACAGGCTAGAGCAAAGAAGTTTAATGGTAAATGGTACACACTGAAAAATGCAATTCTGGATTCAAAGTCATATTTTCTGAAATGATTTTACATCCATAAATTTTGTCAGTAAATTTGTCTATCACCACTGGCCATGGGCACAAACTGATATGCAAAATCTTCCATCTAAAAAAATGGAAACACTTTTTTGGTCTAAGGATGATCAAGAACTGGTGCAGGTTTCCCAGTGAGTCTGTGGAGCTTCCTTCCTTAGAAATACTAAAAAAAAAACAACTACACTCAGTGCTCTGCAACCAGATTTGGGTGACCCTGCTGGAGCAGAAGGTTGGACCAGAGATCTTCAGAGATCCCTTCCAAACTCAACTGGTCCGTGACTCTGTGAATTCTCTTGAACATGGGAAAATTATCAATCCTCAATGTTCTTCCTTCTCAAACTAAAGCCTAGCAACACTACACAGAAATGTCTTTAAGAATTGCAGAGTACAAAAAGTATTTTGTTTGAAAGATCAGAGTGGGTATTTTGTTCACCACCTCCAAATGCACTTAACTGTGAACTTCAGTCTGTCTAACACAACATCATCTGCCAAGACTGAGCAGTCAAGTGGAAAATTAGCTCAACTGCAGCTCCTGCAAGCTGTCCCACTCCTCTCCTGTAGCTGAGTGATTCTTTGGGGGTTCTGAAGTGTTTGATACCCTTGCAGAGGTCAAGGGGCAACCACAGAAGGAAACCTCAAGAAAAAAATTTCAATTTCTCCTCTTGTTAGCAAGAATGAAACTTGCAGGCAGGATGAGTCCATTTTTCTATTAGAACACGTTGGAATTCCAGTGAAATGTCCTCTGTTTGCAAATATGTTTAAAATGCCACAAAAGGTTGTGAAATGACAAGCCCATGATTCATCCCACTGCCACCTCAGCTCTAACAAACTGCGTCACTCTGCTCCAACCACAGGAGGTCTGAGTGAGGTTTGGGAGGATGAGAAACAGATGAGAGCAATTAGATTTAGAAACATTATTAACTAATATAATGTAAAGGCAGGGAGTGAAGAGTGAAGCAGAGGGTTTTACAGCAAGTGTAAAAAGAAACTGTAAAAAAAGAAAAATGCAGCTTCACACTTGGCTTGTTTTTCTTCTTTTTAGCATTCTTGTAAAGGGAAAGTCCAGACTTCAAATGAGCAGCATTCAGCTCCCAGAAATACATTCAACACTCATCACATAATTGTTTTCACTCTGTCTCTTCTCACAAAGGTAAAAAAAGGAGCCAGCATTTGAAGACTGGGATAGTCTAATTTAGAGATAACAGTACTGAAGGCAGAGATATAAAGAAATCAGGAACATAGAACAGAACAGTTGCCTGACAGAGAGAAAAAGGACCCTTGATCAAGGGGGCTTGAAGACACAGCTGAATAATGAATTAATGATTCTCACAGCTAGCTGGAGAAATGTTATCACCCTTCAGATCACACCGCAGCCGAATGTGAAACTGAGAATGTGCTTTCTTATCTCAGAGTCTCTGGGGACTATATATTCCAGGTGCCTGATAAAGAGAGTTTCCTCTGCTGGAGAACTGCTGAAAGGCTGCACCGCAAGGCTGAATGAATTTTAGAATTCAGTAATAGCCTTTTTTTTTTCTTTTTTTGTGTTATTTTTGGAACAAGAGCAAAAGTTTTCCCAGCAAAGGGCTCAGATCCACTTTTTTCATAAACACTAATGGCCAATCCATTTTATGATGTAATAAGAGAAGGATTTCGGCAACTTATTTGGACACCTACAGCTATTTGACCTTCTGCTCTTTATTCTATATCAACAGGGCTGTTGAGGGGAGGAGTGAGAGAAGATGGCTTTGGGGGGCTGATGGTCAGCACTGGTTTTGCCACAGAATTAAAAGCTTGACAGATACATGGAATGAAAGGAAACAACTGTTCCTTATAGCTAAACAGGATACCAGGGGCCCTTGAAGTTTCACTGTTTTGTATGCATTTTGACTGGTCCCATCAGATTTGATGCATTATTAGCATTCCATGTACCTGCCCATGTTTCTGAAATTGATCAGCCCTCCTGAGTGTTCACTCAGATTCCTGCCCTTTTCCCAGATAATTCACTCTGGGCAAAGAAGTTGGGATGAAGTGCACTTCTTTAAACCTCTGTACTCCACTGATGCTGGAAATGACCAGGTCTTACTGGTCATAATGGTTCCCACTGTCTTCCATACATTATTCAGAGAAAGGTGCAAGTTGGCATCCCTGAATTGAAAGATCCCCCTCTTCTGTTGTGGCTGCCTCATCCCTGGGAGTGTTCAAGGCCAGGCTGGATGGGGCTTGGAGCAACCTGGTCTAGTAGGAGGTGTCCCTGCCCATGGCAGGGGTTTGGAATTAGAATTATGTGAACCCTGAGCATCTGGACATAGGTAAACTCAGGATTGTGCCAGACAGGGCTCCCGAAGCATCCTAAAGAAACTTTGAAGCCATGGGACAGCCCTGAAAATTCTGTGGAAAGTACTTTTTTTATGAAAATCATCATATTGAAGCCTCCTCTCAGCTTTTTTTGGCATGTAGGTACAGCCAAGGGTACATCTTGATTTGAGTCCCAGTGGCTATTAATGCCACTTTATCCCTTTCAAAGCTTTAGAATATAAGAGGGAAAGATCAGCATCTCTCCTCCTACCCTGCTTTCAATTCCAGTAGACAATCCCACGCAGCAGGGAGAGTTTAATTGTCAGTAAATCTATCCCCAAAGGGAGCTCACCAGTCATCTGAGCCCACACCAGCCTTCCCTGTTTTGAAACCTTTAGCTGAGGAACATATACAGCCCATTTACTGCCCCCAAAATCTGAATTTAGACCAAACTCTGTGACTACAGTGTGTTAAATATTATGAGCTAAGATATGAGGAGGAAAAAATGGATGAAAAATTATTAAAAGATGGCCTCTGTGTAGAAGTATTAATTTAAGTGATACTAAAGAGCAATAATCCAAAGAAAATGAAAGCTCGTAATGTATAAAACCCAATATTTACTCCAGGAGTAATAACAGAGCTCTCCACATGAGTAACTACAGCATCTATAATGCAATTCGTGATGCAAAATTGCTCAAGAAACTCTATTAAACTGAAGAAAATTTGCTAGAAGGGACAATAGAATTAAGGATGACAATAAATTGGAGAACGAGTGAGCTGAGGATGTGGAAAAGACCTTTTGCACAAATCAGCAGCTGGAGGAGAAAGACATGGAAGACAAATGGGGCAATAAAAGGAGCAGCTATCAGGATTTCTCCAGTATCCTGCTCTTTGGGAAAAGACCATTAGTCCAGAGACAGATTTGAGCAAGCAGGTGGGAAATATAAATGATTATTAGACTCATGGACCAAGAGTGCAAGTGATGGTAACTGCTGAGAGCAAGTGGAAACAGCTTAACCTCCATGAGAAACATAGTGAAGTCATAATCATTATATGTAGTGATTTTATTGTCTTCAATTAACACCTCCAGGCTTTGGTGAAGTGCCCAAGAATTTCTGTAGTTACTGATGTTACTTTTTTTTACTTCTGGCTTTCAGTCTCCTGGCTGGATTGCCTATTGAATAGGATTAGTTTTCATTTTTTATTTTTATTATTATTATTATTATTCAGAACTTTGGTATTTAGCTAAGGAAATGGTCTTGCAGAAGATTATTGTTGTCTAATATATCTTTAGGGGGTGGTGGTGTATCTATATCTATATCTATATCTATATCTAATCTATCTATCTATATATATACATATATTTAATTCCCCTTCAATTTATAGTGCTCCATTACAAACCTTTCAGGTTTTTGTAGTTACATAGAAAAGAAAAACAACAGGAAATTTTTGTGGAACATGTTTTCTTCGCTTGCTGCTTCTGAAGATTTTACTTGCTCAATTTTCTAGTCCTGTTCTTTTTATCTCTTGTGTTGAAGATCAAAGAAACAAGAGAGATTTAGAATCCANACACCTCCAGGCTTTGGTGAAGTGCCCAAGAATTTCTGTAGTTACTGATGTTACTTTTTTTTACTTCTGGCTTTCAGTCTCCTGGCTGGATTGCCTATTGAATAGGATTAGTTTTCATTTTTTATTTTTATTATTATTATTATTATTCAGAACTTTGGTATTTAGCTAAGGAAATGGTCTTGCAGAAGATTATTGTTGTCTAATATATCTTTAGGGGGTGGTGGTGTATCTATATCTATATCTATATCTATATCTAATCTATCTATATATATATATACATATATTTAATTCCCCTTCAATTTATAGTGCTCCATTACAAACCTTTCAGGTTTTTGTAGTTACATAGAAAAGAAAAACAACAGGAAATTTTTGTGGAACATGTTTTCTTCGCTTGCTGCTTCTGAAGATTTTACTTGCTCAATTTTCTAGTCCTGTTCTTTTTATCTCTTGTGTTGAAGATCAAAGAAACAAGAGAGATTTAGAATCCAAATAATACACAGTGAATGGTAGGACTGTCTTGTCTGAACACAATTCTCTGTAATTTTTTGGTCTTAGTGTAAGACTCTTTGATAACACGATCCCATCCTATTGATGTTTTGTTCTTTAGCTTCGTCCTTGATCCTGTGCCTGTAACACCTGCAGGGTGGTTGTTCCAGAACTGGAACTTTAGACATCCTTCCAGATTTCACAGTGAAAAGAGAGTCCCTGCCCTGAAATGGTGATTATGGAAGGATGTTTTGGTAGTTCTCCTTTTCTATTGCCATCTCCCAGCTCAGGAATATTGACAAGGATGGAATGTTGAAAAATTGGTCCCTACAGTACCTCTGGATATGCACTGCATATGCTCTGTATGGTCCAACCAGGATTCACTGGAACAGTTCCACTGACTGTGGTTAAATGCCAGCAAGAGGGAGCTTAATTTTCCAGATTTCCAGAACTCTTTGTTGCTCATGTGGAAGCCTCTGATGTCCTGATTTCCGTGGGGGTGTGCTAATTTCCTGCCTGTGTTTAATGACCCTATCAGCTTCTGAACCCACACAGCAAACACTGAAAAAGGACTTCATGCTGTCTCCTTCTGAGGAGGAGTCTGTATCTCCTCTAATGACTATGTCCTAATTAGCTCTTGTAATGATAACCAAAGGTTTGACACTCCTGTGATGTAAAACAAGTTTTAGTTTGAGTCAAAAGTACATGGTGTCCTTTCCTTGAAGTTGGGAGTGTGGGGAGATGCATTATTGATGAGGATTTCTATATCAGTCCAGGTTGATTCTCCTTAGGACAGCCTTTTATTTCGATGAAAAATGAAAGCTGGTCTTATGAATACTAACCTGCATTTCCTATGGACCTAGGAAATGGGCACATAATTCATAGGCAGGACACTGGAATATCTGCATTTTGAGTGGCTGTGTTGTTCTGGAGGAATTCAAGGCCTTTAGAGTTCTCTTTCAATTAGCATTTCTACAATTGCTATTTAATGATGTCAATATGGAAGATGTGGAATGACACTGTGTGCAGAAAAGCCCTCAGTCACGTTTGATCATTTGACTTCTGCCAGCAGAACGAGTCAAGGCTAACACTAACTTTGGAGGGGTATTTGGCAATTAATGTAATGTCAAGTCTTAATCAAATATACAAAAATACTCTGTTGTGTATTCAATAAATGTCCTCCGTAATACTTTAGTCCGTATTATTTACAGATTTCTCAACAAAACCACAATATAATACTTCTTTGTAATCCCTCATTGCTGCTGTGCTCTCCTGAGCACTGGCTGATTCACAAAGGTGGGTAAAATATCTTTATTGCCAAGCTCAGCTGTGCTTCATGAGGATGCAATAGCTGTGAAATATTCACTGCTCACTCTAGGCCCAGCATTTTATCCAGTCCCATCTGTTCTCCAGCTTTCATGAAATGCTTTTAATCTCAGAAAAATATGTTGCTTATGGCAATCCCTCCCTTCCTTGGTGATTATTCTCCTCCAGGTACTCTATGGCAGCATCCAGAGCTCCCAGTGTCTCCCACAGCCAATTACTGTGTCAGGGAGTTGCTGCACTGTCAGGAGGCACTTTTGGGATGACAGTGCTCGCTCTCATCCAGTGTCTCTGTGGTGACTCCAGCTGCCCATCATGACAATGAGCTGCAGCATCAGGCACAGAACCAGTCGATGGAGGCACTGCCAACCCTCCAGGGGCTTATTGTGGCTTTTTTATTGTAGATTACTGCCAGGGGATAACCAACAGGAGGAGTTTATGGATCAGATGTGCTGTTTATCTGCTTGTTAAAGGCCAGGCTGCACGAGGGCTGAGCAGTTTTCTTGTGAAGGGTTCAATCTGCTTGGCACAATCAGAAATACCCAGCAGAGAAAAAGTGACTGACTACAAAGGCATGACTTGGATGGAGCAGGAACAAGGATGATCCATGTTACCTTTGATGGAGCACTGGATGCCCTCAGAGGTGAACAGATCAGCACCCCTGATCACCACCACATTTATGGAAGGCCAACTTTGTCAAGATTATCCCTGAAATCAATAGAGGAAGAGCTTTTAAGATATCCCTTCTATCCCAAAATAGGTAGAGTGGAAATAAACCTCCTCTTACTGCAGACCACAGGCAAGAGCTTAGAAATATGAAAGTTAAAATCTAGACTTGTTTGATCCAAGGTGAATCTGGGCCTGAACATGCTTTGACAGTGTAGCTGGATGGTCACTGCTGTATTGCTGAAAATTCCTCTGGATTCATAATCATTAGATTATGCTTAGATTATTAGAGTAAAAATCTTTCAAGGCATAGAGTGAGGGAGAAGAACCTTGCAAAATCCACCTCCAAACCCCAGGCTCCTTCCAAAATCCACAAGAGAACTGATTAGTTAAACACTTCCTCATGATTTTAGCAAGTTTTGCAAGGATAAGAACTCTTCTTTCTACCCACCAGAAAACACAACCTAATGAGCTCCTCTAAAGGGCACTGGGAGCCACTTCGGATGTTTTCCAGGATAGTCCTGCTATTATACCTGAAAAGAGGGAATTTGCAAGTCCCAGAAGTGATAGTCCTGATATGGTTAAAAAATTGGAACTGAATAGTAGGAGTGAGTGGCTTTCATAAGGGAGGGAAGCAACAAAAGGATTCTGTAGGAAGCTGCTGAATACATGCATTAGTGACCCAAGAGAAGTGTATTAACAGTGAGGCTGACAAAATTTTCTGCAGATGTGAATCTGTTTCAGAGCAATAAGTACAAAAACCATTTGTGAAGAATTGGAAAAACGCTTTACAAGATTGAGTGAGAAATAAAACCACAGAATAAATTCACTGTGGGTAAATGTGAAGTGGGATATGAATGTAAAGGTGAATGCCTGAAAACAAATCTGATGGACTTTCATCAAACCATTATGACTCGAGTGAGAGCTTGATAGGGTGGCAACAGTTCCACAAAAGCCTCACTGCAGAGCTCAACAGTGATCAAAAAATGCTAAATTGAATGTTAAGACTCATTAGGAAAGAAATGGAAAGGAAAACAGATCATTATGACACTGTATAAATTCATGGTCCTCCCAGACTCTGAGCACCATGAGGCATTTGGCCACTCAGTGTGCTGAAGGGATTGTTATAAACAGAAAAGCCACTGAGACTGACAACAAGTACAATTAAAGACATGGAGGGACTTGCATTGGCTGAGTCTCTCTGTCCTGGAAAAAAAAACTTAATTCAGGAATTGGACAGAGGTCTACAGAACCATGGACAAAGAGGAGTAGGGAATTACTTATTTTCTCATCAAATTCAAGGCCTGATCTAGCAGGTGCTCAGGTGGAAAAGACAGTTTTCCTGCAGTATGAGGTAGAGCTGGGAACTCTTTGGCAAATGATAGAATTTAGGACTCAAGAGAGAATGTATCTATCACGAAGTATTAAATTGGCTCAGGGAACAACTACTTCCACAAAGGTATGGATTGGGTGGCTCAGCTAGAAGATTTATCTCCCTTCACCCTTCTTTTTGTGCCTCAGCATAGAAGTGACCAGACAGGACCACAAAAAACAGCAAAGATATTGTGAGAAGATCAACAGAGGAAGGCATTTTGTTGTGCCATGTGCTGTCCAAGGTTTTAATGCAATGCCACTGGAGCAGGTCCAAAATGAAGGAATTTTGTTTCAATCACTGTTCCAGAGTGAGAAATTCCTTAGATCACTTGGATCGGAAGAGCTGCTGTGGCTGCCCAGTGAGTCATCTCACTGGAGAGGAGGCTCTCCACATCTCACAGCCTCCAGCATTGACTGCAGCCCTCTCTGGTCCTGACTGCAGAGTTTTAAGATGCTCTCTGGCATCACTTAATTGGCTCCATCCTTCTGTTGATGACTGGCTCCGTACAAAAGACGATTTTTTATTTGATGCTCATTTCTGTAAATTTAAGCTGTGAGTGGGGGCAGCTCCTGCACAGCCTCCAGTTCCTTCCAGCAGGCTGAGCAGAGCCAGGAGAAAAAATTGTATAAAACTATTTATTAATAATTAATTAATTCCCAGTCCAACAGTGGGGGTTGGCAGAAACTTAGAGAAATGTACAGAAATGAGGCAAGCTTGGTTCTTCTTCCAGGAATCCTACCCTAGCGTTTGGTGACTCATGAATTTCAAATAAAATCTTTGTATTCAACAATCTTCAAAGACTTTGCCTCCACTGATTTTGGAATCCATGGACTTCTCACAGCCAGCAATCAATTTTCAGGTTATCTCCACACTGGTGGCCACACCAGCATTAACCCTAATCCTTCATCCTTGATTTAAAATTCTGGATTTAATATTCAACATTTCCCCTTCTGTATTTTTTGCAACTTGAGAGACAAACTTATCCAGCTTAGTTGTTCCTCCCACAGAAGCTGTTCTGCAGCCTTCATCCCTGTTTTTTGTTCCTGGATATTGGGGAAAATAAGTTTGGGAAAAGGAAATAACCTTTAGAGACAGAGAGCTTAGCTAACTGAATTTATTGCATCTCAGCTGGTCCTGGTATATGGTGGTGTGACCATGTTTAGCCTAAGGCCAGTGCAAGGCAAAGTACTTCACATACTTAATTTAGTTTGGTTTTTATTAATGTTTGGAAAGAGTGGAAGTTTTGGTTTGTGGTTAAGGTTTTTTTGGGTTCTTATTTTGTGGGATTTTTGTGTGTGTGTGTGTGGAGGCTTTTTGTTTGGTTGTTTTTGGTTTGTTTTTAATTACAGCTTGGAACTCCAGTTAATTTTGATACTGGCTCCTAGATTTTACTTTTTGTCACTTTTTGACAGTCTTCATTTTTCTCCTGCAATGCTCTTTCACTCTATCAGACACTGAAAACTGCATTGAATATTTTTTCTTTTCATTCATTTAAGCAGCTTGCCTGTATTTCCAAGGTTATTTTGCTTTTTACTGTCTGCTTTTTACATGCCAGTATTTCTTTGCATTGCAAGATTAACACAACTTTATAACATTACAGTGTCCAGGAAAGAAGAAACTGTTGAACCCTGTGACTACAAAATTAAAAATACCAAGTGCAGTAATTAGAATCATTATGAATGGGGAAACTAATATCCATCTCATCAGAAATTCTCTAATAAATTATGATTCAGGATTTTTTAAAGCACATGTATGCAGTAATACTAAATGAACATTTCCTAGGTTCTTCTTCCCTCTCCACTTCCTTTTGTGAATATTGGAGAAGGGTGGGAATATTTGATTTGGGGGATGCTAATAATACATGAGTAAGTAACCAAATTAATGATGTGTTAGAGATTTAGACACTTTATTTAAATTAATTTTTATTGGTGTAGCAGGACATTCTCCTGACAACCTCCATAATCATATGTGCTTGTTGGGATCAAGTTTTTTCATTAATTATTGAGAAACAAAAGAGTCTAAAAGGACAGAGCTTGGGCCTTACCTGTGTGTGTATTCTACAGGACACAGGAACTTTTATCTGAGCATCTGGAGACATTGAAAAGATCAGATCTCAGCCTACACAGAGGAGAAAAAACCTTCTTGAAGGACAAACTGATGACAGGAGAGCCCAAGAAGTATCTCAAGCTAAGAACGAGTCAGTGAAAGATATTAATAAAGAAATACACGTAAAACTAAATTTGTAGCAAGGCTGCCAAAACCTACAAAGAAAATGAGCAAGGAAATGAAGGACAGGGCTGGGTGACAGCACAAAAAATATGGAGAGTGTGTCACGAGTATTTGACATTTCCCCCTGGTCAGTGTACAAGGAGCAGCCCTTTTCATGCCCTCAGTGGAGTCCAAGGAGTTTCCTCCACTTGAACAGCTCTCCAGGGAGCATGAAAAGTGTTTTAAGTGATCCTGTCTTATCCATAATGGGATCTGCTCAGGCTGCCCCTCTTGAACCTTCCCTCTGGACAGCCAGAGCACTCTGGCTGTGGCACTGGGAGCAAAAATAGAAGCAAGAAGTGAGTGGGAAGTGTTTGAGGCCTCGGGAAGCAACAGAGATAACTGTGGCCTGGCAGAGGGGTTTTTGAAGTATGAAAGGGCAAGCAAAGCTCCTTAGGTTAGCTGAGAGGTGAGCTTTGGCTCATTTTCTTTAAAAAGCAATATTTTTTTAAAGGTCTTTCAATATTATCAACATTTATTCATCTTAGACCTTTTCCTTTCTCCTTTCTTGTGGGATTTAATCCAACAGGTGGTGGAGGAGAAAGATGGTGTGAGGAACAGAGGGAGGGGTTCTGACAGTCTATAAGAAACATGGAGGAGGGGAAAGAAAAAGCCCTATTCAGAAAACCTTTTGCATCCTAAAAATGGAGTTCCAGCTCTGACATCACATCACATTTAAAGAGAGAGGGCAGATGAATTGAATCCTTTGATTTTTGTATTCCTTTGGGAAAGAAGAAAACAGAAACTCAACATCATCACAAGGTGATGGATGCCATGGATAGCCCTTTCCCCATTTTACTGTGGGAAGAGGGCAGGTCTCCAGTTTATCAGCAGTGCTGCACATCAGGGAGCAGCACACATCCCCCTTTGGCAGAAAATTAATGGCAACTCATTCCGCAGATGGGAACAGCCTTTCAGTCCTGGCAAGAATGAGTTTATTTTCATTTTTCTAACAAACATCTATTCTCCTCCTATTTTCTCTCTTCTACTCCTCTCTGGCCTCTTCCCACCTGACTGACAAATGATTTCTGAGCTTGTCTGGGTGTTTTTTGACAACAACCAGGTTTCTGAGCCTCCAACATTGCCCAGCTGCACTGAAGATGAAGAGATGATGGGGACATGATCATCCTATGTTCAGTCTTCCAGGCTACCAGCTCTCACAGCTGGAGAGGACAAAATGACCATAAAGAAGGTGTAAATTAATATGTTTTGAGATTTACTCTATTCCAATTGTAACTCTTCCATTTTTGATTTTTCTCCTTATTACAGGGAATCCTCCATTGGATCAAACACACAGAATATTTCTGTCATCCTGCTGCAAAGTACTGCCAGGAGCAGCAAGAGGTAGATTTAAATAGTTGAGTGAAGGTGACATTTTAATTAACAGACAGGGTGAGTTTACTCCTCCAGAGATGTCTGAGAGAAACCCGTGTTCCCCCCATTCAAGTAGTACCTTGCAAAATGTAGGTACAGTCAGGGTGAGAGCCAAGGCAAGGGAGATTTTCTAAGTTTTAATCAAGACAACAATAACATGGAATTTTATAAATAACTGATGAAATTTTCGTAGTTCTTCAGGAGATGTCTTGCATAGGAAAGTGAAGTCCTGAGAAGAAGTGTTTTTGGAGACAGAATGTACCGATTACAGAACACAAAGATTGGAAAATACCTCTAAGATTATCAAGTCCAACTGTTAAATGTTAAGGGACACTTCTTGCTCCCACCATCCAGCCATGCTGCTCCTGTCAGCCTTGTCCTACACAATCCTGAATAAAACTTGCAGTGAGTCATACCAATTAATCAGAAATACATAAAGGTCGTGCACAGAGGGGGAGAGTTTTATTGATTCCTGCAGTCACACAATTTTTATACCATTTCTAGTGCTTCTAGTCCAGATGTGAGTGTGGAGAAGGGAGACAATGGAAATGGTGCATTCCCAATTTAGGCATTTCTGACTTATTTTTTCAAGTACCTCTCCCTGATATTTCTCTGAAATTTATTGTTGACATTTTCTCTCTATCACCAGTTGAGGTTGCAGTTATTAAATGGAATGAGCATGATCCTTAGTTGATGAAAATAAGCACACCTCACCAAAAAATGGGTCACTCCAGATTCCAAGGCCTGGGTTATGCAGGAATCCCACCCAGAATCCTTGCAATGAGCCAAATAGCCACCAGCTCACAGAGGTTTGTGACCTTACCAACATCTGCATGGCATTGTATTTACCAGACAAGTAATTAGAAGGCTCACGACCAACTTTGAAATTTTGTAGTTTCTTCAAAGAGAAGAAGGGAAAGGAATGATTACTCACATACTGGACCATTCTGATTGCAAATCACAGAGTTATCTGTTGCTTCCCATGCCCTGCTAGGCCATAGAATATACCAATTTTCTATTTATTGCAGCCATAAATAAAGTCATTTTCAGGAGATGGAACAAGGAATCCAATCACTGGAAATCCCTTCCTGGCAATGGTTAGCCATTACAAGCCCAAACCTATTCTTCAGCAGCCTTTTACACCTTTTGCTCACATAGTTTGGCTGATTCACCTTCCAGGAAAAGTGATTGATTTGCTCTTAAGTGACCCATTTCCTCCTGAGAGGTGTTGGAGGGCCCTTATCAGTCAGACTCCTTGTCTTTGCTTTAGTGCGACTTGGCTCGGCTCCTGTCTGCCTTTCTCTGGGTTAGAGGGTGCAGCTCCTCAGCTTTCACACTGCCTGGCTTGAGGAGATGGATTTAGAGCAAGCTGGCACAACCTCTGTCCTAATGGAAAAGCGAGTGCCAGCTCTCTCATGTTTTGGACTGAACTTAAATTTAGGAGACAACACTGAGAGTCCTGAGGGCAAGCTAAGGGAGGACTCATTCTGCAGTCACCTCCAGAATCTGTGGTGAGAGGGAACAGCCCCATCCCACCCTCTGGGCTGATGTTCCCCTCCCCACAACCCCCCCACATCTCCAATTTAATGCAGACTAAGTTGTACATCCAGTACTTATATGGTCCCTGCTGCTGTGAGATGGGTTCGTCGTTCTGATGGAAATTTTTAGTACTCCTAGAAAACAGTGCCAGCTGGAATATTCACCCTCTGTGTGTCCAGCAAGCAGCATTTTCCATTTCCTCAGTAAAAATCCTCTTGGCTACAGCGAGTGCTGCAGGAACCCACACGCTCATGCAAATGAAGGATGACGCAGATTGGGATCTTGCAGGTTGGAGCTGCAGGTTTGAGGACAGGGAACAAAATTGGATGCTTCAGAACATGAGGTTCATCTCCTCCAGGTGTCAGCCAGGTCACCATATCTCAACTCTGTGACGTTATACAGCAATAATAGATGTGCTCTGTGCAGGCAGGGCTGTGCCAGCAGCACTCATCCCTTTATCAGGAAACTGCTTTTCTTGGTGCAGGCTCCTGGATTTCCAACAGTATCTATGAAAACAATCTTGTTTTGGAAAAACTTTTGGAGTGACAGGTTCGAGGCTTTCTCCATGTAACACTGGGCCAATTCTCAGCTGTTGACAGAAATAACCAATTGCATTATTTGCATATATTTTTAATTCATGGAGTCCCATTTCCTGTTTCCTTTTTTAGAAGAACAAAAGCCCCTGATTGAGGTCCAGATTCTCAAACCTTTTGTTGCTGAATAAACACTGATTTACACTGGTAAAGAAAACAACACATAGATTTTCTTGGGTGTGGAGGGGGAGTTTATGATTTTAGCTTCCTGAGTAAAATACATTTTGTTAAAAAATATATTCATACTAACAGTCACATTCAGGCATTATATTTCATTGGTATTCCTCACTGTGCTGTCCCTGTCCTCTTGCACATGAATGCAAAGGACCTGGAAAATGTCCAGTATTTGAAGCTTGGTATTCACTGGTGGAGCTGATGACCCACAGGGACAAAATTGGAATCCAGGGCAATGACACTCATAACCAAGATACTTTTTCAGCATAATCTGGTTTTTCCTGAGGCAGACAGTCTTCTAGTTCTGCAGAACTACACTACACTCCTTAGTTTTTTCCCAGACGTTGGAGACCTGAGACAGCTGGAGCCAAACATAAACCCAGATGAATGTCATTAGGAGATGAAGTCTCTCAATCATCATCTACCGCTAGAACTTTGCACTTACAGCTCTGGACCAACCAAGAATTTTGTCTACACCTCACCATGGGTTTGTGCCCTCAGCCCACATCAGCTTATTAAATGTAACCTCAGAGCCCAGCTCTGTTGTGCAAAGGCACAGAGACAGGCTGAGAGCTGGGGTTGTTCAGCCTGGAGAAGAGAAAGGTTCCAGGAAGATCTTACTGTGGCATCTCAGTACTTAAAGAGGACCCATAAAAAACAGAGAGAGAGACATTATACTGGCAAACAGCAATAGACGAAGAAGGAATGATTTTAAACAAAAAGAGATTTAAATTAAATGTTAAGAAAAAAAAATCTTCCCTGTGAGGGTGCCCAGAGAAGCTGTGGCTGCCCCTGGATCCCTGGAAGTGTCCAAGGCCAGGCTGGACAGGGCTTGGAGCAACCTGGGATAGTGGGAGTTGTCCCTGCCCATGGCAGGGGTGGTTGGAACTGGATGGTCTCTGAAGTTTCTCCCAACACAAACCATTCTGTGATAGTTTAATGATCTCTTCATCAGTGCAGGGTGGTATAAGATGTTTGGAACGAAAGGAGCAATGGGGCAGTGAGATTAATCTACTTCTGCAGACCAGAAAGGCTGAAGGATACCCCCCAGAAAATCAGTGTGAGCATCACAACTCTGCTCAGATACCTGTTTAGCCGTGCTTGTGTCTCAGTGTGGGTAGCAGCCCCCAAAATTACACAAGGGCTATAAACTTGTCCTCCAAAAACTCAAGGCAGTAACTTGCTGAGCAGTCTTGTCTCTGTCAGCAGCAATGATTGTGCTCTGAATGCCAGCAAGTTTGGCTCTCCAGGATGTTATCTGCAGTAAAGGAGCACTTGGAGTGCTGTTTCACTTGCTAGAAAAAACTTCAAGCCACATCAAAGCAAGGAGGTTTTTTTAAAAGGGTCTAAACCACATTCCTACCTGGCAACTGCTGCTGTACAGAGAGCTCTGCTCATTTTGCCCTGTCAAAGACTCTGCCTCACCCACTTCCCTCACCTCAAAATCAGCTTCAGGAATGGTTTGCAAGCAACTATGTGACAAAGTTTCAGTGTTCTTGGGTGTTTTTTTTCAAATATAGGATCATAGAATGCTTTGGGTTGGAAGGGTCCATTCAAGGTGGTCTAGTCCAAGCTTTCTGCCATGGGCAGGAACATCTTCAACTAGATCAGGTTGCTCAGAGCCCTGTCCAAGCTGACCTTGAATATTTCCAAGGATGAGGCAGCCTGTGCCAGTGTTTCATCACCTCATTGTTAAAAAATTACGTCCTTATCTCTTGTCTGAATCTAACCTCTTTTAGTTTAAAACACTTGTCCTATTGCAGTAGACCCCGTTAAAATTCCATCCTCATCTTTTCTGTATCCCCTTTAGGTGCTGGAAAAGACTCACAAGGTCTCACCAGACCATTCCCCGCTCCAAGATGAACACCTCAAACTTTCTCAGCCTGTCTCCATAGCACTCACAGCATCCTCATGGCCTCCTCTGGACTCATTCCAAGAAGTCCTTGTCTTTTCCACGCTGAATATCAGCATTAACTCTTTAATTGCAAACTGACCCAGTGTATCACAGGTTATGATAGGCCAAGAAGATCCAGCTCTCCCCACGCCCAGCAGAGCTCTTCAGAGAGCTGCAAGGAACCACTTGCACATTCTGGGAATTCTGTGGGTGAGAAGTGATGGGGCAACACAAGGCATTGCTCTCTTCTGTAGATGCATTTTGCCAGGCTTTGACCTTTCAGATTCCCGTTCAATGTCTCCTCCTTGCAAGAAAAGAAAAGAGTTAACATTTCACTCCTGCTCCTCAACTCAGCAGCAGAGATTTTAACAGGGCATGAAAACAATAATCTGTGTCGCTTCCTTCCTTTAACCTTTAAAGGGAGTTTTGTCTTTCCATGAACTCTGCTTCTGCTCTGTAATTTGAACTTGCTGTGAGGAACCTGGCATTTAAAACCGATATAGATTTCTGATCTGAGATGCTGATGCTTGAAAGGACCTGTGTCACCAAGCCTTCTCCCTGCCTCAGCTGGCATTATTTCCTGAGGTTTAAATGGATTGTTCCTTTTTTGGTTTTCTCATTGATCTGTCTCATTCCATATTTTGGTATTTTTCTCAGTCAAGGGTGTATATATTATCTCTCTCTTTTACTCCAACAGAAAAAATCCTCTGAGTCCATGAGCTCTGCACTGATCTCAGACCAAGATATCCTGCTCTCATTTTCCACTCTGCTCTCACAGCTTAGTGTGAAGCAGTTGGGATGAGAGATTACAATCTCTCTCAGGAGAACACTTATGTTGTTCAGCTCCATATGATTTTGTGGTATTTAACACATTTTTACAGCATGTGACCAGCATCACACAATTAAGGAGCTCAGGGATGTTTGGAATTTTTTTCAATTTGCATTTCCAGCTGTTTACAAGTTTCAGAAAACCTGATCTTTGCTTATATACATTACATGCTAAGACACTGTGCTTTAACTTGATTGCAGAAATCTCACCCTGTGAGAGATGTTACAACCCACCCTAGAATGTGAGAGTAACAAAGGTTCTTATTAATAAATCTCTTAGAGTAAATTAGAGAAACGACACTGAATGACCAGTGTTTGTAAACACACTCATGCAAGCTTTATTAGAGAACAATTTGGTTGCACAGGAAAAGTGCTGTGGAGCCTTTTTGGTTGTTATTATCTATAGTAAATGGCAACATAAAAGCATAAAAATATCACTTTACAAAATGTACTAAAAACAGAAGAAAAGGAATAAAAATATCTCACCACCCAGAGGCTCTACAAAGAGGCCTAGCATAATTTCACTCTCTGTTGGCCATAAACTGAACCCATCAGATGGTGACAAAGAGCCCTAAAACACCACATCTGTTGGGTTTATATTCACTCAGGTACCTCCTCTGGGGCAGGGAACTTCAGCTGGGTGATGTTGTGTTGTGGATCAGGAACACCTGGATGATGGAATGCTCTGGATCAGGAACATCTGGATGGTAGAATGTGTGGATGAGGGGTACACCTGGATGATGGAATGCTGTGGATCAGGAACACCTGGATGATGGAATGGTGTGGCTCAGGGACACTTCTGGAGAATTTGACACCTTCTAATTCCACACAGCTGCCCATCACATGAGTGCAGCTGGGCCCATCATGGCCCCTCATGGCCCCTCAGCAGAGTGAACACCTTCAGACCATGGGTGAATGTCCCAGGACCTCCTGGGCAGGGGAGTTACCACAGCTGAGTTCTCTGATAAGAGCAAGGAGACAGTTCCTGTCTCACAGGGCTCCCCTCTTTCCTTATCTCATCCATCACCAGCTGTAGCCTGAGCTGGGCTGTGCTCACCCTCTGCACATCAGCAGCTTCCCTCTGATTGTTTGAGCCATCAGCATCCCAGTCTCTCTTCCAGTATCACTTCTGGATACATTCTTCTCCCTAGACCTGGGACTGGACAATAATATCCCTTTTATCTTGTCCGAGGTTCCTGTCACAGCCCAAATTCCAGTCAGGAGGTGTATTTGTGGAGGGGTGGCTTCGGTGGTCACAGCTGAGCAGTTATTTCTTTGCAGTTTGCTTTGCAGTTTGCTTTACAGCAGGCAAAACTCCTCTGATAATTTTAGCATTGTTGAAGCCATGAAAACATCAACCACTCAGTCTCTCACAGGAGATGGTGCTTAACTGCTAAATGTTCCTTCCAGAGGGATAACACTCCTGGCTCCTCAGCAAATCCAGGAGCCAGTGGAGAGGAACCAGGCACGGACCCAGCTCTCTCCTGTCTCCTGCTCAGACACTGCCCACAAAAGTCTGAACTCTTCAGAGCAAAGACTGTGTTTGAAAGACTGACAAGTGGCAGCTTTCCTAAATGAGTGATAATATTTTAATGGAAGGAAGACAGAAGAATAATCCAATCAGGAGAATGTGGCGGTTTGCAGCATCCTCATAAATAGCTGGGGTAAGTACATGGGATTGCTGAAGGAGTGAAGTCTGGCAGGGCAACAGTGATGTGACTCTCAGAGCAACAAAAAACTTGTGGTGACATAGTTCTCACCCGCCAGTTCTTTTCTAGAAGTTTATTCTATTGAACAGGGCCCTTTCTCAGACCAGACTGCATTTGGATTCTTGGAAATTTGACAAAAATATCTCCTGAGAACTGGCCTGTTTCCTCTCTTTCCAAGCTGACCTTTTAATGAGGTCTCATTTTGCTTCCATAAGCTGAGAACAGAGTGTACGAGACCAGCACAAAGTGTGCATTGTCTTTCTAGGATTTCACATCTGGTTTATTCTCCTGCACATTTCCACTTTCCAGGGAAACAAATCCTAGGACAGTTTTCTTTGCAATGAGGGATGCTGTTCTTTGAGCAACCAATAGAATGAATATGTGAATATATTTACCCTTAAAACCACCTCTATTCTCAGAAGTCCTAAAACAACCACTTTTTCACTGTAATTTCTTTCATCACTTAAAAAAACTTTTCCACTTAAAATGGATTTAGCTGTTTGGTTGGATTTTTTTCCCTCAAACAAATAAAGAAGATGTTAGCATTGCTTGTGTTCCTGAAATAAGGATTAAAAAAACCCTTTTTATCTGACTACTAACAAAATAATATCACATTCTGTGGGATTTTTTTGCAATACAAGGCCTAATCCTTGTCTTACTCTAAGGATAAGCCAGCATTAGAATGTGTCCAGCCTTAGATGTGTGATGCCCAGTTAGATTTATGTTACACCGACCCCAGCATGGTTGTGTTTGCTGAAGAAGATCCAATTTCAAGTGCATCACCCTCCAATCTAATGCAGAACAAGAGGAAATGGCCTCACGTTGTGCCAGGGGACGTTTAGATTGGCTGTCAGGGAAAATTTCTTCATGGAAAAAGTTGTCCAGCACTGCCACAGCTGCACAGTGGTGGAGTCCCCATCCCTGGAGGGATTTTAAAGACATTTACATGTGGCACTTGGGGACATGGGTCAGTGGTGGCCTTGGCAGTGCTGGGGAAACAGTTGGGCTTGATGATCTTAAAATTCTTTTCCAACCCAAATGATCCTGTGATTCCATGATCTACCAGAGGATCACAGCACACTGCTCTGCACTGCTGTCCTGCAGGTGAAGATTCCATCTTTATCCTACTGGATATTTAATTGAAAATCTCTGAGCCAACATTTAGATATTTTCCCAGCAGTTCCTTGCAGCTTAGATCGAAAAGACAAGAGATAGAAAAGAACTGCTTGATGGGAGACAGGGATTCATGCACCTGCTCCTGAGATAAGTGACAGAGAACGAAGTGTTCACACTCCCAATAATCGTGATAAAGCAGAGCTGGGCGCTTGTAAGGGTTTGGAAAATGGAAGTGATAATATTTCGTAGATGTGCTCACACAGACATAATCCTTGTTTATTGGACCATTTCTTAAATGGTGTTTTGGTCTGTAGATCTCAGCAACGACTTTAACTGATCAAAATACATTCAGCCACACAAGAAAATAAATAGCTTGGTACAAGAGGGTGATGGCCTCAAGTATTCCAGAGTGAAACAGCAAACAATTTGTGATTCACTCCTGCAATTCCTCCCAGTCTTTACCATTGCAAAAAGGTGTTGATTCAGCCTGTCAGGTCAAAGGGCATGGGACATGATAACAGCATGCACTAGAGCGAGAGTTCCTAGGTTTGGAAGAAACTTTTTATTATATAAATGTCATATTTTTAAGAGCAAACCAGAAAAGTGGATAGACTTTAGACATAGTGGATGTCTTAGGCAGAACCTCAAGGACAGTTGGAAGTCACGAGGCAGCCACTGAAGGCAGGATTTGTTGGGCTGCTCAGGGCAGGGATTGAGATGCCTGAGGCTTTCTGAAGGCAGCTGGCACATCTCATTAGTTGTGAGAGAAAATAGAACCCCAAACAAATGAAGAGCTCAGCTCTGGACAAATAAAACTTCAGGGTGACTTTGCAAACTGGATTCTAGTGTTGTCTCATGTCAACAGCTCATTATTGCTCTGTATAAAGTCCCTGAGATGGTAAAATATGAGGGACTGATCCTCTGCATCTTCTGGTTGCTCCAGATAAGGATCACAGGCTTAACAGAGTTGGTACTGACTTACTAAATTTAGAGATGCAAAAGTTATTTCTTGTGCATATATTTTACTACTTCTGTGATGCACTTAAAATAGCAAGTTTATGATCCATGTTTTCTCTGGAAGAAATTAAATCACATTTATAAGGACTTCCCTTCTTCTTCCATGAGCCTCTTACTGATTATTTGCTGCAGGAGCTAGAGAGATTCATATGATTTTGTAACATATGTTCCTATGGACTTTAATTTTACTCTGATTTTCTTCATTCTGGCGAAAAAAGGTGTCCATTTACATATGTGAAAACTGCCTCTTCAGCCTCCTCTTCCTTTCCTCACTTGGAGCTCATTGATTTTCTCTGGACAGCTCCTCTGGGAGCTGTAGAGATCAATATTTGAAGAAATGGTGAGGCAGCTGTAACCTCACTAAATCTACCCAAAAGAAATAATTCAACATTAACTCAGATGATTTCCTCTTGTGGTTGAATCAAATGGACATTTAATAGAACTATCAGTATTTTCATATATAAGTTATAAATAAAGATAAACACATGAAAGGGCACCATGTTAGCATGATACACTAAAGCCAAAATTAATTAAAGCCATGACCTCTGGGCCAGACTGGTGGCTGTGTGCAAGGAAAACTCTGTTAAGCTCACTGTTCAAAGGTTCCATTTCAATCAATTCGCTTTCAATTTAAAGCACAGCGAGGCTGCTGCTCCAGCCTTCATTCTGGAAATTTTCTGTGGTTATAGGGCCACAGGAGCATGAGGAGGTTGCTACTGAACTGATGACTTTTGGGCATGGATTAACTTCAGGGACTTTAGGAAAAGGACTGGAGAAGCCAAACAATGATCCTGAGATGTGACCCCATCCCCTGAAGATCCCCTTCTTTGATATATTTCAAAACTGGTAATAAATATTTATAACATGGATCAGGCACCTACAGATTTCTATTTATTACTGTCAGAAACAAGAGATATACTGATTTAATCATCATTGCAAGGTCTTTTGTCCTTCCACTCATCTGCCATCCTGGCTGTGAATTTGCCTCAGTGGATGCAGCCTCTTGCACTGATGGCTGTGAGCCCATGACCTGTTCCCCTTCTTCACTCCCTCTCACTGGAAATGTACATTTTCACTTCAAAAAATTATATCTTCTATGAGTTTGACATGAAAATACCTGGCAAAAGCTGCCTGGCACACTGTGGCTCAACCATGGGGACTAGGAAAACTTATTTTAGTAGTAAATCAACAGCAGCAAAAGAAACTGTTCTGTTTTGCAGGTTTGACATTCGAGGCATTGAGACAGTAAATAGAATTTGGCCAGGACATAGATTACAGTTTTCCATGCCCTTCCACACTCAGCACAAGAACAAGGACACTGATTTTTGATTAACAGGAGTAAAGACAGAAAGAGAATTCTTCTGTGAGATGACAGCAAAAAACCCCAGGATTTCCAAGTTCAAAAAGTAGGAGGTTTGTGGAGGAGGTGGTTTCCATTTGGGAGGGAGAAAGTCATTGAATTTTTTTTTTTTTTGTGATACACATAAGTACTGGTAAAGAAACTACTGAGGTTTTGCCTCTTCCTGCCAGGGAATGATATTGTTTTAAAGATACTTTTTTCAATTTATTCATGGTGGGCTATAATGATGAAGTGTTTCAAAGCCAACTAGACTTTTTAAAGTTAAGGATTTGGCTTCTAGAATCTGCTTTCTGGCACTGAGACTTCTGGCATCATCCAGTCCTTCCTTTTCCCAACAAATATCTAATGTGTTGGCTTTAAATCTGGTGATTTAAAAAATACATAAATATATATTTAAGTTGCTTAAATGTTTTCCAAAGGTTATCTTACCTTTTATGGAATTAGTGACATTTCAATCCACTATTGAACATTAATCCAAGATCACAAAATGATAATGGGAAGGGGTCAAGAAGAATTTAACCCAGCAAAATGCAAAAAAAAAAAAAAATCCCCAATAACAAATAACCAAAATACAATAATATCAATTATTTTAAACATGGAATTTGATATCCAACCTGAAGAAGTAAGACTTGGCATTTTGTTGCTTGGCTAAAATTGATCTGTGTGCCAACAGAAATGCCAGCTGTGGGTTTTAATGTAAAAGGCTTTGTCAAAGGGATGTTTTTTGATACTTTTTCCTTTCAATGAATCAGTAGATTCCCTCTTCAGTTGTCTCTTCCTGCCTTCCCTGACACGCTGCTGTTGACTGAGTGCAAAAGGAAGGGCTGAGGCTGATTCATATCTGAAGACTTGTGCTGTAATGCACACATTGGTGTCTGCATTGCCAAGAAGAGCTTTATTTTTGCTCTGAATCATGCAAAGGAAGAATATTCTACTTGAGTTGTATGACTCTTGCCTTAAACCATGAGGTTTTCTCCTCACCATTTTCCACCTCTAGGGCATGGTTGCTTCAACAAAATTCCCTATCCCAGCAGTTTCCTGGGTCAAAACTCTTCCCTCCAGATGTTCTGCTCACAGTCAGCACAGATAAATGATCTGCTCCAAGTCCTTACTTTGCCCAGCAGATGGGAATGCATAAATTATTGGCACCACCTATTGGTGAAAAAGGCAAATTATACAGGATTTGCGGGTTAGTTTAAATCTCTTCCGTAAATACGGCTTCAAACATTGCTCCTGCTTTGATTTATTTAATGACATGACCCAGCAAGGCCATCAAGCTTTGCATTTCCCTGTGCCAGAGACAAATTTGAGTTCAGTGGTGATTTGGGATTCATTTGGCAAGGGGTGATGCAACAGAGGAGGAGAGAGGGCATGAACACACAGGTGGAGCAGGTCTCCTGAGTCACACATTATTTTAAGTATTTTTCCCTTAAAATGCAAGCAAAGATGAAAAGGATTTCTCCACTCCATCACAAGCAGCAGCCACAGCTGGTCCATGAGTCACAAATCAAAGTGGTTGCCTTGGGCTCTTGTGACCAGGAAAGGAGCTGTGTGATACAGGACTTGCTGAGGCAGGTGCAGAGTGATGGGAATTTCATGAGCAAAACCCAGGGAATCCTGGTATCTACGTGAAAGAGGGTGATGTGGAAGGAACTGCAAAGATCAAACCCATGATTTGGAGGCAGAAGCACCTGCATTTTTAATTCCTGTGCTCATCCTGACGCTTGTGTCTGTGGGAATGTTTTTTGACTGTGAAATAAGGCTGAGTTGAGATTTTTGTGGTGGCCCTCAAAGAGCAGAAGGTAGTGGAAAGGATCTGAAAACACTGTAGGTGTTTTGAATAATTCCCTACCAAGAAGTTCTCACTTTAATTATCCATTGTAGGCTGGAAGTGGTGGAAAACCTCTGGGCCAGGAGACATGTTGGTTCCTTGTGGTTACTGATGAACAGAATAATTTGCATTTTCACTGAATAAAAGAGAGGGGAAAGAGAGAATGGCATTTTGCTTCAGGCTGTTTTTTTTTTTGAAACCCCAAAGAGTTATTTTGTGTTGATATTAGCCCTAAGTTATCTGCTGAGATGAATTTTTAGCTCTTGGTGTGCTAAACTATGCATTCAGCAAAGAGCACTGGACTCTGGCTCAGCATGAACTAATTGAAATGTAGAAGGGATCTGATACTTTGGTAATATTGCAGCTTATCCTTCAAAGTTTTCTTGAGGTTTTTTTTCCTTTTTCCCTTCCTAGACTTGGAAAAACTCTTCTCCTTCTCTCTAAAATCTCCCACACGAATGGTATCTATTTGTTATTCTGGATGTCAGGGTTATTTGCTGTTATTATCTTGCCCAGCAGGACGGGCTCTTGTCCTCCATTTTTTTTGGAAATATTAGAAATAAGTGAGAACACTTGATAGACACAGACTCAGACTTTCTGAAATGTAGGAAACAGTGCTTGATCTGTCTACAAGATGTATTTAGACACTGCCATGACCTAAACTTTACCATATCTGAGTTTGGTACTCTGTGGAGTAGGACTGTACAAATAGCTAAGCCCATATACCTCCATTTATTTTTAAAGAAAATATTGTTCTACACATGTTCAATTTTAACTTAACTAGTACATGGATGAGGCAGTGCTAATGACAGAGAAAAATTCATTTGCCTGTTGGTTGTACTAACCTGTCAGAAAGGACCTTCATAAAGATCTTCCATCATGTCTGATCTGCTGCCTCGAGTAAGTGGCAGGGCAGCTTCAGCCTTCAGAGGATCAATTTTCTCTCAAAAATACACCTCTCTTTAGGGGCTTCTGCTGCAAAACCCAACCAGAAGATCTATTTACAACAGGTGTCTAATGTCATTAAATAAGCTGAGGATAAATAATAAAAACTTGGAGACTGAATTTAGAAAGTGCCAATTTTTATTACTACTATTTCGATTTGTGAACCAGGCAGTGATCCACAGATTACCACCACGGTGTGAATCCACTTCAAATGGAATGAGCAGAAAGTAGGGATGTCCTCAATCCAAGAAGCAGGACAACAAGCCCTTTCCTGACAGCTCCCATGCTTAGGGACACCTGGGGCATCCTGCATAGTTTGCACCCGTGACATGCAGCACAGTACTAAGCAGGTTTTGACCAGGGAATGGTCACATCCTATAACAAAAGGTCTAAGGGAAAAAAAATATATAACTATACAGGGAAAATGTCAATTACATTTATTTCTCCAGCTCATGCCTGGTCTGCAAAGTGGACTTTTAGGGGCAGTAGGGTAGGGTATGGGTGATGTTTGCAGTCTGATCTTCATGGAGACTAAACAGACCTGCCATGCAGAAACCAGCAATTTTTGAGGGTGTGTCTTACTGGTCAGGACTTATTATCTCAATTGATACTATCTTTATTGATATTATATTGAGATTATTCTATCCAAGATAGAATTTTAGGATCACAGAATGGTTTGGGTGGGAAGGGACCTTCAAGACCACCTCATTCAAACTCCCTGCTGTGGGCTGGGAGCTTTCCACATGACCTGGTTACCCAGAGCCCCATCCAGACCCCACATTGGCTGTGGGCAGCCAGCTCTGAGTATTTCTGGTCAGATGGTGGCAGATGAGTTTTATGGATGGCCTTTCCCAGGAGCCTGCAGCTGTTTAAATAGTCACCCCTTGGGAGCCACAGCACCACAGCTATGTTTGACATTGTTATACCTCAGCAGGGACAGGGAGAACCATGGGGACAAGAAGTCCTTCCCACTTCCTGGCTTCCACAGCTTACTTTAATTGGTAAAACTATGCTCCTGTCACTGGGGAGGACGTCATAAAGTCAAACATGAACAAAAATCTTAAGCTCAAGAATCCATTTGCCCTGGGGCTCAACAAAACCCTTCTGGGTAAAGCTGTGTCTGCAGGGAGTACCAGCACTGGGAGGAATCCCTTGGAAAGGGGACAGACCTGTCACACCTCCCAGAACAGGACATAGTAAACAATCCCTGTGGCTTCCTGCCAGTCCTTTTGTTTGTTTGTTTGTTTGTTTGTTTCCCCAGTGATTTTTGGCTTTTCCATCTGAACAAGCACGCGCATCCTCAGTGTGGAGTCATCATCTTTCTGGGGTGAGAGAAAAATAGAAAAATAACTCTGCACACATTTATGTGAAAATCAAAGACTTTTTTTTCTGATAAGATGCCTTCTTCCTCCTTTCACATTGAGTTCGGCATAAATTCACAGTTGGAAGTGGTACTTAGTAGTTCTCACACTTTCAAACACATCTTTTTCTTTTCTGCAGTTAATTGATAAAATTTTTACGGGAACAAATAATTCTGATTTGTGACTAAACTCTGACAAGTGCCATTAAACAGGCTCCTTTAATCTGAAGCTGTTTATGCAAGCCTGTTTCATTTGTGATAGGGATGGACATGATCCACTTTACAATTTTAAGAACACAAAGAACTAGGATTTGAAGATAAACCATAATCTCCATATAAGCAAGCTAACAGTCCCCTAGACACTGTGTTTCATACAGCCAGTATTATTCTCATAACACATCTGAGATAAAAATCATCTTTATGTGCTCAAAAGATAAAATAATTCTAAATACAATCCTGATATTGCCTACAGTTGTTCTGGAAATAAAATTTATGTTTACTCTCCAGCCTCGCTGCTCTACGCTCCTCTGTATAAAATCAGTAAAAAATTCAGATTTTTTTTTCCCTTAAATTTCTGTTGAATGACAGGTGCTGTTCTCCTGAGCCTACTACCCGACTCCAACCTTTTTATTTTCCTACAGAAAGGGTCTTTGGGAGCATACACAGGTCCCATTCCTTAAATTTTAACACAGCCTGAGCAGGTCCTTGCTCTTCAAGCATCACATTGCATAGGATGAGTGGGTTTCTTCCACCTCAGTTTTCCTCCACAGCACCCCAGCCATTCCCCTTTCAAGCCCAAAGGGAAATAATTTTCCAGTTCTTCCATGTGGCTCTGGGACCTTTTCCCAGTCTCCCAAAGGTAGAGATGCCTTCTGTATATACACACTGCTTATCTTGTGGGGAAGTTTCCTTGGATCCCAGCCAAGACTCTAAAATCAGAATAAAATCAGTAATTATTACATTTTAAAGCTTGGCTTTGAGCATGCTTCTCACAAAGCCTTAGCAAACATTTTAGACCTGTGAAACTGTTAATAAAGCTTTCCCAAAACGGGGTTGGTCTGGTTTGGGTTGAGTTGGGTTGGTTTGGCTTTTCCCAGCAGGCAGAATCACAATGCCCATAAATTTTATTTCACTTTTTTTTTTTTCAGTTTAACTTTGCTCAAAAGCTTTAGGTATTGAGTTTAACTCATTGAAAGTATGATCAACAGATGTTCTGTTCAGTGATACATTTGTTTGATGGGTGTTTAACTTCCATTGATGTGATAAATGAAGGAAAAATGGAATGTTCTGGAACATAAGGGAGAAGTGGTGTATCCAACAGCCTTGAGAATGCAGATCCATGTCACAAAGGCATGGGAGATGTCATCCCAACATCTCCATGTCTCCCACTCTACAAGAGTTCGCTGCATAAGAAGTTCCCATGGCTGGGAGCTCAAGTTTCATTCCATAGGGGTTTACTTTGGAAAGAAACTTGTTCCTGCAGCTCATGTCCACGTGACCTCTTCCAGCTTCTAAGTGCAGCTTGGGTTTATTCCAGCAAATGCTGCTAGATGGAAAATCCAATAGCAAGAGATTTCTTGCAGTTGGATGGAGACAGAATTGGAGTCTGAGCTCCAAGCTGGCTCCAGCCTTTGCCTCTCCAACACGGACAGGCCGATATCTTAGCTCCAGGCTTTCCTACCTGTTTGTGGAGCAGAGGAAGGACACCGTGTAATCACAATCTCATAATCAATCCTGTAAAAGTTACCAGATAAAAAGGTATAAATAGCTCTTGGAACAGGAACTGGAAACCAGCCTCCACATTTCAGGAGACAGCCCAATTCCTTTGGCTTGCAGATGGCCTTCCTGCCACCCCGCTTTGATCCAGAGGAGATTTAATCCCAGATCTGCTGCACAAAGACTCAGTTTCAGCACAATGGACAAAGAATGCTCTCCCCTGCCTCCCCAACACGTAGGCTGCCTGCTGCCAAAGCCATTAGTGGAGCCTCGTAGGAGAGTTTGAACCTCCACAGAGAGAACCTGGAAGGTTTTTGGCTTCCCAGGATATACTTGAAAGGCAGCAGCAATTATGTTCCCTCTCTGCTGCCCCCCAAGAGAGCAGAGAGAGCCTGCTTCATTCTTTCAAATGTAAAAATGTACTTAGTGCTAGGAGAGGTGGCCTAGATAGTAAAGATCCTGGTGTGCAAGAGCCACACACCAAATCTGTGGAAAGGGAAGAGCTTAAGAGACAGAGAATCAGAGAATCACAGAATCACAGACTGGCCTGTGTTGAAAGGGACCTTATGGATCATCTCATTCCACCCCCTGCCATGGGCAGGGACACCTTCCACTAGACCAGGGTGCTCCAAGCCCTGTCCAACCTGGCCTGGAACACTTCCAGGGATGGGGTATATCAATGCCTTCCACTCTCAGTCTGTCAGATGTTGAGTATCTCTTTTGAAACCATGTTTTTCTTGAGGCTGAAGGGACCAGCTGAGGAGTCAGGAGACACTGAGTTAGGTATCGTGACTCTTTGGTGTTCATGCCATCCATTAATCCCCTTTTAAAATTGAGCTTCTGTCAAAGATTGTCACCTATCCTAAGACAGGTAAAGCACTGCTGCAGGCTGGAGGTTTCCCTCTCTCTCTCTCTCCGTCCTCATTTGGCCTCTCAAAGACTCTATCAGATCCAGTGTCTTACATAAAGACATTGCATTTTTTTTTCATTTTTTAAAGATAAATCCTGTTGAGAGCCCCTAACTTTTGGTGGTTTTAACTTCTGGAGTGAGGCTTTTGTTGTAAAACTGGAAGAAATGGCTGCGCTCACCCAATTTTTGTCTGCTTCCTCTATTTAGATTACAATTTTCCCATGATAGGCTTGCCTTTTAGCAAGTGTGTGTCTAACTTGCTGGCACAACAGCATCTGAGTGTTAGAAATGTGACAGGCTGGAGGTGTGCATTTGTCACTTAGAACCCGCTCTGCTTAAAAAAAAAAAAAAAGATATTTTGCTTTTAGGTTTCCTACAGCCGTCAGTTTGTTTCAAAGTGAGACATCCACAGCCTTTTACAGGAGGCATTTTAATGGCACAAATGATATGTTATCCAATGAACAGTGATTATGGCTGTTCCCCAATCTCCTCCCTTTCCATCATCTGTTGAACTAGGGGGGTTTTTTTTATTAAAGTTCCCATACCAGCTGAAAAGCCACAGAGTTCCTGTGGGTGAATTTTAAATGTGCGTATCAGATGGAAAATATCGATTTCCAGTCAATTCCTTGAGAAAAAAAAAATAACAAAAGCAACAATACAGCACATATTTCACAAAGGAAAAGTTCACGGAGGACACAGGAAATGGGGAAAAATGTTTCCTTCCCAGTTCAGTGCAGGAGCTACACAGAGTGTTCCAGCTCACAGAACATGCAAACAATGTCCACTCCTCAGACAAGGTCAGCAAAGCAGATGTGGCTTCAATTTTGCCACTTGTACAGCGTGAGAACAATCCCCAGATAATGGGAAGACCTTATGGGGAAACCATGGAGTGTCTCAGCCTAACATGATTCCCTGAGTGCCATTTCCACATTGCTCAATGCTCTTGGGGCTGCTGGAGCTGCAATGACTAGGAAAAAAAAAAAAGAATGACTTTGGGTTAAATATCTTTAAAGGCTGCTGGGGGAGGGGAGAAGGAAACATCCAGGATCCAGGGTTTTCCTTGAGGATCATTTTGGAGGATGCCTTGCTCCTCATGGAGTAGTTGCACAAAAAGAGGTGTGAAGTCATCTTAGGGTAAGACACATCCAGTCATTTCCTAGATTTTCAGCCCCTCTTGGCTCTTCTGTTGGCTGCTACCATAAAAACTAAATGTACACATGGCCTTTGTGTTGGTTTGAGTGATTTCAGGTTCCACATTCAGTTTATTGAAGGCTTAATCCTTGACAGAGGTTTCTGCAGGGCACTTCAAAGAGGACAAGGAGATGAAAACATGAATTACTGTTAACACTAAAAGCAAGGCATTTTCCTTGGAAAATTCTCACAAACCTATCAAAAAGTGAGACCTGTCCAAATAAATACTCAGTTCACTGACAGATAAAGATTATCTATTTGCAGTGGTTTATCTAAATAAAAACATTAAGAAGATGGAATTCCCTTTCCAAGCCTTTGGAAGGGGAAGAACAACAACATTGTCAAGAGATGTATGTGACAGAGCAAATTAACCTTTGTAAATCTGACCAAGGTCAGGTGACTAAGGCTGGAAAATAAACATTAATTCTCCTTTATCATGTGGGTGCTAGGATTTGCTGGCTCTGGATTCCCTCACACACAGATGTGAATCAAGCTTTGGTTTTCTGAGCATCTGAATTAGTAATGAATGGGAAGCTGAAGCTAGAAAAACTCCAATGTGATAATATATATTTGATTTTTTTTCTTTGAGCATATTGAATCACTAGCACAAGCACACACCAAAAGCAATTACATTCTCCTTCGTGCAGGAATCTCTGAACTGGTAGTCTGGGTTTTCCTGGGAAAAAACATAATTTAGGCAGAATTGAAGAATCACTGATTATTGCTTGAGGTTTGCTTTTTCTTTGCAATCAGCCCCACTGCTTTAATAGCATTTATTCTGCAACTGAGGAAAGCAATGGGTTAAAATTTATTTATGTGCCTGAGTGAAATGCATTTGTTTATAGGAAATTATCTAAAAATTATCTCTTGTCATAGAATCATGGAATCACAGAATCATAGAATCAGAGAATCATAGAATCATGGAATCATAGAATCATGGAATCATAGAATCATAGAATAGTTTGGATTGAAAGGGACCTTCTTTGTAAAGGTCTTTGAAAAAGACCAGAGTTTGAAAAGAGTTTTACCTTTGTCATGGCTTTGGAATAAAAATATCCACCTTATCAGGAAATAACCATGGATAAAAGCATGGCAATTCACTTTTCTGAGAGATCACCTTTTGTTCTCACCTGGTGGTGTTCTGTCTGATCTCTGGGAGGGCAAGGTGGAAAACTTGCCAGTTTGTGCATTGGACTCAGCTATTTTGTGGAAAAATAATCCATTTAAGTGTCACAGGAATGAAGAGCTTCCAATTAATTTTCTTTCTTTACCCACAGGAGCTTTAACAGAGGGATTGGCACCTGGTTTCCTTGCTCCAGAACGTGGGCCCAGTGTTGGAGTGACTGAAAACTTCTTGAGCATATTTAAAAGTCTTGAAGTCAGAAATCTGATCTGTGACTAACTCATAGTCTTTAAGGTGATGTCATGGAAATAGTTTTGTTAAAAAGCAAAAGTCTTTATTTTACCTCCACTCTGTGCAGGAATGGAGACAAATAGAAACCCAGAATTATAAGCTTTGGGTGTTTATGTAACTTTTCCACACCATTATGAGGTTTCTTTTGCATTTACTTGTCAGAAGTGAGATGCCATTTGGTTTTAAGTGCAACAAGTCCTTCAAAGTCTAACTCCTGAAAAAACGCGCCATCTTTTTCTGCATTTCTCATTCCAGAGAGATCAAGAGATCACACACAGCAGTGAAAAGATTTTGCTCTGAAATTTTTTTTTTCAGATTTCGTATTTTTCAGATTTCAGATATCCAACCCACAGCAGGGTTGGATATCTGCCAGAAAAGCTGAGCAAATTCAGATGGAAGATCAAGAAAAAGATTTTCCTCAGCCAGGTGAGTTCAGAATTATCTTCCCATTTTGTCAACCAAAAAAGACATGCCAGAGCTCCTGTCGTCCCCCTATACTGAAGGGTATGGAGAGGGTGGAGGAGGGAATTTTGACATTAAACGATTATTTATGGAGCAGTTACATGAATGTCTGGGTCTAGGACCCTATTTTCACTGTGAATTGCCAGATTGCTCTTTGCCCCAAGCACAGCCAAGGTTACACCAACAGCTCTGCCTGCTACCAACAACTCTGCATGCTCTATTTACTGCCCTGGGCTCTCTTGGTGCTGGAGTTATTGGTGAAAAATGATTTCTCTCCAAAGCAGGTGAGATCAGGGAACTGGGGAATGTTTCAAAGCACAAGCCTGCAGTGGTAGAAGACAAGGCAGGAGACATCTTGTATGTTATTCATCCATGGTTTTAGCTTTCAGACTAAATTTTAACTTTCTAAAAACAGAAACAGGAGGCAATCATATCTCAGAGCAAGGACCAGAAAAAATTATTAGTTTTCCCTTGATTTTCTATAGCAATTTACAGCATATATTATAGCAAAACTGCACAGCAGAACTGCTAATATTTTATGCAACACTGAACAGCAGAATTGATAAGATTCTGTGCAACCTCATAAGGGCTCTTCGTGTGTCTCATTTCAAGAGGTATTAATGCCTAACTCGGAGATACAATTCCTTTATGCCTATGTTGTACATAAAATTGGGAATAGCAGTGAGGATACAGTGACAGATCACCTTTGGATCATCAGGATGCTGGGTGAGAAATTAGAATTTCCCAATTTGGGGAAAACAGTGATGGTGAAAATCATGTTCTAGATAAGATTGAATGTGCTGCAATAGCTGTTGTGTAATTTTCTCTGCATTTCTCGAACTGTTCAAATGTCATTTGAGTTCATGGACATGAGAGATTACAGAAGTTCAATTTAATTTATCCAGAAAAAAGCTGGAAGCCTTCCTGATGCCAGATCTTTGGCCAAGCTGAGTACAGATTTCTGATCTGACTGCACACTTCCATTTATCAGAAAGATTCACAGCAGGGTTGGATATCTGCCAGAAAAGCTGAGCAAATTCAGATGGAAGATCAAAGCTCTCATTTTTGCCTTCCAAAGTTGCAAAACATGATGCCAGTTTACCACAGGACATAACAAGGTCACGTATTCTTAAGTCTTTATATCAAGGCAAGTTGGTTTTCTAGAACAACCTGACGTAGCTCAACAATTTAGTTCCTTAAAACTGTGAAATTCCTCCTCCTGCCTTTGCTCTGCAACAGGTCACTCCAGGTGATTCCTGACCTTAAAAACAAAAATCTTTGAGTGTGAAGGGATTGAGTGCAAAAGGGAGAGAAGCACGACATTTAAAGGACACACGTGTTTGCTGAGAGTACGAGTTCCGTAGTCATCCACTTGGATGACTGCTTCCCTGCACATCCCATTCCCAGATGAAGTGATCTTTCTGCCTGGTTTATAGAGAAATGTATTGCATGTAATGGTTATTTTCTTTTTAAAAAACCTAGGGAGACATGATCCGTCGGCAGTAATAAAAATCCTTGCCCTTTCCATCTGAAAACAATGTCTGGGTTTTCACGGTTCGCTGTAGCAGTGTTTCCCACAGGGCTGATCTTCAATATCACTGTGCCTTAACAGGAAAAGAGTGATATTTCTGCAAAACATCAAGAGTCTCCTTGTTCAGATGATTAAAGAACACCAGAACTGAGATAATGAGTCTGATGTCCACATTAATACATCTTTAATCTCCATGGTCAAGCCAACCAAAAAAATCAAGTCGTGCTTTACCTCAGAGCAGGGGCTGATGGGTTTTTTCCACCATGTCCTGTCCTTCCTGTAGAGATGAGATCACAGAACTATGGAAAGGTTTGGCTTGGAAAGGACCTTAAAGACCATCAACTTCCAACCCCCTGCCATGGGCAGGGACACCTTCCACTATCCTAGATTGTTCCGACCCCTGTCCAACCTGGCCTTGAACACTTCCAGGGACGGGGAATCCAAAACTTCTCTGGGCAGCCTGTGCCTCACAACTCTCACAACTGTTCCTAATATCCAGTCTAATCCTACTCTCTTTCCAATCTGTTCCTCCCATAACTTACAGAGCTACAAAAACTGAGCAGAGTGTGATGGCAAGAGAGAGGGAAGCTGGAAAGGCAGAGGGGAAAGCAAAGGTGAAAGCTCAAGAGAAGACATCTGAGCTTCCCCCTGCATCTCCTCTTTCCTGAACCTTCACTTTTCCCACACCCCTTTCAGCACTTCATCACCCACAAGTCCCGCTGCCCCCTTATCCTTGAAGATGTGAGGGAAATTTATATCTGCAGGTCCATTCGTTGTCGCCCTGTTCTTCTAAAGTTCTTCTAAGCCAAAATTTTGATACTAATGAAAAGACACATACGACCAAGAGGGGTGGGCTACCATTGAAGGGGAGCTAGTAATTCCTTCCCATTTGTATAGTCACTAGTAAAAGATTATTCAATTATTCAGATGTTTACATTTTTGTAATGGAGTTTCTCACGCACTTTTCATGTAAATAGTGATTGTTTTGCATTCCTTTCTGAAGGAGGAGAGAATTGATAGGCTGTTGGTTTGACCAGTGTGGTTGGAGAGGTGGCAATTTCTTCCTCCAACCCATGGTCACTTTTGGATTTCTATAAATATCGAGGTCCGGAAGTAAAGGCGCCTTTTTGCCTTGGACATCTCAGCGTGTGCATGTCGATCATTTTTGTGTTGAATTGTGACAACTAATGGCTCTTCAAAAATGCTTCTGTACAAGGCTTTATTTGCACATTAATAGATCTGTGTGCACTCCCCCTTCCTGGCTTAAAATTATCTCTGAGTCTATAACTGCACGGTAAGACTTTCAGCCTCCCTTTCTCCTGCTGTGCTTCATAGCAAACACTATTTCATTGTTTTTGTTTTAATCTTCTCTGTTTCTTCAGCAGATTGATGGCACATTTTTACAGCTCTGGCATTAACACAGGAATAATGATGTCCTCACCCTGCCCATTTCTAGAGATGCTGCTGCATCCTGATGATTTTGCACCCCAGTGGGTTTCTCACAATCTTCTCAAGACAGTCCTGGTAATGACAACCATGCACAGCAAACCATGCAACGGTCCTGGGAATATCCTTAAGACATTCCATGTGGTTGAACATGAGCCCAGGTGTGCCCAGGTGGCCAAGAAGGCCAATGGCACCTGGCTTGTGGCAGCACTGGGGTGGCAGCAGGACCAGGGCAGTGCCTGTCCCCTGTGCTGGCACTGCTGGGGCACCTCCTGTCCTGGGGGCAGTTTTTGAGCCCCTCTCAACAAGAAAAACCTGGAGGGGCTGGAGAGAGTCCAGGGAAGGGAACAGAGCTGGGGAAGGGGCTGGAGCACAAGGAGAGGCTGAGGGAGCTGGGAAGGGGCTGAGCCTGGAGAAAAGGGGGATCAGGGGGGACCTTGTGGCTCTGCACAACTCCTGACAGGAGGGGACAGCCAGGGGGTCGGGCTCTGCTCCCAGGGAGCAGGGACAGGAGGAGAGGGAACAGCCTCAGGCTGGGCCAGGGGAGGTTTAGATTGGATATTTGGGAATATTTTTTCATAGAAAGAGTTGTTAAAGATTGGAACAGACTGCACAAGGAAGTGGTTGAGTCACCATCCCTGAAAGTGTCCAAAACCTGTGTGGATGTGGCACTTGAGGACATTACTTAATGATGAACATGGTCGTGGGGTTGACAGTTGGACTTGATAATCTTAAAGGTCTTTTACAGCTTTAATAATTCTATGATTTTTCCAGATTTAATGATTCGATGAACTCAAGCTGCCTGGGGACAAAAATTTTCTAGTCCTTGGCTGTGTTTTCTAACTCAGAGATGTAATAGTGGCATGAAACTAGTGAAAATTAAGAGATAATACAGAGATTTTTTTTGTGTTTTGGTTTTGGTGGAGTTTTTTTATATATACATAAATGGAATATTCAACTGCAAAAAAAAAAGCAAAAAAAAAAGCTGAAGCTTTAGCGTGTTAGGGAAAATGAGTGTATCCACTGATCCTGCATGTCTGAAATTAATGCCTCTGGGTTATCAGTTCTTTGAGCCTGTATTAGACACTAGAAAAAGACTTGTGGAAGTTCAATTGTGAATGAAAATAACACTGACAGACACTCCTCCTACAACTCTCAGCCCCATCAGCCAAGTTTAATAAGATTTTATGGAAGAAGAGCCATCTCATATATATATTATGACCTCTTATGTTTTTTAATTATGTGACTATACAGAAGAGGGAAATTCTGCTTTATGTCCTCTCTGAAGGAAGAACCCCCTCAAATTCTCACAAAAAGCCCCCCATGTGACCTCTGCAACTCACAGGTCTTGTGCTGGCAGGAGCTCTCTCCAGTCCTTGAATTGTCTTCTGCTTCATACAGAGCCTCTACTCTGTGTTTTTAAATTATTTTCTTATAAGCTTAAATTTTCATCAGCAGGCTAGAGGGGAGAATATGAGTCTGAGTCTCTTTCAGGAGCAGAGTACACTAAAGCTGGATCAAACCCATACAATCTAGAGGTCTGACATGATGCAGGGATGTTTTTGAATACTCCTGGTTTAGATGAAGCAGCCTTGGAGTCAGACCCCAGAACTCTTAACGGGCTGTGGCAGGTGTAATGCTGAGAGGTGCCAGGCATGTAATTTTCTCCAATTAAAATAATTACAAGACTGATGATCATTTACTGCACTTCTGAAAAATAACTGGGAATCCCTCACCCATGGATATTCTGAATGACTGTTTAATGCTTTCTGTCAGAGGTATGATAATCACTGCTCTGTGTGGAGTATCACATTCCCAGCTCTCTCACACCCAGTTGTCTTTTGGCAGGTTGTTTCCAGCTGTATTAAAATGGCCTCACAAATGTCAACTAAATTCCCTTCTCATGAAATTTCCTAACTGCTTCCAGAAAGCTGGTAGAATAATCAGATTTCCAAGGTGTAGGAATGGTAAACTGGGATAATTCCTTTTCTTCTCTGTACCTTCAAATATTTGGTCTGCAACCCTGAGTTCAAGAACCAAAAATTGGTGTGAGTTTTATTGTATGCTAAGCCACCATTGAACCACTACTCTGTCACTGTAGAGCGACCTGTTGGAAACTTTTCCTGATCAAAAAATTCAGATTAGGAGGCCTCATCCTCTCAGAAGGGGAGGGAAACCTC
>VXBC01002579.1:22663-53005 GCA_013399945.1 Ploceus nigricollis | reverse complement strand
CAGGGCCTCTTCTGACTCTGGCAGTGTTTGGGGTTATTTTGTTTGTAGCATTGCATTTGTATTTTTAATTTTCCTAGTAAAGAACTGTTATTCCTATTCCCATATCTTCACCTGAGAGCCCCTTAATTTCAAAATTATAATAATTCAGAGGGAGGGGGTTTACATTTTCCATTTCAAGGGAGGCTCCTGCCTTCATCAGCAGACACCTGGCTTTTCAAACCAACACACTCTGCCCCAAGATCCCTCTGACTCGCTGCAAACACAGGGCTGAGCCAAAGCAAAGCTGTCTGGCTGCAGGAGCATCCTGTGACAGCACAAAAATGCAGGCGCTGTGATGAAGTGGGAACATGAACTCCTGAGGGAATCATTCAGCATCAAAGGGGTTGGGAGTTCATCAAGCAACAGCCTGGACTGCATCCAGGGCTGCAAATGAGTCCACAGTTCATGATTATCCCAGAAAAGATGAATGCAGTAATGTTGTGGGGTTGTAAAGATGGCTTTTCCAGCAGCACAGACCTTCTGGACATGAGACTGAGACCTGCAGGACAGGGAAGCCTGGGAGAAAGAGAAGTAACTCCCAGAAGAAACCCAAAGGAAGTCCCTTCACCTGCAACAAGAAACTCTGGCAGGCAGGGATGGAAGGGTGAGCAGAAACATGTCTGAGTGTCACAGAAGGGGAAGAGAATCAGTAAAGCCCTGCCAGCCCATGGAAATAGGGAAGCACACATAGGACATGGCTTTTATATGACACAGAAACCACTGCAGGGGTTTGCAGAAACCCTCAAGGCCTTCAGAACCTTCTGGTGGAACAAGTGTGGTCTGAATTCACTGCAAGGCTTCATCTTCAGGTGCAGCAGATGAACTGACACCTTCACTCCCAAATTCTCTCCCTCCTCCCCCTCAGCAGCACAGGGGGATGGGGACTGGGGGCTTCAGCCACGAATATCTCACAGCCAGGGCAGCCTTTCTTCAGAGCTTTTGAATTTTAGGAAGAGGAACTCAAGGGTTAAACGTTCTATTTATGAATTCTGCCAAGATTTTGTGTTGTCTCAAATATACTGGTGTATTTTTAGACAGACAATTCTAAAATTAACCACTCAGCCTTCCTAAAAACAACCTGCCACACTTCAATAGTTCTCATTGATGCAACATGAATACAAAATACATTTTAGTTCTCTACCACCAAACAGAAGGAAAATGTTTCTCCCTCTAAGCAGAGGGAGAGGAGCATTTTCTTGAAGTGAACAAATCTCACATCTCAATCCTGCCATCCCTAAAAGGCCCTGCTTGGTGAATCATCAAGTTTGTGGGGGAAGTAGAAGAACCCTGAAGACCTCTGCACTTGAAAATTCACGTGGAAGACACAGCTTTTTTGAGTAAAACAATGCCTCAGAATCAGACATTAAAAGGGATAGGTATTGTTAGCTTTGCAAAGTGTTTGCTGGAGATTTCCATGATAAAACCAGGTTTTTGTCTAGGATACAAGAGGGAAAATTCTGTCTCCATGGGAGTCAGAATTTCTGAAGGATTTCCAAACTTTCAGAATTTCATCCATCATCTTGTCCTTTCTGCTTCTTGTTGAACGTTTAAATATAAGGTGCTGTGCAATAACAACAGAACTTTTAGCTCCCTCAAAAACAGGCACCACCAAGAAGAGCTTTTTATTTTGAGGTGCTCAGATGGGTTAAATCCATGTCATCCTTTCAGTGCTGTAGAGTTTTGGTTATCCTCGACTTGAGTGAGGCTTTCAGCCTTTCTCTGATGTCTTTGGGGCTCAATACTAACTGCAAACATCATCCAAGTTCAGGCTGCAGTTGCAATTTGGGTCAAAAAATATTTTGGGCTTGAGAAGACAGCTGAAATACCTCCAATATTAAGCACTTTGCTCATTCCAGATGATGCTGCAAATTTCCATAACTGTTTTGGGAAACAGAGCCTTACAGGACACAGGTTATCCCCAGCCATTTCTGTCAAACAATTCCCTGTATTAATTCCAAAATCCCACATCATTTTCTGTGTAAAACTCTTATATGTTCCTTGGAGACCTCGTTCCAGCTGATTTTTGGAAACAAATGATTTCACCAGTAATCTGTCATCTCGCTGAACAGAATAACAATCACTGTTGATTTTGTTCAGGTTCGTTGCCATAACTAAGATTCTAGAACAATTTAAAAGCAGGGTTCATTTTTATTAATGGGAGATTTCTTCTGAATACCCAGATTCAGCTTGGCCCCCACACTAACCACTTTCTGATCTCCTACAATGTTATGACAACCATACAAATACGTTAAATATTTGCTCTTTTTAAAAAGTAACAATAATTTCCACAGCCAAATGGAGCAATGCTGACTGTGGTGGTGGAGTTCCCACCCCACATCTCCTAATTACTTTACAAGTTCAAAGCAATTTTTCCATCAGGGTAAAAACTTTATGAGTAAATCACTTTTAGATGATGTTAGTTAGCCCACTTGGGTTTCTGAAAAGCTCCACTGAGACCAGGTATAGGACTATTTTTACAGTCTGAGAATACTTTACATGGAAATAAACTGACTTTTAAATCTCCATCTCGAGGAGGTCTTGTGGGACTCTCAGTTGTTTGTGCATTCAGGATCCTACGCACTGGCTGATGAGTGAGTCATCCTGCCTGACACCTTATCTGCACAATACCCTGCAATCTGCACACTGGGGCCACAGCAGAAAGGCATTTTACTACTCCTGGCTGCCCAGGCTAAGAGCTGAAGCAGAAAATGGAGATTTTTTTTTTCTTACTGTGTCATACTTTTCAAAATTTTTGATTCTGATTTGCAGTTAAAACTAACGGGAAATAAACCTTCCTTGCCTCTGTTGGCTCCTTTGCTCTTTCTTGCCTCTCGTTTATTTGGGTTTATTGGTGTTACTTCCCTCCAAAAGAGAAATCTGCCTTTACACATTTGAAAGGCAACACAAAGTTGGTTTCACATTCTTATCTGTACAAGAAAAGTCAAGTCCAGGTCTGCATGAGCTCAAGATTAGGCACAGGTGAGCAAAACAGCTCTGACATCAGACAAGAGCAAACATCTCCACCACTTTGAATGTGCTGATTCCTGGGGTACCCAGTGCAAGTTCAGGCTTGTCAAGCCACTCTGTTTTAAAATCTACATCTTTATCCAAACCAAACACCCTGATCTTTACCAGACAGCAGAGCTGGGTGACAAAATGCCAGCAGCTCCCCTTTGAGTGAATCCATACCTTTTAGGAAAAAAAAACTGTCCCTTAGGATTAAAAAAAAAACAACCAAACCAGGTGACAGAATCAAGAAATCTCTGGGGAAGTTGTTCCAGTTACTTTCTCTCACTATTAAAACATCTCTTCTTTATTTCTGATCTGAATTTCTCCAGAAGTTCACTCCAGACTGACCTTTACCTATTACAATGTCTTTTTCTCCTACATGGAAAGGCTGTATCCTCCCAGGAAGGATATTTTTGTAGGTACAGAAATGTGACCAAGTCAACTCTTCACCTCCTTAAGAGTGAAGCTAAAAGGAAAGCTTTTAAATGTTTTGATAAAAGTTGTCATCTAAGGCGACCTCTTGCTGCTTTTTAAAAAGCCTTTTACAGTTTTTTTCAGTATTTTCACTGAAATACAAATATTGGACTTGAGTAAAAACATACCAGTTTCTCCAGTTAAGAACTGGACAACATTCTCAGGCACATGATGTGATTTTTGGGGGTGTCCTCAAATGGGAGTTGGGCTCAATGATCCTTGTGGGTCTCTTTCAACTCAGGATATTCTGTGATTTTGTGATTCTGTACTGCAGCCCATCTGAAAATCCTCTAATAGGATGTCAGAGCATCACATTGGCCATAGATGCAACAGCTTTGTGCCACTCAAGGGTTTCTCCACCATAACCCTGTTGTGGGGGATAATTGACCCCTTCAGTGCTGCACTTTGAAATCCCTGGAGGAAATTTTTCACTCAGCCAGGCAAATGGAGGAAAATGCTGATGTTTACACCACTTTTTGTTCAAAAAATACACTGCAGGAGTGGAATAAAGTCACTTGGAGGTACCATGTCTCCTTGGGAAAGGGGGGAAGATAAATTGGAAGAAGGTGCAAGCTTGATCCCACTGACTGAATTCTGTATTTAAGGGTTCAGTGACACTTGGGTTGTTGATGTTCCTGCACTTTTCTGTCCTGGCTTACTTATGGGAAAGTGTCTGCCCTGGAACAGCCTGGAAGGGGGATCCAGGCTGGACAAAGGAAACCTGCTTATGTTTGAACTCCACACCTGTTGATAGTTCAACTCCTACTTCAGCTGCCTAAAATCTAAAGCTCTGTCGTTTAAACCAGCAGAGACATTAGGATGTTATTTCTTCACTGTGCTCATTGTGTTGTGGATGACCTGACGTGGGGATTTGGGCACAGATCAGTCACCCACAGGGGTTTTCACCTTGGCTATTGCATTAGTTTTGTGGTCCCTCTTCATTTTGGGTCTAATCTCCTAGATTGTTTTAATTCAAGGAGCAGAAATCTATCAGATACATTCTTAGTGAATTGTTTCCATTTTCCATTCTTGACAGCCCAGTTCAGTCTGGAAATGTCTCTGAAATGGTTTGCTAAAAACAGGAGCCTGGTATGGTTAAAACCTTTTATTTCACTTCTCTATTGCATTGTCTGTCTAGACAGGATCTATTTATACTTGGCTGTGCACCTAATTCAGACAAATAAGTTCATTTTGGTAGAAGCCAGGCCAGAAATGGCACAGACCTTGCCATCTCTGATCTTTAAACCTGAGCCATCTCACTGTGTACCTACCAAAGTTCTGCAAATGAGGGATTTCCAAGCAAGGACAGATGGGACACAAGTAGGAGGGGGTTTAAAGTCACACAGCACATCCACTGCATGCAAGATCACAGGCACAATCTGATCTGAGTGTAATCAGTCTGTGGAGGCCCTCAGAAACCCCTCTCTTTCCTCCTCTCCAGACTCCCACCACTGTTACTCATTCTCTGATCAGTGCTGTCTTCAAAGGAAGATAAAAACCTATAATAAGTCACACCTACTTGTAATGTCCTGCATCATGGGCTGGAATTATTTTCAAATCCATGTGATGGGTTAGCAAAAGCCTGGGTTGCATCTGTCTTAATGAGCTGCTATTATTCTTTGCCCCAATAAAAGGCCAGTGCTTTCCTGGGGGGTAGCTAAAGCCATTTTCTTTTCTAATATCTTGACATAGTCTGTCACCTCTAATCCCTTTGGGCCAGCCCCCCCAAAATGCAGATCAAGACCTGAGAAAAGCAAATGCTTGACTTTTTCACTGGAAATGAAAGGATGATTTCAGTAAATTTTATGATGTATCTGTGAACAGGAATTAGGGGAGGGGACAGGACACATCACTGGCTCTAAGATGACATTCACATTGCACAGCTGAATCAATTCTATCCACTTGGACTAGAGCTGCTTTTGTTTAATTGCACAGAAAATGTTTGTGCAGGGTCTCTTCCCACTCCAGGCATTCTGTGATCCCATGAACCATGGCAGGTGCAACCTGGGCTGCAAAACACCTCTTTTCCATGTGGCTAAAAAACTCTTCCCAGTAAATGGACACTTGGAGGAGGTTTGCCAGTTAAATCATGCTGGATTATGGGAGAAAACTGCTGAGAGCAAGACTGATAAATCACAGGTAGGAAGAGACTGAAAGGAACTCCTGCTCAGCATTCTCTAGCCATAAATCTGGACATATTTACAACTTGCTTTTTGATTTATTCTTTTTTCCTCCTGGCTGTTTTTCTCCTAAGTGTCCCCATTCTTCCATGTTCTCCAGAACTAGCTGTTCATCAGAGACAATGTGCAGTTCTCAGTGAAGGGATGGAAAAATAAATTGATTTTTTATTGTTAGCTCTGCCAAAGGCTCTCAGGGCTCACTTCTCTTTCTCTTCTTTTCAATGTCCAATGGCTGGGGTCCCACTCCAATGGATGGAAAGGATCACAGAGATGCCCCAGTCTATTTTTGTCCATTGTCCTGGACACTGCCTTTGGAGTTTTGGAGATAGAAATTAAAAGCTCAAGATTAAGAAGCACATTCCCAAACAGGGGAGAGCTCCAAAACCCAAAACACTGCTTGCAAAAAGAGGCAAGTGCCTTGCTCTTGGATATATCTTGAAGAAGAGGGGATGTGGCTCCTGCTCTTGGCTCCAGTCAGTGCTGTCAGCCTCTAAATGTGACATGATCACATCCTTGGGGCAACACGGGCAGCAAGAGCTACTCTGTGAGTCCCAAGATTATTTAATCTCAGTGTGGTTTTGTGGAGTTCCTCCACCACATCTCCAGCAAGGCTGAGAAGCAGAATCTAAATTGTTGAAGGTTTTCCTGAGGTAAGAAAAGGCCTCTGTGGCCTCCTAATTGCCTCAAAAAAGGCAAAGGCAAAGTTTAACCATGTACTTTTGGGAGCCAGGGGCTTTGTCCCTGGTGTGTGTAGTGCTCAGTTGTGACAATCAGTGACACCTTTGTTCCAGTCCTTGCTCTGCCTCACAGGACTGGGTAAATGCAAGAATAAATGACATCTGAGGGCTGGTCATGCCCATCATTAACAGGACCCTGCCAGTGCCAGGGATGGATGAATTTGAAGGAAGCCCTGGGGACATGAAAGAGCAGTTTGCACAGAGCAGGTCTTCTGTCAAGTTTCTCTTTTGACAAACTCTTCATTTTGGGAAGGTGTAAGGACACCAATTAAATTTCTGGTGTTAAGAAAAGCCATTAAACCTTTGGACACTGAAAGGTTCAAATTGAGCTAGCTGCAGCTCCCAAAGTTCATCTTTCCCATTCTTCGGGGGGAAAAAAAGAAAATGTGGCAGACAATATACCAAGTTCTAAGCCATTGTTTACCATACATAATGAAAACACCTGAAACTGGAGGGAAATAAGAAAAAAAGTCAAATTGCTCAATACAGAGCTCCTGTCCCATCACATCCTTGCTTAACTGCTTCTGTATCCCTTGCCCTGCAAAGTTATTCCACAAAAAAAGGGCATTTCCACCTTTTCAAGTGGAAACTTCATCATGGGACAGGGCCAGGAAGACCCACTAGGTGAGCTGAGATTGTCAGGCAAGGTGTTTTTACTTGAGATTAGTGGAAGATATTTTTTTCTTTTTTCTTTTCTAATGGCTGCCCTTTTGAAAGCTGTGAGCTTTCAAAAATTACACAGAAATCCTCATTCTCAGTTTGAAAAAAGCAGCTGATTTTGTCACTTCCAACAAATAGTAAGGAGAGCAATGAGCTTGCAAAAGTGCACAACTTACTACGCACATGAGTTCTGCTTTTATTTCTTTATTGTCTTCTGCTAATAAACCTTTTTCTAGTGCCTCTGCTCCCTGCCCACACTGCAGCTGCAGGAGACCTTCTAGACAGATTTGAGGGACTGGAATTTGAGGATAAGGGTATAATATGTCCCCAGGTGGAGATCAGTCTTTTCCTCCAGGTAACAAGTGATAAAACAAGAGGAAAGAGCCTCGAGTTGTGCCACAGAAGGAGTAGATTGGATATTAGGGAAAATTTCTTCACAGAAAGGGTTCTCAAAGATTGGAACAGGCTGCCCAGGGCAGTGTTGGAGCCCCCATCCCTGGAGGGATTTAAAAACCATGTGGATGTGGCACTTGGGGACATGGGTTAGTGGTGGCCTTGGCAGTGCTGGGGGAATGGTTGGACTCAATGATCTTAGAGGCCTTTTCCAACCTATTTTATGATTCTATAACATCATAGAAGAGGATGTTTCTTAGGAGGTTTCCAGCTGCCCAAGAAGGAGGTACTGCAGCAAGCCTGTTGCTCCCACTCTTGTGCTTTTCTTTTTTCTTCATAAATATTTCACCCAGACCCTACAAGCCTTTTTGGCTTGTTAGCCAGGAAGGATCCCTGCCAGAGGCATTCAGACATCCCACCCTGCAAACCTGGATACTGCTGGCAGGTTCCCAAGGCTGCCTCTGAAGGACACTCCACAAAGGCCAGGAGTCAGCTCTCCAAACCCCACCTGACCTCTTTAACCTGCTTTTTTTGGGAGGCAAGGATGTGACTGTTGATCTTTTTGGGGTGAATGTCCCAGAAGAGCATTCCTAAGGCTGGTAAAGCATGAGGGAAGAAGAGTTTTATTGCTGAACCCTGTCCAGCCTGGTTGTGGCCCTTCAAAGCCCCTGTGTTCATGCAGAAGTTTTTATTAATGATCCTTCCTGCACTGGTTTGTTTAGCGCCATCATGAAAACCATCACCAATAACAACATTATCCAACGGGTGTTCTCAGGCATCTTGTGTACCCTCATGCAAGAGTTTGGAGACCCTCCAAGAGGACTTCCTCTGGGAGCTGGCTGTGCAGCCAAGCAGCTCTCACTGCTATGAAATGTTTCCTGATCCACTCTGTGTTTATTCCCTCAGGAACACCCTCACCATTTCCTGTCCTGCTGGTATCGGCCCCTTCACACGCTTCAGATGGATCCCTTGGCATCCCCAGCCTGGCCATTTGGTGACACGCCTGTGCCATGGCAGTTCTGGAAGGATGGCTCACAAATCCATATTTAGGTCATTAAGCAAAAAAGCTCTTCCTTAGTTCTGGTGTTGTGATGAGGCTTCCTGCTGGTGGATGCAATCACGTGCTCAAGCAGCAAATTCAGTGTTGCTGAGCTGTGTATTTGTCTCCTCACAACAACAGAGTCCTGTGGATGTATTTTTCCTTCTGATGGAACGCCATCAGAGGCAGAAAAAGGAGGCAGAGAGACCCTATAAGTGATTAAAAATATTAGGGGTGATGAAATAAACTTCCTCATCCCTACCCCACAGCTCCGTGCAGTCTGCACTGAGGCTCAAGAGCAGGATTTATTTTTAATAATGACATGAAGTGTGAAAGGGTGGGACTGTGGAATGTCATTTAAGGAGAAAATGAACATGAAAAACCAGAGCAGTGATGCCCCTGCCCTGACTGGGGAGCAGAACTCCAGATTCCTAGTGGAAATGAGTCATTTCTTCTGCCTTCCTTCCACAAGGGTAGCACAATCACAGAACCACAGAATATCCACAAGGATCATCCAGATCAAATCCTGGCCCTTCAGAGGACTACCCCAAAAATCCCACCCTGTGCCTCGCAGTGTTGTCCCAATGCTCTTTCAACTCTGGCAGGGTTGTCCTGACCAAAATCCCAAAACAATGAAGAATGAGATATTCCGAGAAATAACCAAAGCAAAACAAAAAGTGTGAGAAAGACCTGTTGCCATGGGAACAACATGTATCAAACTCATGTCAAACATTCTGCAAAATAATCTCCCCAAGTTGTAAAATGCAGTGATGAAGGAGGCGACAAAAGGAGGCTGTCAGTGTTTTATTTATGCTATTTTTTATCTACCTGCTCGCCTGCGTGGTGTGCATATATCACACCCACACTCCCACCCACAGCACACAGCTGTCTCTCTGAACTTACTTAGATCTGCTCCAGAAACTCAAGTGGTGATGGGGGAGGAAGGAGAATAAAATAAAATAAAATAAAATAAAATGAAATAAAATAAAATAAAATAAAATACCATTCAGATTTGCCAAGAAAAAAGTAACTCTGCATCTTTTTAGTACCAGGTAGATGCAGGATGAAGGGGGCAGATTTGGTTCTCGTGAAGATTCCCAGATCCTTTTCTGCCACACTTCTTCCCAGCTGAATGGCCCCAGCACAAACTGATGCCTGGGGTGCACGAGGCTGGTCCTCCTCAGGTGCAGGAGTGTTCAGAGAGGTGAGAGAGCAGAACAACTGATTTTTCTTCACCCCCCCATATTGCAAAGGGAGAATCACGAGCCGGTGATGCCTTCCTGTGCCTGTANAACCAGAGCAGTGATGCCCCTGCCCTGACTGGGGAGCAGAACTCCAGATTCCTAGTGGAAATGAGTCATTTCTTCTGCCTTCCTTCCACAAGGGTAGCACAATCACAGAACCACAGAATATCCACAAGGATCATCCAGATCAAATCCTGGCCCTTCAGAGGACTACCCCAAAAATCCCACCCTGTGCCTCGCAGTGTTGTCCCAATGCTCTTTCAACTCTGGCAGGGTTGTCCTGACCAAAATCCCAAAACAATGAAGAATGAGATATTCCGAGAAATAACCAAAGCAAAACAAAAAGTGTGAGAAAGACCTGTTGCCATGGGAACAACATGTATCAAACTCATGTCAAACATTCTGCAAAATAATCTCCCCAAGTTGTAAAATGCAGTGATGAAGGAGGCGACAAAAGGAGGCTGTCAGTGTTTTATTTATGCTATTTTTTATCTACCTGCTCGCCTGCGTGGTGTGCATATATCACACCCACACTCCCACCCACAGCACACAGCTGTCTCTCTGAACTTACTTAGATCTGCTCCAGAAACTCAAGTGGTGATGGGGGAGGAAGGAGAATAAANGCAAAGGGAGAATCACGAGCTGGTGATGCCTTTCTGTGCTTGTAAACATGCTGAGCACAGCGAGCTGCTCCAAGGACAGAGCTGAGGCCTGTAAACTCCTTACACTGATATTTCTGTAGCCAACAGAGGAAGCATCTGGGTCCCCTGATGGGATGTAGGAAAACCAAGAAGAACTACCATAATTTGCAGCAAAGGAAGCAGAAGAGAGAGAGGCATCATCCCTGAGGGCTGCAGTGGGTTTGGAAGCAGCAGCTTTAGCAAGCAGCAATTATTTTTCTGTACGAGACAAGAAAGTTGTTTTCCCATTTGACCCACACCAACCTCTGTCTGGCACTGTTTGAACTTCTACAGAGATACAAGCACATATATCCAGCTTGACACAGCTGATATTCCCTTCCCAGTTTTCTGAGAGCACTTCCAGAGTTTATTAATGCAGATCCTCAGCTCCGAGAAGCAGTGGCCTCACTATCCCAGGAGTGTTATCCTAGTTCTGCCACATCCTGTTGTTTCACCTTTGCTCCCAGACATGTCTCTCCTTGTTCATACACCCCCTCTGCTGCCTTGCTCCCCTCTGGAATCTCATCCTGTGGATCCTGCTAAACCTGACCAGCTCAGAATCATGGAACCACAGAGTCACTGAGGTGAAAAAAGACCTCTAAGGTCATCGAGTCCAGGTGTCAACCACCACATTGCCCAGAAAAACTTGTGTCCTCCAGTGCCCCATCCACATGTTTTTTGAACCCTTCCAGAGATGGTTCACTGGGCACTTCCTCAGACTGGCCATGGTTCATCTCGTCACACGCTGCCCTTGCACAGACAATTCCTCTTCCACAATTTTTGGCAGCCTCCTTGACAATATCCCACTTCTCCTCAAACTCAACCTGTTAAGAGGCCTCTGCAAAGGCCAAAATTACCACCAAAATTACACCACCAACCCATACAAGAACATGCAGGTGAATGGTGTTCTAAATCCATGAAAACAAGGACAAAAAAAATATAGCTTCTGTAAATCTAGCAGCTTTTTATTCCAGGTGACTCTTTGGTCCCTTCCATGGAACCTGCAGGGGAAGAATTCTGTTCTTTCAAAGTATGTGACACCTCCTTGATGACCTCAAAAATTTTGGGGGCATAAACATGAAATAAAACACTGCATGTAATTATTGAGATGGATCTTTATTGATGAAGCAGGATTTTGTTCTACACAAAACTGAATGCCTTTTTTATTAAACTTTTATTCCATGTTTCAGTTGATCAAATTTTGCCACTGGATAGAAATAAGTTTATTTTGGATTTGTATTCAGGAGTAAACCAATTTTGTGCAATCAAAACTGTTTACAGGAAGCACCTGATTTCAGTGAATTGCCTGTTTCTAAAACAGAATATCTGTGAGAAAACATGAGGAAAACCATGATATTGCACATTCTATCTTTGACACTTCCACCAGAAAAATTGATATTTTCTCATATGAAACAAACTTTCACAATAAAACTGCTGCTGCTTCATACAAGTGTCTACTTTTAAAGGTTGAAAAAAGGATAAACAGAGCCACCTTTCCTCCTCTTTTGCACCTGGTCTGTGATTTGTAAAGTCAATTTACAGCTTTGAACTCTATGTGGAGTTGTACCAGTATAGCCCTACATACCCAGTGAACATCCACCTCTGCTAGCAACTTTTCTCCAAAATGAAAACAAAACTCACTGGACTGTGTGATATTTTGTTCTTCTGTCTAGATTTTAGGATTTAACTAGATTGAGGGGCTTTGTTGTTTTATTGTCTGGAGTTCCTAACTCTGGGGCAGCTGCATTTCTGCATCTTTGCAGCTTACAAAATATTTTGGGGTCCTTCAAGGTAGCCCAAACTCCTGCTCCTAGCTGATGGTCTGGAGCTCTGACAGATCCAAGGAAATGGGGACCTCAAGGGCATTTTAATCTTCTGATGAGATTAAACATGTAGAAGGATGAGTGGTCTTGATTCTTCCCAGACATCTTCCAGGAGATACCAGTTTTCTGAGCTGAAAATGGACATTTTCCTCAAGCTGGGCTTTGTGCTGTGTTTTTATTACCCACCTACTGAACTCCACATGAGGCACAAAGGAGAGAGAGCATTACACCTTCTAATATCCCATATAAATTTACTGGGAAAGAGAGAAGATCAAAGAGTACCAGTGTCCCCTCTGCTTGTATCCACTGCGTTCTTGTATCTCCTGGAAATTCTGGAGCAACCAGCTCTGAACAGTTCGATGCCTGGAATTACAGAGAGGTTGGGTGGAGCTTTCTTGTTTGGTTTGTTTATGTTTTGTTGAGTTTTTTTGGAAACAAGCTGAAAGGATGAGCTGTTATTTAGAGCTGGCCCTGTGCCAAGCTGCAATTTCAGAACTCCAGGCAGCCTGGAGGTTAACCTTGAGAGAGAGTAAATTTTGTGTTTTCACTCCAATTAATGAACATGAGTGCTGTTGCTTGGTTTTTTGGCTTCCAAGGGGAAAAAAATGAATAAAAAAACAAGTTTCTTTTTTAGAAAGCAGTCTGGATTGCTTCACAGTTACAGTGGGGTTGAAGCCTTTCCTTTCCTCCCCTGCCACTGTTCATACACCACTGCTTCAGAAGCAGCACAGTCTCAAGGAATGAGATGGATCTCCATGAAGGAGAGGTTTAAAAGTGAATTTTCAAGTGATTCCAAAAGGAAACAAGAAGACTTTTAAAACTCCAGTGATGTCATGGGCTATTTTTGGATTTTGAACGCTCAAGCCTGTTTGGTGAAGAGCCCAGAAAGAAGAAAGTCTAGAGATGGAATTTAAGCCCTTTGGACACAGCCCTCTGGTTTTATCCAGTGTTTCTGTCCAACCCTGAACCTGCAGCAGCACTGGCACTGACATATGGACAATTCTACTGCCTAACAGAGGTGTTCTTGCCCTTCATTCTGGAATTTGGTGAAGTCAAGGCACAGGGAAAACTCCCTCTGTGTCTGACATAGCACTTGCCACTTGTGATCCAACAAATTTTCAAGAAGGAATGTGATAAATTCATTGTGTGGATGGAGAAACACCAGTTTGGGAAGGGGGGCATTACAAGCTGTAGCACAGACATCATCTGTGGTTGTGGTCAGCACATGGTGTCTGCCTTTTACCTCTCTCTAAACCTCTAAGTGTGGATTTACTGTGGAAAATTAAGCTTGTTTTAGCCCGCTGTCCAGCTGCTTTTCCTGATGTTCCTCCAGATATTCCTGCTCTGTTTCACTTCAGCAAACTGATAGGAGCCTGCAGAAGAAACAAACTGGATTTGGGGTTGAAATAATCTGGAAGTGGCCTCATAAGCACTTAATGCATCATAAATGCATCCTAAAAGTATGAGGCTTGTATCCTAAACAGATATTTTGTCTCCTCTCTACTTCTGCATGCTCCCCTGGTTTTAAAGATGGATGGGAAGAGGTTTTTTTTTTCCAGAACTGACAGATGGATATGATGATTTTTGTTATAAATTATTGAACTCTGATAGTGAAATAAGATAATAAACCCATGCCTGGATTTCCAGAGTGACATGTGAAATTGGCATTGCAAGGGAGTGACCTGCTGGATGGAGTAATGCTCACAAAAATTTCCTTGGGGGTCTTCATTTTGATGAATGTGTTTAATTAAGCGCTTTGGATACGCAAAAAGATCGTCAGCTGGACTAAAAATACTCCGTGAACAAAGAGCCATAGGAAATAATGGGGTTTTGTGCTTCCCTTTGTTTACTCCAAGAGAAATTGGAAGCCTTCCATGTGTTTGGGCTGGTGTGAGTGACAGTGAAAGCAGAGAACCACTGGTCTTGACTCACCAGCGGTTTCCAGCTGTGCTCCACAGACCTCTCTGGTGGGTGTGGGAAAGATCCTTGCCCATTGTTAGTCAGCTAAAATTCATAACACAGATGCCTCTAACTCCACTAATGCAATTTTTACAGCTGCCAAGCTGAGGAGGGTTGAAAATCACGAGGCCCAGAGGCTCAGCTGGTGCAGGCTGATAGCGCTCCATCCCGACGTCAGCAGGCTTGGCTGTGTCTCCTCGGCTGGATCAGGGCAGATCTCATCCTCTGCCTTCTTGTAGTCCTTTGTACTCTGCTCAGTACAACCTGCTTAATCCAGGGGCCACATGTGCCAGGCAGATGAGGCTCTGCTGCACAGCCAAGGAGTATCTGAGGTCAGTGTAGCCTCAGCAAAGGTCAATAAATCAGGTGGTCACGTTGCCAGTCCTTATTCTTACAGTACCGGTGAATTCGTGCACACCTCAGTGTTCACATATCCAAAAGGCTGGGAAAAGGTGGCACAAAGCCAGAGGCTCTGCCTTTTTTCAGACAAAATTTCAGTGAGAGAGGGAAGCTGGAGTGTGTTTGAGAATTTCTCCCTTAGGCTGCCTTGAAACACACACTGAACAAATGAACAACCTGGTTCTGAAGCAGCTAGACGAGTGCCTCCAACACGTTGCATCATTGCCTCTGCCACAGGGGTTTCCACAGTGGAAAAGTGGATTTTAGTGAAATAATGCTTTAGGAAAGCTTTATTTTTCCAGGAAATTTCTTTCAGGTAAAGGAAATCCCTTCTTGGGGATATTCTACAGAGCCTGCTGTAGGCAGTTAACAGATGCAGGTGGTGGTTTCTGTGTCATTTGTGGAAGATAATTACTCCTGAAAATGGGGAATTTGGAAGGATTCACCTGCTCTCAATCAACATCTGCAGCCCTTTACTCCCCTTCCCTTGGCCAAAGGAAGTTGGTCTCCTAATTATGAACCAAGCATGAAACAACAAACAGCTATTGAGGTGGCACAAAACAAAACAAGATCTCCAGCTCTGTGTACGTCTAGTGCCATCCTGTAAAATATGAAGCAATTTTAAAAAAATCAATTTTCAAAGCACAAACTTTTGAAGAGAGACAAGGTTGCAGCCCAAGTGGGTTTCAAATTGCAAGCACACCCCATCCTCCAACCAGACACACCAGGGACCCTCCCAAACTGGCTACTGCCCCCAAGGAGATGTAGGAATGACACAAGATGCTGAAGCTTTGGGACTTAACTGAACCAAAAGGGTTGTGAAGCCCTGGCACAGATATCCAGGGCAGTGGTGGAGTCCCCATCTCTGGAGGGGTTTAAAGGCTTTGTACATGTGGCACTTGGGGACATGGTGGCTTTGGCAGTGCTGAGTTAATAGCTGGACTCAATGATCTTAGAGGGATTTTCCAACCTGAGTGATTCCCTGATGTTCTGAAAAGGCCCATGAAGGCCTCTCAGAAACCTCCCTAATTTAGAAGCTTTCCATTATCAGCACAACATTAATTTGTGTGTCAGAGAAAGCATCCACACCACAAAATCTGTGATGGATCCCCTGAAAGGGAACTGACATATTTGTATCCAGACTGAGCAGATAATGCCATGCTGTCAGAAAAAACAAACAAACCAACAACAACAACAACAAACCAAGTGCCAGACTGCAATTCCTTTTACATGCAAAATCTTGGTACACACTAAACAAAAACTACAATTTGTGGGTGAGCAAAGTTGACTTTGGTTTGGTTTTGGCATAAAAAAGAACATAAAGCAGCACAGAGCAAGAAGAGCCAGCAGTAAAGGGAGGCAGGGTAAAACTCCATGTCAAGGAGGGCAAGGGGCTACTGAGAGCTCTTCATGGGGCAGGAGAAGGAAAGTTCTGTGTTTTCCCCTTTTTGCCACAACCCCCTTGAGTCACCCAACACAGAACTGTCACTCTGAATTTTGCTGTCTTTAGGGGAGTGTTAAGAGAAAAGGTGGGAGTGGGAAATTGGTTTATTCCAGTTCTGGGGAGGTCTTCACTCTCACACACTCAGCCTCATTTCTGGATCATACCAATGGCACAACATGACCAGACAATGACTCAAACTGTGTCAAGCTCTCTTCCTACAAGCCTCCAGAAAAATTTATCAGGAAGGACTGTGCTATAAATAACATTCAGTCTACCTTTTGAGAAAACAAGGAAGATTGGAGCAGCAGCAAGTCAGCAGAACAACCACGATGATTTGATCTCCCTGATTGATGCTCCTTGCCCTGGGGACCTCAATTCATCAACCTGAGCTTCTCTTGTCAGGGTGGACAACTCACCCCCAGCTGATGGGAACAGTTCCACTAACCAGATACAACAGGAGCAGCCTCTGGTTTTGATTCTCATTCCAACCTGGTGTGGGCATATAAACACTGAGATCTGCACTCAGATTTAATTACTGCTAATCAAGTGAGACAATGTGTAATAAGTCCACCTTGCCAGATGCTTATGTAAAAGCAGGGTTTGCATGCTCTGATGTCAGCCAGATGTTTTCTGCCATGCATTAAAGAAAGCAAAGAGTAAAATTATTCTCCATCTACTGGAAATGTGTGTTTTGTCCACACCTGTTAAAAAGATTAATGATCAGGATCATTAATGAGTCCTCTTGAACTTGGTTTGTGACAACTCAGATATGTAAATGACAAACATTCCTTTTATTCCCAAATATGTAACAAACTAAAAAAAAAAAAAAAAAAAAAAGTTGAGTGATTAGAAGTACTAAAACTAATCAGCATAAAAAGGGAAACCTGGATGAAAGTGGAATTAACTTCAGAAGGGGTCTTCATCAATCAAAAGTTTTATTTCAAGGGTCACCAGATTAATCTGTGTTTTGATGTTTTCAGCAGTGTCATTCGAAAAATGAAAATGTAAGGCATAAACTGGGGGTATAAAAGTAAGGCAGGGGTTTAAAATACTCCTCCAGCTGGGAAAAAAGTGGGAAAATTTGTATATCAATTCACTTTTCCAAACACACTGCTCAGCCACTCAGCCAGGGCACCAGTCACCCATGCTTGGACTTCTGCACTTCTTTCACCTCCACCCTTTGTCACTGAGCCTTTCCCAGCAAATAAAAATGTTCCCTCTGGGCTTGCTGGTGTCCCAGAGCTGACCCATCCTCCAAGGGCATTGCTCTGTGCTGTTAAATTGTCCTCGAGTTCCTCTGGGCAGTGACTCCCAGTAAATCTCAGTTACATGAAGATGGAGGGAGGGAGAACTGTTGAGGAGAAACAGCTCTTGGTTATTTAGATTTTTCACATGATTTGTCATTTTTGGCTCATGCAACTCTTGCCCATTCAGCTGTGTGGTCTCTGAGTCTTCATTCACCCTCTTGAGCTGTTCTAAATGGAAGGAACTCATGTCAAGGATTAAATTACATCTTTTTCTTTTTTTTTTAACTCAAATGGTCCAGGGCAAACAGACTCAGCAGTATAGATACCTCTCACCCCTGTGTTTGGACACAGAGGGAAGCAAAGCTTTCTGGAGTGAAGCCCAGGTTAGTGGAGAAAGATCTGGTGAGAATCAATAGTGACTTCAGGAAGACAGACCAGAAGCTGGAGGCAGGTCGTAAACGTGAGGTTAAATTAGGAGCTGGCTGTGATTTTGTGACCAAATCAGAGAGAATCTGTCTCTCATTTTGCTGCATCTGCCTGGCTGGGGCTTTTTCAGGGGCCTTTTTTATGCTCTTGTGGTTACAGGGTGATCAGGGGATCCTGGAACAGGCACAGCTCTGTCCTGAGGGGAGGAGGAAGAGCTTCTCACCAAGCAGAATTAAAAGAGAATCATTCCCTGTCTCTCCTTCCACAGTGAGTAAATCCATGCTTCCCTGCAGTGAGCCAAGTGAGTATTTTGTCAAAGCCACCAGTTGCCAGGTTTTAATTTGCCATGGGAGGCTGTGTCAGATCACAAAGGAAAGCAGGATAACCCCAGCACCAAAGCAGTGCTGCACTGACAGAAAGCAGAGCTGCTCAGCCGTGTGGTAGCAGGAATTTCTGTTGGAATAGGCTGTTTGTAGCAGTTTGACACAACACTGGAGACCACACAAATCCTCGTTCTCCATATCCCCAGCACTGCATTCAATTTAGTGGCTTTTAATGAGATAAAAGACAGCCCTGGTCTTGAGTCAGCTGAGAGCAGAGCCTGAATGCCTGCCTCAAATCCTCAATGTGCAGCTGAGTGCTGAGACAAAGCTGAGTAATCCTGGAAAATAAGGACGTGGGACTGGGGGGGGTACTTAGGTCTGTTCCAGACTCAGCAGGTGAGCCTGGTGAGAATAAGTGTGTTAGTCACCCTTGGATTGCTTTAGCATCTGTGAAAAGCTATCCAGACACAATAGAGGGTGATGCATCTCCTCCTAAACTGGGTTTTCATCAGTGTATCAGGAGAATCCTCCCCTGGAGGCACCAGCTTCTCCCTTTTCCCTCTAATGGAAGGTCACAGTAACGGGCTTAGGGCGAGACATCTCATTTTAGATTTCTAAAAGTTAAGGGGGAGGAATCATGCCCTGTAACCTCTCCTTGGTGCCATATCTGTGAAACAGGAATAATAGAAAATGAGGATAATGGAAGATGAGAAGAATGATTCTGTGCAGCTCAGGGAAGCTGCAGCAGTGAGTGCTTGAAGGCACTGAGGAAATCTGCTGAAGGTGAGTTGAGTTGCAGTGGGAGAAGGAGGCAGCCCAGTCATTCTGTGCTTCAGCTGCCCTCAGACTGAAAGAGAGTAGATTCAGATGGGATATTGGGAGGGAATTCTTCCTTGTGAGGGTGGGGAGGCCCTGGCACAGGGTGCCCAGAGAAGCTGTGGCTGCCCCTGGATCCCTGGAAATGCCCAAGGCCAGATTGGATGGGGCTTGGAGCAACCTGGGCTAGTGGAAGATGTCCCTGCCCATGGCAGGGGGGGGGACTGGATGATCTTTCAGGTTCCTTCCAACCCAAACCATTCCACGATTCCGTGAATCTCTGATTTTCTGCCCACAACAACCTTCAAGGTGCTTTAACTGCCTTGTCCCCTTGGAGGATGCAGCCATGAGTTTTCTGATTTACAGTGGTTGTTGTTTATGCTGTTGTCAGTACAGAGAGCAGGGATGGTGTGGATGAAGCCCAAGGGAAACCCTCTGCTAATATCCTCCCCTGAAATGACAGGAAGGTCAGAGCCACTTCCCTGCATCTGCCAGAGCCACCCCCCTTTCCCATCCCTCCCCCTGCTCTGGGGACAGGCACAGCACCAGTGCCAGAGTCAAGCATGTCCCAGGCTTCATCAAAATGCTTCTGAAGGAGTTTGCTGCTGCAAGAAGCCAGATTGCACAAACAGGCAGATGTTTGCAAGCAAATGTCCCAAGGAAGATTGAAATCCCAAGGCACATTTTTTCTTCATAGCAAGCATCTCAAGTGCTGTCAGGATGCTCTGATCTCTCACTGGAGGCAAAATATACAGAAAGGAGCAGCAGAGACAATAAGAGGTGGAAATTTCCAAATGGTGACTTCTTTCATGATGAGAGAGGGGCTTTGTTTAGAGGGTGCAGCAGTGCTCTGAAATCCCACAGAGACTTGGGCCTTGGTATCTATGGAGGCAAGGAAAGCCTGCTCCTAATCTGATAAAATAGATAAAATACTGTCCTTCAGAAAATAAAAGGGCCTGGCTGCACTCCTGTATTGTAAACATGCAGGTGAACCCAGGATGGGAAGAAATGGTGATGTCTGACTCCAGTCCAGAAGGCTGAATGATTTTTTTATTATATCTATATTATCATACATTCATATACTCTTTTAAAGAGGATACTAAAACTACATACTTACTTTTCTAACTACCATATCCAACTCCAACTCTAACTCATGACCCTCTCCCTGAGAGGGTCTAGACACAAGTAGATGTGATTAGCCACTAGACTTAAACAATCTTTACTAGAATCTAATCAAGTAATCACTCTAGGTAAGCAACTCTCCCAACACATTCTACATGGGAAAACAAGGAGCAGAAATAGAAATTGTTTTCTCTTTCTTCTCTCTGTGCTCCTCTATAAAAAAATTCTTGAGAGTGAGAAAATGTGCCTGCTACACTCCTGCACCTGATTTGTGTCAGACAACTCACTCCTGCCATCCAAGGTGGCTGTAGCCTGTTGTGTCCCTCCTGAATAACCCTCTTTTACTCCCACATCCTCCTTCAATCAACACCTTGCTTTCCTCTGCTCAAAGGGACACATTTCAATGCATTTATACTGAGCCATCTCTTCCTTGTAACCTGCCCTGCAAAGGATCATCTGGCAATGTCATCTGTCATCTCTGTAATCCAACAGGCATTTCCTGACATCCAGGAAACCAAGGCTGGAATAAGTGGCTAAGGGCTTCTTCTAAAGGTCTGTAAGATCCCTGTAAAGGCACAGCTCTCCTCTCCCATCACCCACAGAAGGGGAGTGACTTCTGTAGCTCCTACAGAGCTGCAGCCAGACACAGATTTCCCTCAGTGCCATGTTCATTCCTCCCCTTCTCCTTGGAAATTATTCAGGTTTGTGCCTATTTTCAGGTGCTACAAATCTTTCTTATATTGTAGCACCCAAAACTGCAACAATACCATGTCAGGGCAAGGTTCCTCATCCAGAGGGTGCTGGGCACTGCCCAGGCTCCCCAGGGAATGGGCACAGCCCCGAGGCTGCCAGAGCTCCAGGGGAGTTTGGACTCCTCTCCCAGGGATGCACAGGGTGGGATTGTTGGGGTGTCTGTGCAGGGCCAGGAGCTGGATTTGATGATCCTTGTGGGTCCCTTCCAGCTCAGGATATTCCATGACCTTTTTTCTGCAGAAGTTCTCCACGTCTGTCCTTTCCTCAGGTTTCGTCGTTCTTCAGCTCCTGTGCAGTTCTTTCCTGTGCCTGGTGCTCCCATCCCTCCAGGAGAATTTTTCCCATGGCTTCATGCAGAAGAAATTGCAAGAATCATTTACCCAGCCTCTGAGGGGACCGGCAAAAATTGCATCCAACAAAGATGGCTTCATAAACAGGGTCAGGGAACTGTTGTGCCCAGCGAGCTGGCCCTGGCACGGGGATTTATTCCAGCAGATGTGAGCTGGGAGCTCAGCTCTGTGCTCATTGCTGTGTGAGACCCTGCTGAGTCACACTTGGTGTGTTCAGTCACCCCATGATCTCATCCCTTGAAACCACTGCCTAAACAAAACCAGTTTTCATTTTGTTTCATATAACACAAGTCATTAATGTCACCGGGCCGCATGCTGGCTGAGGGATCAGCTCCCTGGGAATTTTGGAAGGGACCCTGGACTGCAGCCCTTGGTCTGTCTCCCTACCTGTTGTCTTTCCAAACAAGCCTGGGATAGGCAACCCAGCCAAGCCATCAAATGTCCAGTTACTGGAGTGAGACTGTCTGGAGCCTCACATGAAATATGCTTGGGAGGAGTCCGAAGCTCGAAGCCAAGGCTGGACAGGGAATTAAAAGGTCCTATTTTGGGTGCTCTTGCTGAACATTCCACTTGAAGGAATTTCCTCCTTTTAAGAAGGAACATGAAATGGTCAGACACCATTAAAGTGACAATTTTGTATTTTGATTTTGTGTGTCATCTAAATACAACCAGAAATCTGCGGGGCAGGGTGTGATGAATGTCCTAAGGACAACTCTTGGAAGACTCTCAACTACATCATCCTTGAGCATTTTTTAGCTTAGGAAAACAGGGTCTCACATCCTTGATAGGCTGGGATGGAGCTTTTTGTGCCTCTTTTTAAATCCTTACAAGGATTTTAAATCCTTACCAAAAAAATATCCTTTTATCCCCTTACAGGGTTTCAAATGTAATCTCTAAAGAGGAGGGGAGGGGAAGGGAGGGAAAGGAAAGGAAAGGGAAAGGAAAGGGAAAGGGAAAGGGAAAGGGANTCAAATGTAATCTCTAAAGAGGAGGGGAGGGGAAGGGAGGGAAAGGAAAGGAAAGGGAAAAGAAAGAGAAAGGGAAAGGGAAAGGGAAAGGGAAAGGGAAAGGAAAGGAAAAAGGAATTCCAAGCCTCCAGGACAACAGCAGCTCCTCCTGCTGCAGGTCAGCAGCTTCCTGGGATAATCAGTCTTTTCTGACTGTGTTTTAGATTTCACACAGCAGCTTCCAGCAGCATCACACCAGAGTAGCTAAGTAACCATGAGACATTTGCAGAGACCTTGATATTTCACTTTTTGTAATAAAAAATAGAGCCAGACTGGTCTGAGAGCCTCCTGCCCCAAAACAGTTTAGGTTTATGTTTTCCCTGGTCTGTATATATGGTCTATTCCATAGACTGAAGATGTGTGGGGAAACATTAAAAATTAGACTGTTTGATCAATAATATCATGTTTTCTGGCTCTGTTTGGTTTATTGGTGGAGGTGCAGCACTAGGTTTATGCAAGACTTTCTGAGTTTCTCTATGAAACTTTTAAAAAATCAGCTCTTTTTTGTCAACAAACTGGCTTGTAAATTGGAGTTTCAGTTACAAACTCAGTCATCAACTGAGCACAGATGGTTTCTCTAATCCTCTGCTTTTCCAGCCCATACCAGCAAAGGTAAGCCACTGGCACTTATCTTTTTTCTTTGCCTCTGGATATCTCAGGGTTTTGATACTGCAGAGCACAGCAGGGCAACACAAGGAGCACCACATGAACGTCCCATATCCTGCCAAATCTTCCTAGTCAAGTCAGGTTTGGGTTCGTGGTACTTTTCCATTTTCAGTTCCCTGTGGGAGTCCTCCCACATCTCTGGGATGGATATAATTGATGTTTCTTCCTTGGTGATCAATAAAACCTCTGTGCTTTGCCTCTCTTTGGACTTTCTCATTCCTTTTCATCATCCTGTTCCCTCCCCATGTTCATATTGGCCTTTGCTGAGACTTTCAGCCGTTATCATTCCCAAAGTGTGGACAACTTGTGTGTAATCACCTTTTTTACCTCCCTTGGCTGCCCAACAGCTCCATGTCCTCACTCTTTCTCTTTTGACACATGGAAGCAAAGAGGCCTTTGCTCCTTGTTCCTCATCCTCTGCAGGATCTGCTTCCCCTGCTGCTCATCCTGGGATCCTGTGACATCTGCTGGAACTCCAGATTTCCACAGAAAAGGACCAGAAAACCACAAAGCCTTGCCTTGCATGCCCATGGTGCAAAAATAAACGAAGTGCTAACCTTTTACAGCTCCACGAGGCTGTGAAGAGCAGACCTGCCCACCTAAACACACAGGGAGAACTTTTCCATGTCTTTTTATAACTCCCTGCTCTGTAATTCAGTGACGCTGCTTAATGTGCTCAAAATTGCACTTTTTCCCTCATAGAAGAAAAGGCTAAATGGTCAGATTCCATCCTGCTTCCCACTTTGAATAGGAAATTGCTCCTTAAGCAGCCTCCTCTGTGCAATCAGGACTGAAAAAATCAAAGGCACACTCCCTCAGGGTCTATCACACGTGGAGAAATTGATGCCTTGTGGAGNGCACAGAGTCTGAAAAATACAAAAGCCAAAACCTGAGGCATCAAAATCAAACTCCGTGCAGGAGCCTCATCAGTGCTCAGGGAGCAGGTTGTTCTCTGGCAACCAAAAATGGTTGTCAAAATGCTCTTCTGCCAGCTCATTTCTGCATGCCAGAGGCTGAAGGATCCCCACAAACATGGGTGTCCTCAGGGCAGGATGGAAGAAAGAGACCATCACTTGCTCAGAGCTGTTCCAGTGATGTTCTGTGGCCCTGCAAGTCCCTTTTTGTTGAGCAGAACTACTCTTATTACACCAGAAATTGATTCACTGGTGTTAAAACAGTGGCTCTCCAGCCCAGAGGCCAGTCCAGGACAGAACCAGTAATTAGGGATTACTAAATCAGTAATTACAGTAATTAGAGAACCAGTAATGATCTGGGGTGATTCCTGACCATATACACCCCAAACCAACCAACACCAACAGGTTTTCAGCCCTGCTTTTCCATGGTTTTTATTTTCTTGTAAAGATCAAGCACTCTGGAATTCACTGATGACATGAAAACAAAAGAAGCAGCAAAACTCCCATAAAATGCTCAATCTGTAAAATGACCAAAAGAATTTAGCACAGACCACACAGAGAAGATTTAGCACAGGTCAAAGAGAGGAACAGGAAACCAAAACAGACAAGATCCACCTGGTTCCCCAATAACTAATGGCTTGTATAAATTAGAAAATTAGCATAAAATTAAGTAGTGGGCGATTAAAAGTGATTCCTGATCATCTCCACGTGTATCCACATCCATTCCCAAGCATTGGCAGCATCTTCACGTTGCCATCACTTGTTTATCTCCACAATGCACTGACATCTTCTCAACCTGCAGGTCCTGAAAAACTGAGCTTACCAAAACAATCCCCACAACTGAAAAAAAACTAATGACAGCTCCCTGTATGGGATGTGGGACTGACAATGGTGTGAGGCTCTTTGCAGTTTCACTGGCTTGGTTGGTGATATTTTTTGAATCCCAGGCACCATTTGCAAACAAAGAGAGTTGAAGAAACATCCATCAAAGAGATCAGGCATTTGCACTAAGAAATAAGAGGTGTACCTATCAACACCCCCCACAAGGCAGGAAGTAAATAAAATAACAATGCAATAAAACTGTGATGGGGAGGAGAATATATGTGCTATGTGGGCATGTGTACAAAATGTTATCAAGAATAACATAATAATAATAATACATAATAAAACGTAAATAAAACATAATAATATAATAAAAATATAATAAAACATAATAATACTCAATAAAATTGATGCTTAAAATCAAGGGGAAAAGTATCTCTAAGGCTACTGCAGGCAATTCATAAACTAAGGCAGAAAATCCTACTTTTGGGCTGGTTTTTTGCAGTCATTTTTGTCAGAAGCAAATGGTGTTGTGGATGGTTCATCACAGAATGGTTTGGGTGGAATAATCCCCATTTCTCTCCATGAAACCACCAAAAACACCCCAAAACCCAACCAGCTTTTACAGCATAGATTAAAACTTCATCCCTTCAGCGTTGAGTGGGAATTTGCAATAATTGATGAGGCTTTGGACCCATCCTTCCCACTCCCTTGCTGGGGATCACAGTTTGTGCAGCCTGGCCAGAGGATGATCTCTGCTAATTACCTCTGCTAATTACCTCTGCTAATTACCTCCCACCCCGTTGTGGGATGGATCACAGCTCGCAGGAGCAGTACTGGATGGCAGGGTGAGTGTGGCTGAGCAGAGGACTGGCTCTGTGGGAAGGCTGTTCCTCACATCCTCCATCAATCCCCAGGATTCAGGGTGAGTTTGCAGACTGGCCTCGGAAGGGTGGAGGGGAAATCAGAGCTACTCCTTGTCCCCACGGGACAGCACTGCAGGTATTAAAGTTAGCCTGGCCCTTGCCTTTAAATCCAGAAGGCTTCAGGGTTTAATTAGTAAGTTGTTTGTGTTTTTTCTTTTCTCTCTTGAAAACCAAACTGGCCCCAATCTTACAAGGAACACATAAAACATTTAATTTATGAAGTTCTGGTGACCAGGCAAACACTTCAAATGAAAACCAAAGCAAGAGGTGGCAAAGGGTGTTTTTGCACAGAGAATGTCAGCTGCCTCTATCAGGAATGCACTCAGATGAGCAGGGATCACTGCAGCCCCCATTTCAGGAAAGGATTGCAACAGGAACTCCTCTGGCTCAGGGAAAGGGAAGCAGCAAATGGAAAATGCCTTTCAGGAGACAGGAGTGGAATGGGTTTGTGATTAGATGAGCTGTTAGGCAAATGTCTGCTTGATTTCAGCTCTAGCCTGAAGCAACTCCCAATAATCACACACAGAACATTCCATGTAGAAAAGCCTGACAAGTTTTAAAAGGAAAAAACTTTTTATTTTATTTTTGAACATTTGGCAAATGCACCCAAGTCTTGCATTTGAACACCCCTTATGAATATTTTTCTCCATAGTCAATGATCTCTGGTGGCCCTTTGCTTTCCAAAACAAAAACTTTTCCTTCTGTTCCTCTGCCCAACCCCTCCAAAAGATTTTTTGCCCTGTGACTTCAAAGGGTATCACAGCAGAGGTAGTTTCATTGTGAGGCCAGAAAACCAAGGAATTGCAATGAGATGAACCTGAATAATGGCTCCTGGGAGGACCTGGAACAGTTTCTTTGGACACAGAAAGGTATTGAAGCCACCACACAAAAATTATTCACTGATATGTAAACCAAAATGTTCTCAATACAGAACAGTTCAAAGCCTGTATCATCCCCAAAACAACCTCAGGATGATACTCAACTCCTCATTTTTATTTTGCATGAGAGTGGTGGCAGAGCAATGAAAACCACAACAATTTCAGCCCATACACAAGAACTTCCCTTTGAATAATAAAACTGCCTTGAAGTTTAATGCTCAGAGTTCAAAGGATCCAGGCCAAATTCAGATCACCAAGCATGATTAAGGATTTCTTTGACCAGTCTGTTGACATTCTTGTGTGTATCAAAGACCAGCAGATGTAAGGGAGAAGGTTACCTCTGGTGATATTTCATCCCAGGTACAGCAAAAAAAAAAAAACCAAAATGACCCCAGAAAACATAACCCTGTCCTGATTCTGGGAATTGCTACATATTTCTTGGAAAACATACAAGAAAATGTGCATTTCCCCCTCAGCCAGTGGGAGGACACTGTGTGGACAAAGCAGTTTTGAAGTGGTTCACTGTTCTGCCTGTAGTTGCAGTAAGATTTGGGTCTTGGTGGGGTTTTGGCTTCTATTTTTTACCCATTAATGATGCTATTATATGTTCTGGGACCTGTTAACTGTAAACAGACGTGAGTTTATCAGTGTCCCAGCAGTGCTTTCTACTGTTTCAACTCCCTTGAAAAGCAAGCACTTGTGCTCCTGCTTTGTGAGTAATAGACTGGTTTTCCTTTTCAGTTGGAAAACTTAAAAGTGGGAATTTATTCTGAGGTGACAGAGGGAGGTTTTGGGTCAGGGAGTCCTCAGAACTCCTACACTACCTGAGATTTTCTGTCACCCTGAGTGAAACCCACCTGTCCCCACATCTGTCCACCCAAACATGCAGGGATGTGGTAATTCCTGGAGGAAAAACAACAGGGGTGATGGAATAGAAATTCTGCCACTCTGCCTGCAAGGGAGTGGCTGAGGCACCTTCTGGAAATCCATCCCTGCACATTTCCTGCTGTGCACCCAAAAATATGCCCACCTTGGCTTCCAAAAAACTCACCTTGCCTCCCACTCAGCACTAATGCTGGCTTACAAAGGATTTGGCTTAGAAGTAGGGAGGCAAAGAGGTTTTTTTTTTTCTAAAATTTGTTTCAGACTCTAAATAGCAGATGAACTCTTCTGAAAACTTTGCTTTGATGGTCTGTGATGAGCAGGTGAGCGTTTGGCTGAGTGCTGTAGAAAAAATCAAGCCTGTGATGCTGAATAATAGAATATATAGACAGAAAAGAGCTGATCTCTTACTGACATTCCCCTCCAGCACTGCAAAATTGCTCTCAGCGACACATTTTCCTGAATCCATTTCCATGTTAGACAAAGGCTTGTGCTTTCAACCTGCACAGGGGGGAATGGATGAGAGAAAGAGACAGCATCCTGCTTCTTGGGCAAAAGGCTTCTTAATGAGCACAGTCTGAACTAGCACAAGGATGGGAAGCTGTTTTCCTTCTCCCACCTTCTGACAAAGTCCAAACTGGGAGATTCACACTGCTGGGTACTGCTTGGGGGTCCACCAGAGGATGGTGGGGGTGGTGGTATGTTTGGCAAAGTGGTGGTTGAAGTGCAGGCAGTGGCCACAGGGCATAGAAAAGATAAGGTTTGTGCTTGTTTTTTAAGCCAGCTAAAAAAGAAACACGCAAACCCCCCACGTTTATGGCCAATAATCCTTTTTCCAGGTCCTGAAAACATCTTTCTCATTAAAGCATCCAGTAAAAGCTGAGGCTGAGGAAAGATGTTATCTCTCACACGAGATGCAGCCTACGGAAATAAGATTCTTTGTTTAGGGCTTGCTAATCTGACATCCTTTCAACCATAGCCCCTGTTCTCTTCATTTATTAAATTCTGTTATCAAACTTATTGGGGTAGAAAGCCACAAATACACTTTTTTTTTTTTTTTGGCCATTACTATGAAGATCTTCCCCAAAGAAGAACTTTGGTTCTGAATTTGAAGAAGAAAAGAAGAAATTTGGTTCTGAAATCCTAAACAGGCTCACCATGCTTGGTTTTTCATCTCCCTCCTGGTTATGCTTGTGCCAGAGGCAGGGATGCTGCTGCACCCCTTACTGGAACAGCTTCTCCTTCACAAAAGGGAGAGTAACACCAGCCCCACAAATGCACCTGGTTTGCAGTGGTGCAAAGAGGATTGGGATTTGCTCCAGGTGCAAAGCACTGGAGAATCTGACACAGAGAGCAGAGCCAGGGACATCCTTTCCCTTTCTTCCTCCACGGGTGCTCCTTTAACTTTGACCCTCCTTGGCCTGTGCTGGTTCATGCCGTAAGCCATGAAATGTTGAGGATAAAAAGCCAGGATCAGGTGCTCCTCAGAGAAGAGAGTTCCCTTGCAATAGAGCAAATGATTCACTTCATTGCAGGGAGTGAACAATTCACCCCCTGGGCATGAAAGTGCTCCTTAATCTAAATGGAGATCAAAATGAGAGTGCTGAATGTGTTCTTACATTAGCAGAGAGAAGACATCAACCCTAACCATTAACTCTCTGAAGGTGCTTAATTAGGGTCTGGAGATAGAATGAGAGCTTTTTGAGTGAGAACTAAGGTTTGGCTCCTTTTTTTTGTAGAGTTAAAGGTGAGTTCTGTGGCAAATATCCTCTTCATCCCTGAAGTCTTGTGGTCCCGACAGAGTGACGTGGTTGAAAGTATTCCTTTAAGAAAACAAATGACTGGATTTGGTTCAAGAATCAGCAGAGGAAATCTTTTCTCTGCTGTTAGCTGGAGGTTAAGGTAGATGTGGTGCTGCCTGTTGGATTAAACACTGCAAGATTTGCTGTATGTTTGGGGTGAACAATCACACACTTCCTCTGCCCCCAGCCAGGCTGATGAGGCTGAGGAGCTGTGTAATCCCAAAACTGCCCAGCTGCACCAGCATGAACTGATGCTCCTGCCCTAACCCCATCCTCCACAGGGACACGAGCAGCACCAGGGTCCCACTGGGCTTATTCAGGAGTAGATGACAGCAGGGGGACAATTTCCTCCCCCTGAGCACTTACCCAGTGTCGTTGGGATATTAATAGAGGCTCCAGGGCTTCAAAGGAACAGCAGAATCTTTAATAAACTTATCAGCTGCCTTCAGGCTGTTGTCTACAAATCCCAGAGGGAAACGTGGTCCTTGGACTGCCTCACAGCCCGTGAAAAGTAATTAAGAAATCAAAACTATTGTCAGCGAGCTGAAGTTTGCTATTTGGGGATCAGAAAGCTCTGAGGTGCCTACAAACCAAAAAAATGTTGAGAACTTACAGAAAGTGGAACTTAACGAAAAATTAGAACTTACAAAAGAGAATTACCTAAATCAGCATAACCCCCAGCTGAATTGTTAATTCTAACACCTTCATTTAAGCAGAATTTTGCAGGGGATGGTGCATTTCTTCTTCCTGCAGCACCACAACCCCCGTGGAGCAGCTGCACTCCTGCATCTCTTGCCAGCAATGGACAAGCTCTGGCTTTTACCCACTGTGACCTTTTGTGAGAAACACCAAGCACTTTGCTTTTTCCCTTGGTGGTGTGAAAAATCCCCAGCAGAAATGACAGGTCTGGGACTCAGATTCCAATTCCTGTTGAGAGATTTTCACTGTCACTTACAGCCTGTGCTGATTTTCACGGGCTACCTGCTATCAGATGTGTCTCTGCTTCTTGCTCTCCCCATTGCTATTTCATTTTTAGCTTGTAACCAAAATGTCCTCTCCTTTCACAAAGTGCTTTTCTTGCTCCCTCTGCATCAGATATTTTGCTGCTGGAGCAGTGAATTTCCCTCCAGTGCCACTTGCCATAAGTTGTGACCACTCAACATGAAGTTGGAGTGTCTGTAAGGTATTAAAATAATCCACATTCCTAAAAGGCAGACAGGAACCACTTTCATTTGAGCTGCAAAGGAGAGACCACAACCCAGCAGAGCTGGGGTGTGAGGCTGTGTCCTGGCTTGTAAGATAAGCATGTATTCTATTTGCCATCTGTT
>VXBC01002579.1:0-20491 GCA_013399945.1 Ploceus nigricollis | reverse complement strand
ACCATTGTTAAAAAAAAAAAAAAAAAAAAAAAGAAAAAAAACATTCTTGGGCTTTTAAAAACTTATTTGAGTTAGATATGAAAAGAAATTAATTCTCATTTCTTAGAAATGGGTGAAGTTTTATCTGAAATCTCACATCCAGCCAGGAGACTTCTCTTCAAGTCCGAAATGAATTGGAGGAACACCAGGGTTCAGCAAGAGTGGCAGGGGGGTTAAAAAGGGATTTTAATGAATTGCTGAGAAAGAAAAGAAAGCTTTTTTAGTCTAAAAATAAAAAGATTGAAGGGAGGGTATAATGGTCTGCCCAGCTAAAAAAAAACCAAAGCCAAAACAAAACTGGATATAAAAAGACAATTTCTTTGTGTCTAGGAAATACCTTTTGGGGCAGGGCAGAAATTAATTAATTTCCTGTGCAGGAAAGTAGATTTTGGTTAGAAATAAAGCCAATTTTACTAACTGTAAAACGTCCAGCCCATGGGCTTGGGCATGTGGAATCCCCAGGAGTGGGTCAGTCACCCCACCTGGACAGATGGACAGATTTCCTGTCCACTCCCCAGCCTGCCTGGCCCCATCATTCCTGCCCTCCCAGCTGCATTCAGAGGCTCACCAGTATTTGGTAATGACACCTCAGCTTCTCTGTCAATCTCTCCCAAAATGGCTTGGAAAAAACACCATCTTCAATTTCTCTTTCTTCTAAAGGCCAAAACCTGAGAAATGNGCTGACTTAGAAATGCCATGGAATAGGACAGACATTGTTGAGAGAGAAATGGAACTAGAAACAAGTTTCAAAAAGTAGCCTTGAAATAAGACTAGATACTTTAGAGAAATAGAACTATGAAAGATGCATTGTAAAGAGACCCACGAGGGGTAATTTTAAAGGATTGGCTTTAAGGCATTTACAGCATGGTGTGTCAAAAGCTGATAAAGAAACACTTATAATGTATTGTAATTAAGAAATAGTTAATTTCTGATTGTGATGATGTGAATTATAACATCTGTATTGTCTCACCCTTCACATGAGACTGAAAATAGAATAAAAGTTTTTAAAACACCTCTCAGCTGCCCCATCTCTGAGTCAGAAAAGAGTTTAGCCCAACAACTTCCCTCTCCCCATTCCTGCTTTCTGCCCCCTCAGCCAGCTCTGAACACTGAGAGGATGAGAGGATTTCTCTCCCCATCCAGGTAAGAAGAGCTTTAGCAGCACAAAGCCAATTTCCTTTTCCAGGAGTTCTGCTTCCCAGGTTACATCTGTTACAACCTCCAGCAGGACTGATACTCACCTTTGTATGAGGCTCTGGTTTTGGAAACTGCTTTGAGGATGTGAGTGGCTTCACCTCATTGCATTGAACTGCATGGAAATTCAATTTTTGATGTGCTTTCAGTGCATCAGCAGCCACTGCTTGTCTCGGCAACCTGTGCCGGGGTCTCTCCACCCTCACAGGGAAGACTTTCTTCCCAAAATCTCTTCCAAAATCTCTGTCAGTGTGGAGCCATTCCCCCTTCTCCTGTGTCTGTTTCTCAGCATTGCTAAAGCACCACTAATAGTGATTAATTGTTGATATTTGGAGGGAATTGAAGGTTCCCACGTGTCTGACAGCATGCAAGGAGTAAGGGACTTTGTGCAGAGGAAAGGGAAAGAAGGACATGAGCAGATCTCAGATAAAACTGAGCTCATCACACCAGTGATCCATCCACTTGCTGTGATGACTGCAGGAATTATGAGGACCAGAGCCATAAAAAAAATTCTCACAAACAACACTGGAAGTTAGAAGAATGGCATGTTTGAAGTGGGTTTTTTTGGAGCCTCAGACACTGTGGCAAAACTTTTGTGAAGTCCCCAGACCTGTGGCAGGCCAGATGTTCAGTAATTATAAAAACATCTCGCAGACAAATGAAGCAGAATAGCTCCAGTGAGGATACCACTCATCTGCCAAATGAACAAATAAAATCCAGTCAATTTTAATGGTATTGGTTTGTAGTGGCATGGGAGTTTCTGTTCACTGCTCTAGAAAATAGAAAACTTTCAGCAGCCCTGTGGAGTAGGGAAACTGAGGAATAAAGCACTCTGAGCAGGTCTCTTCCTTTTAAGCCTCTTTTCCTCAGGAAATCAGGCTGTACAGTCATGCTGTGTGTGTTATCTGCCTTCCTGTGCCAGCCCTAAAGAAATTTTAGCCCTTTTTAAAGCATTAACTAAATCTGACAAGCAGGGTAAAGCCTGAAAAATATTATGGCACATTAAAGATAAAATTTACATTAAAATACTGGTTGGGAATGATCCCCAATGCCTTTGTGATGAGAATGGGGGAATCTGCAGCTCGTTTCACTTCAGATGTTCTCCACTCAAAAGACATGGACAGTATCTGGGCTCCTTCTTTGTGTCCCTCGTCCCTCTGAGCAAGGTGCTCTCCAACCCCATGACCAGTGTGAAAAAAAAGAGCTTTGATTCTCTGCTGATCCTTTTCAGCCCAGAATGGCAAAATGCTGCAGACAGGGTAATGTGAGCTAAAGGCTAAGAAAAATTAAAGCACAAGTGGGCAAAGAGTGTGGTTTTTATCTTTGCCTTGTTATTCATGCTGCTGTCTTTCTCAGCACTTCTCTCCCACTTGTCTGGTAGATTAAAAACATAAAGAGATAAAAGGTTTCATTTCCAAAACTGGCACTTTTTTTTTTTTTTTTTTTAAATTGTGAATGGGTTTCAAGCCCTTTCTGTTGTGCTGTGGATGGGACTCCTGCAGTCACACTTTCCTCCAAGCATGAAAGGACTTCAAACGCTCAAGAGCTGTGCTAAACATTTGCCACGCGATGCAGAAAATCAATAATACCATTTTGGAGAACTCCCAAAGCAGAACAGTTCTGGTCTACATGCACAGTCCTTGCACCCTGAGATCAGCTCTGTTCTGCTTCTGGGTGAACTGAGGTGCAGAAGCAGCCTGTGAATTTATTGCAGAATAAGCCAATACTCTTAAAATAGTACATGCAGCTGTAACTGCCCCCGTGGATGGTCTGCCCTTTTCCAAAACTCAGTTGTGAGGCTTTTTTACCTTTTCTGTGCTCTGTCCTGCACATCCCAGCTTGGAGATGCCAAGGGATGAGCTGAGAGCCATGAAGTCCAATAAATTTCCATCCAAAATGTGACCAGCCACTGCCAAGCACCCACTTGCCCACAGGTGCCAATTGCTGCTTCAGAAGTAAACAAGGAACAAACAGAGATTTCACACATTAATTCTCTACTTTTTGACATGTACAGTGGAGAATAAAAAGACTAAGAGCTTGTTTTCTAGCTGCAAGGCACACATTGCATTCACACCTTTTTTTCTCCCCAAACAGGATTGCCTTTTCTGTTGTCCTGCCTTTTGGGAATGATCCTTGGCAAATGGCATCCCCTGAAACCTCTGTCTAGGAAAACACCAGCACAGGGTGAAATCACACCCAGGGTGTATAGGATGGTGAACCAGGACTGGAAACTGTTCCTGGGGCTGTTTGGGGGCATCATTCTGCAGGATGGCACTCCTGAACCATCCTGAACCAGGGATGCACAGACATGGATTGGCCATGTCCTGAGGGCTGGAACAATCCCTGGCGCTGTCTGCAGCCTGTGCTGGCAATGGACCCTTCAACAAGGGGTTTTTATTAATTAATTCCAGCTTTGTCCCCAAAACCTCTGCTGTAAAAACATGCTCAGCCCCAAACGACACAGGCAGGATTTGCCATTTAGGATTGATGAGGTGCTGGCAGAGAGCAGAACTTGTCCTGGGGATTTTACACATCTCACTTCCACCTCTGGAGACCACTGAAGCAAGAGAGGCAAAAAAGCAAAGCAAAACCACATATTGTCTTTATTTTCTCGTCGTGTCCAAGAGAGGAGGAATAATGCAAACACCAATAAACCCGACGGCTCTGCTGGGAGAAAATCCTGTCGCGTTTGGAAGAGGCTGTTGACAGAAAACTGGAAGCGCTGAAAGCGTCGTTTTGTTCGAGCTATTTATAACCATTGCCAGTGCTGGAGTTGGAGGCAGATTCGATGGGAGGCAACTGGAGTTTTAAAGCAAACCCAAGTGTGTTTAGGATGGGAATGGGCTGTGCCCCTGATGCCTTGGGTTTTAAGTTTTTCTGTTCTGTTTTGGTGTGCAGCTTTTAGCTTTATATGAAATGTTACCAGGATCTTTTCACAGGGTGGTGAAGACAAAAGAATCCTATGAAGACAAAACAATCCTGTTCTAGCTGGAGACTCAAGGACAAGCTCTTCAAACTTCAGGCCCAACGCATAAACAACGTGAGAAGAGGAGGGTGGGCAAGCAATGAGGATGAAACTTCATCGTTTGAAGCTGTTAATTGGGCAGTTAACTCCTATATGCAAATGCACTAAAACTTATAAAAATGTGAGATCTCATGACCAAGCTCTCTTTGCTTCCACCTTGGAGCCATCTGGGCAGAGCCACGACTCTGGCTCTGGCACTGCCAGGGTGTGGCCTTTGAAGGCACTGCAATAAATATCAATAAATATCCACTTTATTCCTCTTAACTCTTTCTAGCCTCTGTTCCAGCTCCTTAAGGCATCACCCCATGCTCTGCTTTAACTGCCCCTGAGCCCTTCTCTCAAGTGAGGCAGAGCCACCTTTCAAGCCAAAATTTCAGGCTGATTTTCTTCACTGCTTCCTGCACGGCCAGTTGAGTTGGTCAGGCATTATCAAGTGTGAAATCAGCAGGAAAGCCCCCCTCAGATATCTGTCAGCAGCAGGCTAAAAATACAATAAACTGGGCCACTGGTCTGCCGTGCCACACAGGCCAAGAGCAGTGAACATCCCAATGCCAAAAGCTGTTCCTCAGCCTGTGCTGCAGAGGAACCCATGGGGGAGATGTGCAGTGATCCCTCACAAATTTTATGGTCTGTGAAACATTCCCTGTGACCACTTTGGGTGAGCGGCCATCTCCCACAGGCTCTGTGCAGATGTACAAAAATAAGCTCATTTTCAAGCTGCCCTGCCCAAATTCTGCTGCCACTTCCAGGGCTGCAGCTCTGCTGGATGAGTCCCTGCCATGGCAGGATGTGGAGATCATTGCATGGGGCAAAGGTTTTTTACATGGAATTATAGCATTGTTAATCACCAAGTGCCAGGAGGGCTTTTCCAGCATAAAAAAAATAATCATTTTTATGCCAATGCGTTATGGAGAATTTATTTATAAAGCATTCTAGGGGATTAAAGTATTTCTTTTTCTTTTCTCAGACAGTGGAGCAGAGTGGGCAGAGCAGTGCACAACAGACTCATTTCTATTTCCAGCTCTGACAAAGGCATAAAATACATGAGTGGGGCAATTCACTCCTCCATCTGTTAAATGAGGTAAGGAATCTTGCCTTACTTAAAAATGCTTTGAGAACCACTGATTTTTAAAAATCCACAAGAAATCAACATAAAAAATAAAAACCAGCATTACTAAAGCAAGCTGCTCTAAGGCATTCTGCAGATGACTTTTACTCAGAGGCAGCAAGAAAGAGCAAAAGAGTCAGTGGTGACTTTAAAAAACACATAAATGTCATTTCTACCTTTTGTCCTGCTTTCCCTACTCAGTCCTTCCCTAAATTTTGTTTTTCACAGAGAAAACTCCCAAGGTGTGACTTTGCCCACGATCAGACATATTTATTTGAAACTAGGGTTGGGAATGGTTCTGACTTGTGGAAAAGCAAACACAAGACTTCTGCAGAGAATCAAACAAAAAAATAAATGAAAAATTATCTCTCTTCACATTTGTACTGAAGGAGAGAGGTGCTGGAGGCACCTCAAGGTGAAGCACAGCCTCTCAAGAACCTTGGTGGATCCCGTTTCTGCATGTTCAGGTGACAGCAGACCTGGGATGGGCTGAATTTTGGGCAACTCTGACTGTGCAGACAGTGATGGAGGTGGAAGGTGATGGGGGAGAAAAGAGAGAAGGAGGTCAGGATGGTCTCTTAGGAACTCCAGGAAGGAAGGGACCTCTGGGGTCATGGAGTCTGAAATCCCACCACATCCTCCAGACCCCATCAACACAGCCAGCTCAGCGCCCTCCTCAGCCCCCTTAGCCCAGGTGAGACAATGCCCATCTCAAAGTGCCACCTCCCTGCAAAAGAGGAGAACTGAAGCAGTTAAGCTCTTTGACCTGTCTGAGGTTTTTTTCTCCCTTATTTTTCTCCTTTAGGAGTGAGGAGGCTCTTGCCCAGCAGGAAAGGCTGAAACTGAGCTGGGGTGCAAGCACTGCCCCCTGGAAGTGCCAATCCCAGCATATGTAAGAATCCCAGCATGGACTTGCATTAACCACCACCTGCTTTCTCTGGCATGATGAAACACAGATTTCTAATTGGTTTCCTGCAGGTTCTACCCTTTCTTTACCCCTTTCAGAATTTACCCAAACGCATACTAAAATGCTGCTATGATTTTGCTTTAATGAAATTTAACATAATGACTTTCCAAGTTTATTTAGCTCTGTTTTGGGGGCATTTTTGTTGCCTGGCCAGTTTCCCCATTTTGTTGTGAAAGTTTAAACTGCTGGAGGGACAGTTGTGATGACTAACTGGGATGGCTGATGGAGGGGACAAAAGCTTTGGATCCTAAAGCTTTCACAGGACTGGTTGATTGAAACTATTTCAGGGGTATCCAAGGGTATTGGTTATCAGTGTATCTGAATAATCAACCTCATTTTCCAGAAGAAAAGAGCTGCTAAGTACAGCCCAGTGCTTTGTGGCACACTGCCATTCTCCCAGCTTTTTAACATAACCAGTCACTGACCCCACAGGGGTCTGCTCAGGGCTGCTGCAGCCCAGACAGCTCCATCAAATCTCACTGCTTTGGACTCTTCTGGAAGTGCTGCATGGGTGAACTTCTCCAAAACGGGTTCCAGTGTGAATAACACGTCCTGGTGCACAGCTGCTCCATGATATTGGTTCCAATATTTACTCTGGAGCTCCTCAGGGAAGTGAACCTGATTTATTCAAAGCTCATCTGCACGGCTGCTAATGAAAATTGTTGCCAGGCTTGTCAGCATCAAGAGGATAACTCAAAAACAGAGCACAGCAAGCCTGGGTGATGGTATTTCTTCCATGAGTCCCACCTGATGGGGAATATGAGACCTGTGTGTGTCTTCCCTGCTGGATGCCCAGTGAGAGCCCTGATTTCCCCTTCCACTCCACAAAGGGTAGGAGAATTCTCATTTTTAAATTAAGTCTGGATTAGCTACAAGAGCTCATGAGAGGTTCTGCATCTCCAACCTGTGTTTTAAGTGGCTTCACACTGAGAGTGGGTTTAGATTAGGTAACAGGAAGAATTTATTCCCCATGAGGGTGGTGAGGCCCTGGCACAGGGTGCCCAGAGAAGCTGTGGCTGCCCCTGGATCCCTGGAAGTGCCCAAGGCCAGGTTGGATGGGGCTTGGAGCAGCCTGGGATGGTGGAAGGTGTCCCTGCCCATGGCAGGGGGGTAGAATGAGATTATATTTATGTTCCCATCCAACCTAAACCATTCTGCCATTGTGTGATTCTACAAACAGGTCACTGCACACTCCACTGAATTCCTTCTGCTGTGCCCTTTAAAGAGCTGCTTGAAGAATTGGCTGACACAGAGGGAGTTAAAAGTCAGGCACCCACCCTCCAGGCATGTGGCTTTTGCCAGCAGCCCTTTAGATCTTCCCAACTTTCACAGTCTTTCAAGTTTTTGAGCAAAAGTCTAATTAAAATGCTTATAACCATTATGCTGGCTGGCATCTTGCTGTTGCTCTGCATTGCCCATGTGCCCTTTTTCATACAGTTTTTCTCTGTCAGTCTGATCAATAAATTATGATTTTTTGAAGGCATCTCAGTGTTGACACTGGGCTCTCTAAGTGATCTGTGACCTAACACCTTCTGCATCTTCAGCCCCATCCCGAGGCTATCATTATACACAAGGCAGGGATTTTTCTGCAAGCTGCTCCCATGGATTTGGCTACTTAAGAGTGATTGGGTGACACTGGAGTGCTCAGATAACACCTCAGTTGTTCTCTGCTGGACTGTGACACTCTCCACCCTCTGGCTCCATGGCCTCTGTGACATGGCACTCTTTCATCTTCTGTTAATGGCCATAAATCCATGGTTGAATATTACTGCCACTCCAAGTTTCAGAGCTGGCTCAGCCCATTAGATCACTAGCAAAAGGCACAGATTTTGCAGTGGATTAGGCATGGCTCTCTCCTTGGAGAGCAGAGCCATGAGGCTTATCTCAAATCTGCCCAGGAAAGGATGCTTAGATAAGGAGCATGGTTCTATCCCTTTGGACTAAGCCAAGCACGCTGCCACAGGATTCCTAAAATATTTAGGATTACACCCTTATCTTATTTGTCTTAGGGGGAGCTTTTTGTAACTTGAAGTCAGCAAATATATGGTTTATTTTGCTTAATTTCTCATTAATATAAACCTGTTTTCAGTACTAGGAGAGTCATTGGCTTGATGTCACACTGAAATCTGAGAAATAACCGCAGTTTTGGATAAGTTCAACACAACTGAAAAAGTTTGGAATGCTTTGGTTCTGTCACTTGCTTAAGGACACTCTGCTAAAGTAGACACTGATATTCTCTCTTCCCCTCCCAGCACTGTTACCTCAGTTGCTCTATCACCTTAACATCCTTGATAAATGGGTGTAAATGACAAACGCTTATAAATTCCTGTGCCATTCACACAGATCAAGAAAACAAGCAAACAGGAGATTAATACAGCTGAATCAGATACTGCCTGCAGAATAATTAAAGTATTGAAACACAGCCTCTTTCTGGTTTTAATAATGGGTGTTTGTAAATCACTGTTGCCACATGAGATCATTCAGCATCTCTTCTGCCTTATAACTTTCAGCCTAATTTTAGTAATGAGTGTTTTTCCAGTCAAACAATGTTCCTTAGATTTAAAGTTAGCACATTAATATGCACATCAAAAATAAGTACATCACCTCTAATATCTCCCTTGTGGCCAGGTTTTACTTTGCCTGACTGAATCATTATGTATAATTAATATTGGTGTGATTACAGTTTGCCAGATTAAACAATGTGCCCGTGGAGTAATAACAGATCCACAGAAGTTCTTTGCAAGCAGGAGGGAGGTAAGAAATCCTGGTGACTTTCTTCTACCTGCTGCAGCCTCCAGATCATATAATTTTTGTAAGGTTTAATAGTTAAGTGGTGTTGACATCTCTCCTGTTGGTCCATGCCACAGCCACCAATCAGCACAGGAATTAATCCCTCTCTGGAAGCTGTAGGATGCCACAAGTGTTCTCAGGGTGCCAAATGCTGCTGGGTGAAACTTCACCAGCTCTGGTAGATCCAGGAGTCTTCTGCAGTGTCATTCTTCTAAAAAATAAAAAAAAAACCACCAAAGCTCAAGCTAAATAAATTTAATACTTAATTTTTAGCATTTAGGTCTTTTATTAATAGTATTCCTGTTCTATTTAGGTCTTTTATTAATAGTATTCCTGTTCTATTTGCCATAGGAATTGGGAACAAAGTGTGGTGGCAATATAAGAAATAGTTACAGATTTGATGGACTCACCATCCCTGGAATTGCTGAAAAAGGTGTGGATATGCCACTGCAGGTTATGTCTAAGTGGTGAAAAACGTGGTGGTGCTGGGTTGAAGGCTGGTCTTGATGACCTTCAGGTTTTTACAGCCTTAATGATTTAATGAGTCTGTGATTCTATGATTTGATTCGGTGAAAAAGCCTTTGAAGCAACCTGTGCCTCAGTTTCCACTCTGATGGACCCCAGTTCAGGATCTGAAAGGAATTTGTGGACATAATCCAGCATTCACAGGCACTTCACAGGCACTTCTGCCACAGCCTTGGAGTTTCCGCGGGTCGTGTTCATAAATCACAGTCCCAGTGCTCCAGACCATCTGTGCCCTGACCACCACAGGTCCCATTCCTGCTGCTGTAATTCCAATAATGTGTATTTTTTACCATCTCTCCTGGTTTTCAGTCACGCACAATGATCTCTACAAAGATGTGCAGTTTATTTATAGCTTATAAGGGACCCAACAATTCAAGGCAGACTGCACCAAAAGAAGCAGCTTGTTATGACTTTTTATTCTCCATCCTTTTGTTTGCTGCACAATCAAATATGTTTTTGCAGCTCTTTTGAATTTTCCAGCCTGTTAACTGCCCACAATTGTATTTTCTGAATGAGCCTTGTAACTTCTTTGTAAAAAATTCTACTATGACTCCTTTTACATATACAAAGACATTTTTTTTCCTTCCCCTCACAGAAAACATCCTAAATTGTGCAAAAATGGGAGGTCAAGTGTAAGAGAGACACTCTGACTGTTCTCACCTTGTTCTTCACCTGCCAAACAAGAAGTTGGTCTCATCTTCTCCCTCCTCCCATGTTTTCATCTACACTAATGCAAGCACAGAATCATGTTTTGTGTTTGTTTTCCATACCCTCTGCCTTTCCCTGTCTCCCTCTATCCAGCTCTAGGAGCTAAGAGCTGCTGAGATGTCTGGATGGTTACAGAGTGGTTTTTTTAACTCCTCATGTTCTCTCAAAAGCCTCACTGCCACTACAGAAACCCAGACCATCATCTTTTATTTTTCTTTGACTCCACTTTCTCCACCACCCCCCACTCGGCATTCAGCAGGTACAAACTCAACATCTCCATCAGCACTAAAAATGCCCCCCATGACCAACTCTGGGGTAAAGCAGAAAGCCCTTAGAGGAATGTGCTTCACTTTTTTTGTGTGTTCTGACTCAGTGCTCTGAGGTTTTCAGCATGCCCCGTGCCTGGAAGGCATTTTACCCAGCACAAATGTTGTCCTGCAGTAACTCCATCAGCTTTCTCCTGGTGCTGCTGCAAGATCTATCAGTGTCAGTGCAGCAGGGCTGGCACTGGGTGATTATGCTAATAAAATCCCAAATTACCAAACTGCAATCACAGTGCAGGTGCTATTAGCACCTGATTCATCCATCACTACCTTATTACCACTCTGATTAGTGTGAGCTGTGAGAAAACCCTCTGATGTGTGTCTAAATGCAGCCATCATTGTGGTGGTTCCATATTGGTGCCACATGGGTCCTGCAATAATTTCATAAATGAAAGCAAAGGGCAGTGTGTCACCTCCTGCAGCATGAGCCAGGTTAGAGATACATCAGAAAATAAACAGCCTGGGGGAGCTTTTATTAGCACTACCACATTTGGGAACTTTCTCTGCTCCTAGATATCATAGAATCAAAGAATTATGGAATGGTTTTGGTTGGAAAGGACCTTAAAGATCATCCAATTCCAACCCTCCTGGGCAGGGACACCTCCCACTATGCCAGGCTGCTCCAAGCCCTGTCCAGCCTGGCCTTGGACACTTCCAGGGATCCAGGGGCAGCCGCAGCTTCTCTGGGCACCCTGTGCCAGGGCCTGCCCACCTTACAGGTAACAATTCCTTCCTAACATCCCATCCGTAATATAAACCTACTCTCTTTCAGTTTGAACCCATTCCTCCTTGTCCTATCACTCCACGCTCTTGGAAGTCCCTCTCCATGTGTGTATAGATCCATCTGCTGCAGCTGTAAACTGGGTGACACATCCCAGAAACAAGCTGCTCTTTGTCTTGGGAATATTTAGTGTTCCCAAAATGTGATGTGGCTGCCAGAGTTCTTGATCTCAGTGAATTCCAGTTCCTCTTCTGCCTTTTTGGTTCAGAGTTTCTCAAAAAAAATATTTCCCTTGAAGCAATCTATTGCGAATCAATCAACCCAAACCAATATTTTATTTCTTTTCAATGCATACATAAATATATATATAGGTATGTACATAAATCCTCCTTGTATGCTTTGCTGGGATTTTCAGCATGGTGGTGGAGAGCAGGAATGATTCCTACTGAATTCAGGTTCTGCCAAGTTTTCGTGATATTTTCTGGATTCATGGATTAGAAATGGATGGATGTATGTGGTTCTTGACCAACTCTCTCTGAATCCCAGGCACAAAATTTTCAATAATCATGGAGAAACCTGTAAAAAAACAAGAAAAAATACTTTTAAATTGTTTGTGGATCAAAAACTATTTCAGACAACTCAGGTTGCTTCATCTCCTTTAAAATCCAGAGAATTTATTCCTTTAGGCATCCATTCTTTTTTTTTTCTGCTGGACAGCTGATGNTTGCTTCATCTCCTTTAAAATCCAGAGAATTTATTCCTTTAGGCATAGCATTCTTTTTTCCCTGCTGGACAGCTGATATGTGTGATTTGTGTATCTGGGTTAAGTTGGTTTATCTGAGAATTTTAGAGGGAATCAAAGGGCAAAATGTGTTCTGACGCTTAATTTTACAAGTACATTTGTTCTGCCAAACAATTAATTCTTTAAATTCTTCCAAATGGGAAATCATGCTTTCTGGCCCATGAGCAGACTCGTTATTTCTGACCATAGAGTATGAAAAATAACAGCCCTTTTTTGCAGCTATCAGTCCATGTGACACCTACAATTTACAGCATTTGTAAATACAAATGGAATTAATGCCAGGTGAGGTTTCCAAAGGGCCTGGGAATCGGATACACTTTGGAAAGGCTGCTGAGCAAGGATCACAGACAAATTTTTGTTTAAGGGACTTGCCTGGCACAGGGTCTTGAAAACTTTTCCTCACCGAGGTAGCGGAGCTGGACTCAGCAAGTTTCACATGTCTGGGTAAGAGCTGGCAGGATTCACCCCTCCTTAAATTCCTGCGTTTTTACGGAGCTGTCTGGACATGTAGGAACAAGATCTAACTATAGCCGACTTCGTTCTGCTGTTCGTGCCAATCAAAACACTCAAGGACTTGGGACATTAGCACCCTGTTATCTCTTTGTCTGTACATATTGAAATCTGCACAAAAGGGGAATTAACTCTTTCCCTCTTGCTTCCCATCTTTTTTTTTTTTTTTTAATTTTCTTTAATTATTCTGTGCTTGCAATTCATTTTTTTCAGCATCTTTAGCTTGTATCATTTGAATTTTTGGCTTTGAGGATTATCATGGGATCAAAATGATCTCGATACTCACCCCTTCACCCCCTCTAAAAAACATTGGGAAAACAGAGTTGATAAAAGCAATTATCTTTCCATGGAGTTGTTCCAGAGCCATCTGGGCATGGCCCTGACCAACCTGGTCTAGTGAAACCTGTTTTGAGCAGGGTGTTGGATTGGGTGGTCTCTGGAGGCTCCTTCCAACCTAAATGTTGAAGTTATGGTTCCATGAAATCCTGGTTGAACTCTCACAGCCAATACCAGTGTATTGGCCAGACATCCTCATTCCCAGGGCAGTGACTGGGACCTAAGAAATGTGGTCAAATGAATGTGGCACAGTGCCCAAATTCTAAATCCTTGCTCACCTGGAGTTGTCTGTGGTCCCCTTTGTTAGAAAAGTGGCACCACCCAGAATTTGGGAGAGCAGCTGGCCAGCCAAAAATTGCTTGTGTGTTACCCATTACCATCAACAGCCCTCTGTCATCTCCTTTCTGAATCAACAGAAGAGCTCACCACAAACAAGAAATATTCTGTAGACCAAAGTCACCAGGACTTCTCTGCCAAAACCAACCATATCAGTAGAAAACCTTCCCATTGTTGCTCTAGGCTCTTTTTTTTGTTACTATCCAAATTAAAAATGTAATAAGAGGTAATAAGAATACACCAAACCCTGAAAAAGCATAGAATGTGGAAATATTAAAATAATTTCCAGTAGATTCACAGCAATACGATTACACACATTTTAAGAGTGTTATGTCATATTAAAATGGTTTAAGAGAGAAAAATAGTTGTTATGAAGTTGATTGATTTTTATTTGCAGCCTGGTGCATTCCCATCTCTGCAGGGCACTTCCCTCTTTCACAGCAGTGAGAATTCCTGACAAATGTTCCTCATGTGCTGCTGTCATTCATCCATTCCCCTGCATCACCCAGCTGATTATTCCTTCTGGGGCTGGAATTTTACATTTGGCCTTATTGAACTTGACTTTATTTTTTTCCAGACTTTATTTTTTCCCAATTCAGGCAATTTTGCATTTCAGTCTTGTCCTTCTGCGTGTGCATATGGGTTGCAAATGTGATCAGTCTGCAGAATTTCTAACTCATTAATAAAAATTGATGACTGGTGCCTGCCCTATGGAGATTTATGCTTTTGTTTCTTAATACATCACTGTGGTCTGATACTTCTCAAAGAATAGTTATGAATGCTTTGCTATTTTTCAGTCAAATTCCAGTACAATAAATGGCAGCATTATCTAATCTTTAATTCTCAAAATTGCTTAGGACACTATTTAATATATAATGTCCAGACCTTAAGTCATATCTAATATCTATGGGGTTTTTTCCCCAATCCTCCAGGCCTACTGTTTTGTCAAAAAAAAAAAAGAAATCAAAATTCTTCAGCATAGGTTGTCCTTAAAAAAATTTAGAAGTTTTGGCTGTTATTCATCCCTCTGTTGTCTTCTTCATATTTACAGACTGAGGATTTATTTCAAGATTATTCTGAAAACTGGAATGATGCTGACTCACTATATTCTTCTTCCCAAAGACTGGCACTCTGTAACTCTTTTCCCACCTCAGCCCCACCCCATGTTCCCAAAAGTCATTGCCATAACTCTGTGGGTTATTCCAGTTACCATCAATAACACACACAGGTGAATGGTGTCAAGTCCAGATGCTTTGAAACACCTTCTTGATACAAACTTTTTTTTCTACCATTTTAGTTTGACTTATTGTTTCTTTTCAGTAATGTTAATTCTGACAAGTAAGTCTCTTACAACTTCCTTGAGCCGTTTTCCATGTTGCAATAGTCTGTACATCTTACTTTAACAGAAATTTCCTTAGGCATTGCCAGTTCTCCACAATTTTTCAGCTTAAAAATTTCCCTTCTGGGTCTTAACTTCTTCCATTTGAGCAAATGCATTTTTCTGAAGACCATCATCAATATCTTGCCCTTTTTTCCTAAGGCTCATTCGTGCTGATTTAGTCTCATCCAGACTCTCTTCATGTTCTCAGTCTGTTTCTACCTATTCTATTAAAAATTGTAGCATCTTTTTTCTTTGCTTAGATTTGTTTGGTTGGTTGGGTTTATTTTTTAGCTGCCCATCAAAAATTAGGGCTCATTAACATCCAGACTTTTCCAGGTTCTTTACACACCCTGCTGCACTTTGCTTTCCAGACATGTCAAAGAATCCCTTTCATTACCAACAGGTATCACTGTGATTAATTCAGCTAATTTTCCAGAAGGTGATTCAAAGCTGCATTTCACACAGAGTTGGAAGATGGTTTTGGCACTTGATGAAGATGTCATAGAAACACAGAAAGGTTTGTGCTAGAGGAAACTTTAAAAATCATCCAGTTCCACCCCCTGCAATGGGCAGGGACACTTTCCACCAGCCCAGGTTTCTCCAAGCCCTGTCCAACCTGGCCTTGGACACTTCCAGAGATCCAGGGGCAGCCACAGCTTCTCTGGGCACCCTGTGGTTTTACCACCAGTTTTTGTTAAGCAGAGAGTCACTGCCTGTGAATTTTGATAAAATCCTGCTGTTTTCTGAGTGTTTTAGGTGAACCATGCTCCTTTCTTCTCCTTGATTTGAATACATCTAGCTAAAATAATATTCTTTGAGTGGGGTGTCCATAATGATTCACGGTGATTGCCAAGAATTAGAGGCAAGAATACAATACAAACGTACAGAATTAATAAGCCAGCACTGATCAGCTTGTGTAAGAGCATTTGGATGAACATCCCAATAATCTGAGTTTGTATCACACCCTGCCATGTCCTGCTCTGGCTACACATCTCAATTCCATGACCATCACTGGGATCTGCCACTGAGGAGCCAACAAAGTTTCTGGAGAGAAGCTCCAATGAAAAAAATCCCTCAGCTGTGTAGTTTTTCCTAATAGGAGCACACTGCTTTGAGCACATTGTTTGGAAGGATATAACCTTGCTTTGCTGACTTTGGGAGAGTCAGCAGTGCAAGAATCCACCCAAGCTGTCCAGCAGATACTTAGGAATTAAGCATGTCATATGAGAAGGAAACAACACATTTTCTAATCTTTGCCAACCACAGGGAGATTCATCTCTCTTACATTTCTTGTCCTGAGATGATGACCACGATAAGAACTGATTTAAATCCCACAGACCTTGTTTTTGCTTGCAAATTGGCTTAAGCTCATCCCCTAATCAGGTAATTGAACCGTTTGTGTGTCTTGGCTGAATCCCAGTCCGGGTTCATCTCTTATGAAATTATTCCAGGTCATTAACCAGTCTGGTGATCCTGAACCAGTCATTATGGGAAAATACAATGCTTGTGGCCAGAAAAGTGAAGAGGACCAAGGCAGACTTCAGATAAGAGCTTTAGACCCTTTGTCTTAGTCTTGGGACAGATCTATCAGTCTGTTTTCCAGAAGATTGTCCCAGATTCCCCTCCCCTCCTTCAGCCTGGCTCATAGAGCTGAGCACCCACTGAGTCTGCCATGGGGTCAGGAGTGGGACCAGGACCATGGCAGGGCCACCTCCCTTCCTGCCAGTCCTGGCACCCACTGAGCCCATCACTCTTGTCCTAGACCATGGTTTGGGGTAGATCAGGGGCAGCACAAGTTGGTGACACACATCTGTCCTAACAGGGCCCTGCTGAGGTGACAATATCCTCAGACCAACGTTCAGCTCTCTCAGACTTCACAACCTGCAGCCTTGAGGGGCAACTGAGCCTGGCTCAACAGGGACCATGGTGGCCCAGGAAATCTGAATGTAGAGACAGAAAATGTGGCTCCTTTCCCTGAAGGATCTTGGTTAATACCTTTGTTTCTTTAACTGTGGGAAAATATGCAAAATATTTCTGAATTTCTTTACAACCCCCTCCTTCCACGTGCCACCACGTGGCAGGGAAGTCTCAAATACGTGCATTTTGTTGAGAAGGGCTCTCCACTAGTGATGTTCCTGGAGCTGACTTTAAAATTGTCTGCCTTGTACAGAGTCAGGGAGAGCCAGAACATGGCATGAAAACATGACACATCCTCCAGCCCATTCCCTCAGCCTACCATTGTTTTCAACTCAGAATTTCCTGATTTATGGAGTGCCACAATGGTCTGTGTTTGCTTTTCCACTGCTAACTTTCATGGTGCTTGTTGTTTTACCCTATTGAGCTCTAGGCTGGTTCATAGAAATCCAAGATGTTTATGGGATTACCTATTACAGAGCATGTTTGTGTCATTTTTAGGTGTCTTATGTGACAGGAGATAATTCCTTCAGTCCCTGAACTGACACACCTGAAGGCATTGCTCCAGCTGGATGTATCACACCATTCTCACCACATTCAGCTTCAGCTCTTCAAGCTGCTGTAAAAAAAATCCAAATTAGGTTCTCCTTCATGAATCCAGCTCATTACTTTTAAGGATTTAGCCAATGCCCACAGAACTATTCAAAAATACCTACCTGAACTATGAACATGAAGGGATTTTTTACACTAAATTTTGCCATCAGGTCCCTTCTTTGTCAGTTCCATATGTTTTTAAGCTTCATTGCATCAATACCGTAAAAAGAAGATAAATTCAGGAAGAATTTCTTCCCACAGAGGGTAGAACAGGCTGCCCAGGGAGGTGGTGGCTGCTTTCAGCATCCATGGAGGTGTTTGAGAAATGAGCAGTGGCACCCAGTGCTCCTGTCTCATTGGCAAGGTGGTGTTTGCTCAAAGGTTGGAGACTTTTTCCAACCTTTAAGATTCTCTGGTGGAAGCTCAGGAGACCAGAAGTCTGCTCCACATGTTATCTGAGTCCTGCTTGGCCTGTAGCAGGTTGTTGAATCTCTGGTTTTCGTCCAACAATTTCATGATTCCATTTTCATGGGAAATTCTGGGGGGACGAGATTAGTGAATCATCACATGCAACAGCCTCACTCCTCTTTCCCCAGTATGAACATGAACAGTGGCCTTGCTGGGACGACAAAAAAGTCTGAGGAATTTTCTCTGGCAGTGGCAACAGCCTAGGAAAGAACCTAGGAGCAGAGCAGGTAGGTGTTCACACACCTGTATCCTCTGCTGAGTATTTACCACCTAAACTCTCACCAGAGTATCCAGGTGCATTCTCTTCCTGCAGCTGGAGGCAGAGTTGATATCACAGAATCACAGAATCATAGAAAAGTTTGATTTGGAAGGATCCTTAAAGACCATCTCATTCCACACCCCTGCCACTGGCAGGGAAACCTTCCACCAGACCAGGTTGCTCCAAAGCCCAACCTGGCCTAGAACACTTCCAAGGATGGATCATCCACAGCTTCTTCTGTTATTCATCTCTGTCTTTGGTATCCTCACCAGCCCTTTTGCTCTCCTTTAATGCATTTCTTGGCAATTTTGCCTGAATTTTGCTTTAACAGCTAATCTGCAGCCAAAAGAATATCCAACCTTAGATAATCATAATTTGGCAGCTGTGCCACAGCCATCACTGTCAAAATGTGTCCACTCTGCAGGAAAATCCAGAATTTCTCACTAGTACAGTGCTGCACCCAACTGTTTCATAAAATAAGAAGTGATCAGAGGTGGGCCACTGCTCTACAAAGAAATTTTCATATATTGTTGTGCTGAAAATACACAACTGGGTGTTAGAGCTCTCCTAAACAAATTATTTTCCTAGGATTCAACAATCTAATAATTCATGCTAATTTTGCTCACGTTCACCATCCCTCCTAACCCCTCAGCACTCTGCTAATGTAACTCCAATACATGGAATTATCTGGAATGAGGAAGCATTCCAGGGTGGTCAGGACCTGAATTCTGGTCTGTGTTGGTTCTAGGAATTGGCTGTTAGATTCTCCATAAACAAATAGAACTTAAGGCAAACATTTGCTCCTCACACTTTCTCCAGCAAACACGGCTTCAAACATCAGGAGGGAAAAACAAACTCCATGACCAGCCTCTCAGCTTTCCATAACATCTGTGTTCATTTTTCATGTTTTATTTTCCCTCATCCTGGAAGCAAAGCAAAGCAGGAGAAAGCATTAGCATCTAACCACAGTAATTTCCTGAATTCCAGAGAACTGCTGTCAAAACCAAGGATTCACTCGCTGCTGGGACATCTGTATCAGATTATTGCACTTCCCTGTTCACTCCTGCATTGTGGAAATCAGCTGTTGCTCCAGCCCAGAAGCTGGGAAAAAATGTGTCGGGTTCCTACTGTTTTTCAGCGTATTCTCACTAACTTCCCTCTGCCTCACTTCCCAGATTTCTGCCTCTAAGCTGTACCATTTTCTCCCACTGGCTGTCAAGCTGCTGATAACACACACTTTTCCAGAAATGTGTTTTAATTCTTTTCCTCTCTGTATATTTTTATTCTAGTCCCTACCAAAAATGATGATGATATTTTTAATGATGACTGATTCTTTGACCTGATTCAGCTCTTTACGTAGCTGAGGCAAGCAGATAATTCACTGTCTTCTCCAAAGCATTTTCCATGAGTCTTTGGGAGTCACATCTTTTGTCTGATTGATTCATTAGATCTCAAGATCCCTGGTCACCAAGATCAGGATTCATTTCAATAGGTCCTTCTGGGAGTTCACTCCTGATCTACATGTCGGGCCTGGATTTCTCTTGAGAAACCCTATGGATTAAACACCGGTCGAAATCATGACCCTATCAAATGCCCTGAGATGATTTTTAATGTCCCTTCCAACCCAAACCTCTATGACTTCCAAGGAAATGCTTGAAAAGGAAAGAGGGGGGTACATGGATACCCCCAGGCAAAGATGGTCTCTGTTAAATGGTGGCTCTTTGCACATTGGTGTTATCAAAATATCTTCAGACCAAAGTTCAGCTCTCTGAGACTTCACAACCTTGAGGGGCAACTGAGCCTGCCTCAACAGGGACCATGGTGGCCCAGGAAATCTAAATCTAGAAACAAAATTTGGCTCCTTTCCCTGAAGGATCTTGGTTAATACCTTTGTTTCTTTGTCTTTAACTGTGGGAAAATATGCAAAATATTTCTGAAGTATCTTTCCAACCCCCTCCTTCCACATGGAACGTATAATTTGAAAGGCACACTCGGTAAATGAGGTTACTTCCTCACCAGTGGGAGATCTGATCCCACTTTTGGGGTCTGGATCTACCTGGTAAGTCAGAAAATAAGGTGTATGCTACAATCACTGTGTGGTTGCTTGAAAACTTTCAGCTTTGTGTTTAAAAGTTCACCCAACAGTGCTGCCCAATGCCCCTTGGAGCAGCAAAAAAGAGGAGGAGGTGACCATCTCCCCCATCTCCCCTTCTCAGCAGCCATTGGTAAGGCTGCTGCACTTCCATGGGATTTGGGAACCAAATGGATGACTCCCAAACCCCATCAAAGTTCATTTGCAGAAACAGGATTTGTACCAAAATGCAAAACCACCAGCGAAGGAATTTGGAAGCTGCAGCTCCGTAAGCTTTCCCACCTGAACAGCCATCCTTACACTGGCAAGTCTGACTCAAGGCATCTCATTTAAGCTTTTCAAGCCTTGCTACATCCTTGGATGGGCATTCACCTGGAAAATACATCTGCATACAGCCCC
>VXBC01002578.1:55458-88226 GCA_013399945.1 Ploceus nigricollis | reverse complement strand
TGCCGGTAGGGAGCGGGGCCCCGCCGGCCGCGGGGCTGCAGCAAAGCCCGGCCAATGGCGGCGCCGGGGCCAGCAGAGCCGCGTCCCGCCCGCGCTCCTTCGCCCCCCCGCGCTGCACCGCTGACATCGAGCTGCGCCCCAGCAAAGGGCCCGGCCGGGCAGGGGAGCGAGAGTGGGCGCCGCGGTCCCGCTTCTACGGTATATGCACCCTTTTCTACCGAGAGCTCAGAAACGCGAGTAATGTGCTATGCTTTTGATTGTTGGTTTGTTTGTTTGTTTGTTTTATTCCCTGTGAGGGCAACACTTTAAATTTTCACCATGGGGGAATTCGTTTGCGTGTCCCATGTCCTTGACTTAATGATCACATGACTTTGTTTTGTTTATGGGACTGATGTGTTGATGAAGGAGCTGATTTATGTCTCTTGCTGCTATACCTATGATAAAAACCTATACCACTTCATGTCCTTTTAAAAAGTGGCATGTGTTGGTCATTGTCATGGTCTCACTCTTTACTGATAGTTATTGAACTATCCCCTTCACTGTTTTTTTTTCCTTCATTTAATATTACTTTTTCAACACAAACCAGTATTTTATATTTATTGTTGTTCTACAGCTGCATTCATTTTAATGAGTTCCATCATCTTAATCACCTTTAGTAGTTTTAAATGTCCATATGTTGGGGGGGGGGGAGTTTTGAAAATGCATGGTTGACTTTCTCCCCTTCTTTATTCTTTTCTTTCACCTTGGTCCTTTTTAGTACGCTTATTTTTTGCTGTTGAAATGTGACATGTATATTTACTGTTTCTCCAGGGAGTTATAGGGTCTTCAGATGATAACATTCAACAATTTACAAAACTAGAAAACTTGCAGCTACAGGCAACAACGTACAGAGCAAATCATAGAATTTTGCCTAAACTTTCAGTCTCAACAACTAAAAGATTTACAATAGCTACCTTCAGCCTTCAAACTTAGCTTCTCAAATGTGATTTAAGGTTCATCATGCACTTTAAAAATTTTCTGAAATAATCCCACCTACAAGACAGATGTGCCTCATAATCAGTAAATTTGTAATTTTCCCTATTGCTATGTGCTGTCTCCTCTTGATGGCCAAGTTGTTCTTTACCTTTTCTTGGGACTTGGTTCTTTTCTTTGTTTTCCCCATAGAAAATGACACCACACTAAAATGAAGTTAATCAACACTGCTTTGCCTCCACAGTTTAGGAGAAATGTACAGCAGAAGAACTTTCAAGCAAGCCTTTCTCACAGGGAAGGAAAAATATCCCACCCTTTCTTTGTTTGCTTCCCTTCAGACACCACTATTTTGCATAAAGGCTGGAGATCTTTGTGGATCTGTGTTTCTGCTCAGCACAGTAAAAAGGAAAAAAGAGCAGAAGAAGATCAGCTTGCTAAGATCTTTTTTCACTTGTTCCAGAGACATGGCATGAGCCTATACAAGAAACCTTTCTCCTCTGATAGCAGGCAAGTCCTTAAGGTTTCCAAAAGGAAATAGCATCATGTTTTCCTCTTGCACAATGAAGTCATATTAACAAGAAAACAGCTTGATTTTCTGGTTCATGATAATTTCAAACTGCTTATTTCAAAGAATAAAATCCACATCAAAATTTTAGGGTTATCGTGGTTTTGACTTAAACATATATTTCCAATATTTATTCCATCTGAGAAGAAATCCAGTCATTTCATGTTACAAATTAAATCACAGCTTCCATCTCATTTAAAATAGTGAAAAAGAAACCATGCTCTATGGGCCAAAAGGATTAGTTCTAAACACCATTAGCAGTGTTTGTATTCCAAACTCCATGTCTTTCCTGGTTGCATCTTTTTCCCTTTTACATTTATCTTGTGGCTGTCACAAATGCAGACTATTCTATGAAGCACACAGATATGCTCTTTCTTGTAGAAAAAAAAAAAGAAAGGAAAAAAACAAAGAGTAGCAGAACCCTTCACAAGTTGTTTTGTTTTTGTTTTTTCCATAGAAATGCCCATAACTAGGTTTTGTTGTTCCAAACCCGCCGGCTGCGCCCCAGACCGGGGAGAGGCCGCGCCGCAGCGGAGCTTCAGCACCGAAGGCTGGGATTGAAAGAGCTGATTCTGATTGGCTGATAGCATTCGACTCATCGACCAATCCTAGCGTGGTGTTCAAAAAGGACCAATAGCAAAGCACTCCGTTCTGCGGATGACGTCACTAGGCCTATTGTCCAATAGAAGTGCTGATTTCTGATACCGGAGATTTGCATAAGAGCCCTATAAATACAGGAGTAAGCGCATTATCCGGCACTCCGCTGTGACTGAGCAGTCAGGGAGCTGCAGCCATGCCTGAGCCGGCTAAGTCTGCTCCCGCGCCCAAGAAGGGCTCCAAGAAGGCGGTGACGAAGACGCAGAAGAAGGGCGACAAGAAGCGCAAGAAGAGCCGCAAGGAGAGCTACTCCATCTACGTGTACAAGGTGCTGAAGCAGGTGCACCCCGACACGGGCATCTCGTCCAAGGCTATGGGCATCATGAACTCCTTCGTCAACGACATCTTTGAGCGCATCGCGGGCGAGGCGTCGCGCCTGGCGCACTACAACAAGCGCTCCACCATCACGTCGCGGGAGATCCAGACGGCCGTGCGCCTGCTGCTGCCCGGCGAGCTGGCCAAGCACGCCGTGTCCGAGGGCACCAAGGCTGTCACCAAGTACACCAGCTCCAAGTAAAAGGGCATTTCGGATCGTCACTCTCAACCCAAAGGCTCTTTTAAGAGCCACCAATTTTTTCAATAAAAGGGCTGAATCAGTGCTTTTAGTGGGGAGGTATGTAAATAGCTCAACGTTTGCACGTTAATAGATCATGTGGTCGTCTCTAGCAAATTTATATATACCTACTAAATTTTTTAGGAGTTTACTTTGTCTATGCGCGGTATAAACTTGCTTGTTCAAGCCTCTAATCTGGTTCTGTCTCAAAAAGGACTTGAAAGCAGCAACAGCTTGTCCAATTCCAAGTCTCGTAGGGAAGGTGAAATTGCTAAAATTTTCTAAGGGTTAAATGCCTTTTACTCGAAACATCTAGCATTTACTTTCAGTGCACTATAGCAGTAAAACAAAGGTTTTTTCTGTCTTGGCGGCTTAATTTTGAGACTGGTTTTTTTAAGTAGTAGGATAAGATGTTCTCAACGACGGGATTTCGAGTTTAAAACACCAATGTCCCAGAGTTATGCAGAAGGTAACTGCCGAAAAAGGGGGCGATCAGTGATTTACACTGCAAGGTTTACTGGGAGCCGGGGAGAATCGCAGCGTGGAGCCGCAGCCCTTCCTACCCCGCCGCGCCGCTGCGGAGCTCCGCTGTAGCTGCCGCCGCCGCCGGACAGGGCCGGCCCGCACGTTTCCCCATCCCTGCTCCATTCCTCTCCCCGCCTTCCCCAGCCCCCCCGGCTCGAAGGCCGTGAGACAGGGGAGGGAGGGCCGATGCGCGGTGCCGCGCGTCACCGCCCGGCCAGCGCTCGGGCACGGCCGCGGCGGATGCGGGGGGGTCACCGCCCTGGAGGGCGGGGCCGGCGGGAAGGCGGCGCGGGGCCAATCGCGGCCCAACGCGGCACTTTTAAACTCCCCCGGGCACCGGAGCAAAGGGCGCTCGCCGCTCCGCCGACACTGCCTCTTTTCGCTCGGGGCTGCGCCGGTCAATGAGCAGGGGGTGGGGCGGGCACAGCTGTTATCGCAAGGCTCCCAAATTGCACGTAGGGACACACTTCCCTTTAAAGGCAGCTCCAATCTCCTACGCAGACGTTACCGAACGCACTCGTACCCAAAATCTGAACTTTATTAACGCCGTGTAAACTCCCACCGAAATCTGTAAGTGATTTGGGTTTGCTGGTGTATAACTGTAGTGTTTCAGCTCTTTTTGAGAGTAAGTGGGTGGCTCTTAAAAGAGCCTTTGGGTTTATTTAAATGAGTAGACTCTCAATTTCTCTAACTCCTCTTACTTCTTTTTGGGCGCCGCCTTCTTCGCCTTAGCCGCTTTGGGTTTGGCTGCCTTAGGCTTGGCCGCTTTGGGCTTCACCGCCTTCGCCTTAGCCGGGCTCTTCGCTGCCTTCTTGGGGCGGCCTGCCTTTGCGGCTTTCTTGGGGCTCTTGGCCGCTTTTTTGGCCGCTGCAGCCGCCGGCTTCTTCGCCTTCTTGGGGCTCTTCTTCACCGCCGCCGCTTTCTTCGGCTTCTTGGCAGCGCTGGCGGGCTTCTTCGCCGCCGGCTTCTTGGGCTTGGCAGCCGGCTTCTTTTTAGTCGCTTTTTCTTTTGTCTCCCCCGGCTTCTTATTCAGCTTGAAAGAGCCCGAGGCGCCGGTACCCTTGGTCTGCACCAGGGTGCCCTTGCTGACGAGGCTCTTGAGCCCCAGCTTGATGCGGCTGTTGTTCTTCTCCACATCGTAGCCGCCGGCGGCCAGCGCCTTCTTGAGCGCGGCGAGGGAGAGCCCCTTGCGCTCCTTGGAGGCGGACACGGCCTTGGTGATCAGCTCGGTGACGCTGGGCCCCGCGGGCTTGCGGGCTTTGGAGCCGCTCGCCGCCTTCTTCGGCTTCTTAGCGGCGGCCTTGGCGCCGGGAGCAGAGACAGCGGGAGCGGCAACAGGCGCGGTCTCCGACATCGCGTCGGCCTTCGTCCACGAACCAGGGAAAGCACTGGGCCTGGAGCAAGTCGGCGGCCTCGTATTTATAGAGCGGAGCCGCGCGGTGATTGGTGGGTTGCAGAGCCCGCCCCGCTGCACGGCAGAAAGGTCCCTTCTCCCCGCTCATTTTGTGTTTCTTAGGAGCCGAAAACGGCTGTTTTTATCAGAATTTCCGCCACCGACCCCCCCCCAGTTCGCAGCGGCGTGGAGAAGAAAGACTCTTGTTCCCCTCGGCCAAGTTTCCTTTCGAAGAGGCAACGGGTGAGCTAAAAAAGAGGCGATAAACACTGAGTCCTGGACCTGAACAGACCTCGGGAGACAGAAACTTTTGTTTTTCCTTCTAAATAAAATCCGCGATGTGGGGAACTAGATTCCCAAATCAATTAATTAATATTCTTTAAAGGGTCTTCTCTTAATCTGAGCTGAAAATGAGGGATTCAGATCGATATTTTAGTCGCAATTTGATTTCAAAGAGGAGTAAGTAACACAGGCTCATCCTGAGCACTGAATATGGATTAGAAATTAGCTCCTTTGTCCAAAATCCTTTACCTCTTTCAAAATAATTACGAGAAATTAAATTAGTACGTTGTACAGCAAGGCAAGGAGCAGGTTAAAGTCCTGTGAAGGGCTTTTTGTCCTGCCAAAGGAGGTGACTTCTTACAGCATAGCAGTTTGTGCTGTGTTGCTCAGTGTACACAATGCAGACATGGTTCCCTCGTCCTCTGCTACAGAAATACTTACTTTCTTAATAAGTTAGGTGACATAAAAACTTAGCATGGCCAATTTTTGTTAAAAATGATAACCAGTACCCTATCATTTCATAATATGTCTGTGTTTTTATTTCGATACAGCTGGATTGGCAAAAATCTGAGTCATTATTGTTTAAGGAGACATTGCTGCAGCTGATTTTCCCACTACTTGGACATAATAAAACTTGCTCAAGTGATCATTTAGGATTCCTCTTTCACAGCAATTTCCTAAATATTCCATTTTCTTACTGTCCAGTGACTGATCCCTACATTGGAATTAATACTAAAAATGGCATGTCTTGGTGTATCTGCTACACTGAAACAGCTGGCTGCTAAGTGAGAGGGGAGACAGTCTTCAGAAGCACTCTTCCAAGACCAAGCTTCAATTAAAAATAAATACACATTGTTTTTCAGAGTACAAAGAATTAAAAGAAGTATTCTCTGATATGTTTATTAATGCCTACAACCCATTGTTCTGACAAAGGCCTGTAAACTTTTTACCTCTTAACATTGTAACTGCTGGTGATACTAAAGTTCTGGGCAATGTTACGATTCAAGTAATTTATGCTTTCAAATGGATAATTATTAAAATATGTTTTTGGACCAATAATAGCGGATTTTCTATTTCAACATATTTATTGTTTATATTTAACACTATGTATAAGATAGAATCAAAACTGGCAGCAGTCCTCTTCACCTCAGATTGCCTGTGCATTGTGAACAATTATTCTGAAACTCCTTCAGATTTGAGGCAGAGAATGGGCTCAGCAGCCCAAAGATTTTTAATAAGAAGTGAGGATTAGTAACTCAGAATGCTTTTTAATGCAAAGCAACAAAACCAAACCACCAAAAAACGAAACAAAACAAAAAACCTCCAGTATCTGTGGATCTAAAAGTCATTTAGAGGTGGCAGGGCTGTTTTTAAAGACATCAGTGAATTACCTGAACTTCACATAGGGCCGAGCTGAGAAAGGAGAGGCATGATGGGGCTGTGGGTTCTTTCCTATAGTCTTAACAAACTTTCTTAACCCCCATTAGCACAAAGTGATTCATTTTACTATAGAGTAGACTTTTCAAAGTTTTGATCTTAATTTAAGAGCTAAGATACAAAGTGTTTAGGACAGTTTGGTTTTGGATTTTTTCCAAGAACTGAGATTAAAAGGACTTGAGGTGTTTTAAGGGGGGGGATTGTTNGGCCGTCAGGTACTCCAGCACGGCCGCCAGGTACACCGGCGCGCCGGCGCCCACGCGCTCCGCGTAGTTGCCCTTGCGCAGCAGCCGGTGCACGCGGCCCACGGGGAACTGCAGCCCGGCCCGCGACGAGCGCGACTTGGCCTTGGCGCGCGCCTTGCCGCCCTGCTTCCCGCGCCCGGACATGGCTCCCAACGTCGCCGTTCCGCCGCCGCGGTCACGTGTCTCAGCGACCCGCGCGCGGCCGCTTTTATAGCTCCTGCGCGCGCCCCGCCGGCTCTCTGATTGGCTGCAGCGCGCTCCGGCTCGCTCCGACCAATGGCGCCGCGGATCCAAATCCGGCCAATGGGAGCCACCGGCAGCCTCTCCCCGCGGAGCCGCCCCCGCTCCGAGCCCGGCCCCGGCCCCGCTCCGTGAGCAAGGACAGCGCCGGGGAAACGCCTCCCTGCCCGCCCGAGGAGAGCGGGGGAGCACAGCTGCCCCCCTGGAATGGGGGGAATCCCCGCTAAATGCCAGCGCTGTCGGTTCAGAAATAATCCTGTATTTTAAACGTCAGATGTGCTACTGCAGGTCTACTTTAAAAATGTGTTATTGTTATGATAAAAGAGAAGCTTTACTTTCAGTAGGAGCATTTACACCCTAGCATTACTGATATCTGTAGAAACTAGGCAGGAAGACATAATACAAGACGTTTCTCTGATTCTAGACACAAATTACTTCAGTATTGCTGCAATCATTCATATTGTTTTCAGGCTGAATTATCTGGGTGAATCTTCTCAACTTTGGTAAATACAACTGATGGCGTCAGATAACTTCCACAACAGAAGTTGTTTAATAAAGAATTTCGTGTTTCAGGAATTGTGTAAAGTTACATCACACAATATGCATTAGGTGGGCGGCCTTATGTAAATTTTATATGTTCTCGGTATAGAGAACAGCTGTGCAAACATTTTTCATTGTATCCAGAATTTGTGAAAACAGATTCAAAGTTTTCAAGTGTAAGTTTGGTTAGCTAATAACTTTGTCTCTTTAAAGCAGATTTAACCTCAAAACATGCTGCATTCAGCTAAGCCTGAAACTTACAGACAACTAAATGCATTGTGTGAGGTATCTGCTAGTCTGGTATCCTAATATTATTAGCCACAACTAAAATTATCTGTTAGTCAATCTTTTAACATTAAAATTGTTTACTAATTTTTACTTAAGGTAGCCTGTCCATGACACACCCAGTAGTTATCTGAGGCTTGATAAGAAGCAAACCTCCCAATCAGAGTATATAAAATAAATTGGTTTGTAATTATTAGTAGTATTTCAGGACTTAAGTTTTTACTAGCTACCAATAAAGGTTAAAAGGGATGTTTAGGAACTTAAAAATACAGCAGAAGCTTAGTGGGGAAAAGTAAGTATATGTTATTTACAATGTGACTACTACTCTTCTTTTCTGAGGTTCTGAATGCCTCTATCATCTTCCAAGGCGAGCGAAGAACACTCCCCCCTCTCCACCTGCCTGCTAGTTTTTCACAAATCACAGGGAAAGTGGTATTGTGATACACTGAACATTTATTGTCTTTCACAAGACAAAATGAAGTTTCCCCAGCCAACAAAAATCCACCAAGATGACCATAAAGGGGAGAGGATGCAAAATTCCAGTGTACAGTATATGCAACAAATTACCTGGCTACCCTGGAAGAAAGATGATTGATCAACCTCACTGCAACTAAAAAACATGATTATAAAATATTTACAGAAAAAAAAAAACCAGTACAGAAAATAAAAACTGGACAACCATTTGTGTATGAAATGCTGCTAACACTTTTCTGGCTCCTTAAAAACCTGTTCCACTACCCTCACCAGAGCACTCAGGGTGTGTAAGGATTTTGGCAGGGAATAGCCACCCCTGTACCCAGAGTATCATTATCTCCCTCTAAGGAAAGGGGAGGACTTGAGGGGAGCAGCATTGCCTTCTTTACTGCAATTTCCTTTCACCAAGTGGACGTGGTGGCTCTGAAAGGAGGTCCCCAGGCACACCTCAGCTGCAGTGGTCTCTATTCACAGCACACTGGCAAGTTAACCTTGTGGGTAGGGAACTATTTCCAGCCATGCCCTTCCATTGCTTGCAGGAGGACTTTCCCTTCTTCCCCCTCCACAGTGATCTGATCTGTGTTCAGAGGGGCAGGAAAGCTGACTAGGACTACGACAGGTCACAGGAGACCTTCCATTTCTTTCATGAAGGCTTCATACACATCATCCTTTGTCTGTACAGAGATAGGGGCAGACGATCCAGCCTTAGGGGCAGCTTTGGTTAACGGGAGGGCAGGCTCATCCTCTTGTTTTCTCTGGGAGGCAGCGGAAGCCCCTTTGTTCTCGCGGCGCACTCGCAAGGCAGTGGGCACGAAGCGCGTGATCTCCGCCTTGGGGTTGGTGATCTGCGGCTTGGCACTGATGGTGGCCGTGGCTTTCTTCTCGATGGTGGCCGCACTGGTGTCATCCGCCTTGGGCCGCTGAATCAAGCTGGGGGGGGCACTCAGTACCCCAGGATTTGGAATGGGAGCTGGTGGAAAGAGCCCAGGTGGGGCAGGTCCTAAGGGAGGCACCAGAGGTGGCCGTAACATGCCTGGGCGAGGAGGAGGGATACCTGCAAGAACAAAAGCAAGCGTGAGCTGTCTCCACATCTGGGAACTTCAAAATATTTGAGAAAAAAAGTGCACAGGCTCAGAATGCCAAGAACAAAAAGCAAAACAAAACAACCCCCAACAAGATGCAGTAGCACTGGCTTTAAAAAAAAAAAATTTCAAATCTGCACTAAATGCCAGGTTGAAAATGCTGCTCTTCAGACTCTGAAAGCCACAGGAGCTTGTTTATTGCTCCCTTTTAAATTTGAAGTTATAATCTGAGAATAAAGTTTCTTCACAATCCATCCCACCAGAATTTCAGAGTCATCAGAAATGTCTGAGCAGGCACAAAAAACAAATATTTGGATCTCCAACTCATTTAGTGGAGCACCATTACAGCACCCAGAGGCTCTTCAGAAAGAGTCCAGGAGAGTAGAAATCTAAACTCTGAAATTCCCTTTTTTCAGGGCAGATTTCTTGCTACCAACCTTTGCACAGCACTTAACTTGTTATTGCACAGAATAATGTAATCACACATAGCACAATGCAGCCACAGACAAGAACAAAGGCAAACTGGCAGCCAATTATACCTCACTGGCTTGATCACCACAGCCAGGACCACGAAAAGAAAGCAAGAAGGGACTTGGCTCTGAAACAAACAGCACCCCTTACCTGGTGGGGCAGGAGGAGGCAGGCGAGGAGGAGGACCACGTGGAGGAGGACCTGGGGGCAGACCTGGTGGGGGGCCTGGGGGAGGACCAGGTGGTCGCCCTGGGGGAGGACCAGGTGGCAGCAGTCGAGGCAAAGGCCCACGCAACCCTGGTAACCCAGGAGGTCTCAGGAACGGAGGAGCTCCTGAAAGCATTCATGTAACAAACAAGAAATTTAATTCACAGTTAAAAATACATCCCAGCAACTATCTCATCAGCTAAGGATAAAGACCTTCAACATATGAATGAAAGCTGTATTACTTAGCTGCCAGATTAAATAGAATTTCTAAAAATCTCAAGCAGAGGCAGCAGTTACACAGTTAAAGCATCTTTATGAAAGTAAAGTCTATCGTGGAAAAAGGGCTCCTCCCTTATTATATAATTATGTTGTAACTGGTAACAGATTCTGAGCTGAGTTTGTCAGAATTTAAACAGCTAAAAAGCTTTTTCTGTGGCATTTGATTTTTCTTCTGGCCTAAAAATAAGTACCTTTGCTCTTTTACTTCATACACTGGCTCTGCTGCTGTCTGCCAGTGCTGGCTCTAACAAAGACAACCATCAGGAAGGCTACAGCTACAGGAGCCTGATGCCTCAAAAGCAAGGCACAGCAACGACGATGCAGACTGATGATGGACAAGTCTCAGTAAGTGGATACATACACTCCATCTGCAACACATTCTGCAGCTTCCAAACTCCCGAATTGATACCACTGCCTGAGAGCCTGCATCCCTCAAAGCAGAGTAAATCAAGTACTCACCTGGTGGAGGGCCAGGAGGAAGGCCAGTGGGTGGGCCTGGGGGCCTCAGTGGAGGGGCTGGAGGTGGTCCCAGTGGAGGAGGCCCAGGCATGGGAGGTGCCTGTATCTGAGTTGGTGGCACGGCCTGTGCACTCTGCTGCTGCTGCTGTGCCTGGGAAGTCGCAGTAGATGACCCGGTCTCTGCAAGTGCCTCCTCACTGAGCTGCTGCTGCTGCTGTTGTTGTGATGTCTCTTCAGACTCTGAGTCCTCTTCCTCCTCCTCCTCTTCTTCTGAATATTCCTCCACTTCTCTCCCTTCTTCTGGAATTTCCTGACCTAGATATGGAGATGGTACACTTATAAAATCTGTCTACAAATAACATCTTTGTGAACATCAGAGAAAACTGAGTACACAGAATAAAATAAAAAGAAGCAAGAGAAAGATAAACCTTGCTTCAAAGGGAAGAAATCTGACCACTTTTTACTGTTAAACATAAAATGAAAACAAATAAAAGTAATAATAGAAAAATCATTGCTGTTCTAGCAAGAGCTCTGACAACAAGAGTTGTGTGTTCCTCTGGGACCTGAAACTTGTACTACCAACCCAAACTGCTGTTATTTAATCTCTGCCTTAAAGGAGTTTGTGGGAATGTGAGGCAACAGAGGGCTGGGGACACAATGCCACAATAAACAAAATCCCCATGTCCAAGAAACTCCTGCACCTTTGAAAGATACTGGAGTTTCTTTTTAAAACAAACAAAGTTTGTTTTATTGGTTAACTTATCTCAGCAGAAGGGTATTTTTAGGGAGTACAAATCTTTACAGGTTACATGCTGAGCACATAGACAATGTTACCCTTTCTCTTTCACCAAGAGATTCGCATTTCATTTGAACAACTGTTTAAAAGTTAAGCAAGAAAAGGTTAAGAAGAAAAAAAACCAGTAAATTACTCCTCTTAACTTCAATTCTGCTATGCAAAACACATACACTACTTAAAAATAAATTTTAAAAAAACTACAAAACCAAAAAAAAATCAAACAAACAAAAGAAAAAAGAGCAAAAACCAAACTATAACTCAAATACCTAACAAGAGCTGATACTCTCAGCAGAGCCTACATTATGACAGTAAAATATTTACTCTATAAAACAAAACTTGTGCAAAGTAAGCTGACCGCAGAAACCTGAACTGGAAGCCTAAAGGTATCTCACCACATATTATATCCACCTCACTCACCTGCCATTCGTAACATCATGGCCTGGAGTGGAGTCAGTTCTTTCATGTTCTTTTTCTTTTTTCGTGACTTCCCAGGCATGTCTGCAAACCGGACACTGTGACCTGGGGAAAGCAGGGTACGGATAAGGGTGACAGGGGGTGGGAAGAAAATAAGAAAAATCAGATAGTTATGTCACTACTGGGTATGGATAGCGTATCAGCCTAACATCAGCATAATGATGCTCCTTAGATAAGAGTTAGCACTGGTGTTTCTGATTGTTTGAAGTTTTGCTAACCCAGTATTCTCTACCAATTGGTCTCCCCCAAGTAAGTGAGCATATTTTACATTGAGGCTTAATTTTATAGGGTATCTTACCAATGCAATGATTCAGGTGAAAAATGGCTTGTGAGCTATAAGCTAACACAATAAGAAAACAAGTTTATCTGAAAGTTGCTTCACTTCTAGATAGCTTCCTTCTGTCCCATTTATTAACAAAAATTCTTTAGCTGGAATTTAGGTGAGTCAGAACATTGTTAGTTGACTAAATAAAATACACACACCCTCAACTCTATCAAGTAGTGTTTTTCTTTTGAAAAATCAACCCCCAGTCTCTCATTTCCCCTTCACACCTGATTTCTTTTCTTCACCACCTTCCCTCTCCTTGTCATTATCACGATGCAGGAAGTCCTCTCCTTCACTGTCTGCATCTGACCTATCGCTGTCGCTGTCATCGCTGCTCTCATCATGCTTATCTTGATCCATATCCTCAGGATAACCTTCATCTTCACTAGTGCTGGACATGTCATCATCGTGGCCTCGCTGTCCTGCAGAAAGCAAAGTATTAGGAAATGTATGAACTCTGAATACAAAATATTCTTTCACAGCAGTGCATGTTTACAGTCACAACATTCCCCTTAGCAAAAGCTTGGACAAACTGTCATCCCTTTACTTTTTAGCACATATTTTTAAAGTACATTTTGGAAAATCTGTAAGATTTCATATTAACCTGCTTATTAATTTGCACAGTAAAAAAGTGAAGGCAACTGCTACTGCAACTGATTCATCAACTTCTATTCAGCAATTGCCTACCAGTGAAATATTTTGATGTCTTTCTGGCATGAAATAAAGCTAATTCATCTAGTCACAAAAGTTTCTAGGGATGATACAGCAACTGTATGAAAAAGAGGACCTATGTTCTCCTAGCAAATGCACACTCAGGGCCTGGTTGTGGGTTCTGTTGTAGTTTTGTTTTGAGGGTGTTTATTTGATGGGTTTTTTAAATAGACAATTTCTCTGAGAGTGACTGGGTTTTTTTAAGGGATAATATGAACAATGTTTCAGCACTTTTAAGGGTTCATCCAAAAAATCTAATCTGTGAAACCTAAAAAAAAGTATCTGAGACATGTAATTTAAAAATAATTAAATAATAATTAATTTAAAAAGCTGGTAGCAAAATTGCAGATATTATGAATATATCTGAATTATCTCAGAGGAGCAACCACTTAGTAAGAATCCTTCAAATAGTGCTAACATTCATATTGCCCAGAGAACACTTTGTATAGGGCACGCTGTATTCACAACAGTACCGTCCATAGCAGAACAGAGGTCAAGGAAAACTCCAGAGAGGAATAGGAAAGTTCTTACCTGCTTCAGAACTGTAAGAAATCTCCTCCTCTCGCCTTCGAGGAGCCACGTCCAAGGAGAAGCCCACCTTACGGCCATACATCTGTAGGACCTGAGGAGGGGGTGGCCCTGGTGGAGGTCCAGGGGGCTTCCTGCCTGGAGGTAAACGCGGAACACCAAGCCCCGGAGGAGGAAGCACAGAAATGGACCGAACTGGTGGTCTGGAAATAAGAAAGCAAATGAGAAATATGGGAACACAATTAAAGCAAACAGGCCTTTAGTAGAATTATTTAGCCTTCTCTCGCTACTGTTTATGCAGACTTCTAAAAGGAAACATGAACATTTAAAAAGTACAGATTTGACACAAGGAGTTTACAACCTCATACAAAGACACGACTGCAGAAGATCAAACAAATGCTCTTCAGAAAGCAACTGAAGACAATACTGAAAAAAATCAGCTGTTGAATCCTACCACAGAAGAAGAATGAAATAATCACAGAGTTAGTGAAAACAGAAGGCTATTCAGAAAGAAATAGAAAAAAACTAGCACTAGAATGAAAAAAAAAGCCAAAACAAAACCAAGCAAGCTAGGAGTTTATATGAACTATTCATATACACTGAATACGCCAGCAGGACAAAAGAACACACACATGGCAATTTAAAGGGCATTTATGTTCAAAACAGTAGGGCTCTAAGTTTTCCTGATATGAAAATGACAAAAACTAGAAGGCTTAATGTACTACTCAAAGAAATTTAAACAAAAAGCTGTGATAGTGGGGAAAGATTAAAAAGGGCTTTGGTTAAAAGAAAGCACAATTCACTTGTACAGAATCCCTGATTTCTACGAGTCAATATTACCTCTGTTGTACCCTTAGCTCCTCCCCTGTAATACCAGTGCTTCCTTTTTACTTCCCCCATAGGTTTCTTTTTCCGCTTACCCGTAGGCTGATGTCTTCTTGAGGATAGAAGGTGGTTGAGCCCCTGGAAGGGGAATGTCCTGTATGAGGATGTTGGAGGGAGCATGAGGCATATCTGGTAAGGGGATACTTTCCACTTCAACATGCTGAGCATTCTGGAAGGGAGGGGAAAAAAAGGAAAAAGAGAATGGGTTACTTCCACAGAAGTTACTTCACAAACTCATTAGTCTTTAAAGTACAGAACATATGGAACCTGCCACCACTTGTCAAACGTGTCTGTTCTTAGTGTGTGTTATCTTGCAGCAGTCCGTGAAAGAAATTTGGGAAACTGTTAACAGTAAAAGCTTCCAATGCAAACCAAAGCACTTGCAATACATCCATGAAAAGTTTTAGTATTTCAGTCAAAACTCAGTCAGGTTTTCACCTTCTTTTAGACCTTCAGTCTACAAAATGAAGAGACTGCAGACAAGTGTGGCTGCGCTTTTGTGTTTTTTAAGTATTCAAGTCACAGACTGCTGCATGTTCCAAAGGAAAGGAAAAAAAAGAAGTCTTACAGATCCTTGCAGTTGCACAACACTGCTCTCCAGCACGGTAGGGAGGAATATTAGAGAAAGATCTTTAAAGGAATGCCAAAGGATTCTCATTATTTCCAGCAAGAGATTTAGCAGAAATTCAGAGAAATATCAATTGCACACTCACAGGCTCGCTCTCTCTTTAGTACAGAAAACGGAAGGCTGACATTGTTGATTTGCAACACAAATTTCCCTTTCCTCCTTTCATTTTGAATGAGATCAGCGTACCAGAGACAAACAGTGACCTGACAACCACCACACTGTCCTCATTGAAATGCTCTAATTTGAAGTACTATGCAAATTAATATTTCATATGGGCCACATGATGCTGAACTCTTATAAATCTCCCTTCCTCTGTAACAGCCACACCTAATGAGCAAAGAGAATATACTACCACAGTTACAAGACTGAAACACAGTAAGCATTACCTTGACAGCATCAAAATACTGGCTGAGTTGTGCTCTCTTCTGCTCGTACTCCACTTCCAACTTGCGCAGTTCTTTGTAGATGTCAGGATTTTCCTTCTCATAGAGCCGCAAGATACGTTCAAAAGTCTCACGGAGCTTTTTACGTTTATCCTTCAGCACTTTTTCATTAAGTTGTGGCTGCTGTACTGGGTTAAACTCTGATCCAAGACAGCAAAAAAAAAGACAAAAAAATTTGCAAATTACTCTACTGCACAACTGTGATGAATGAAACTATTTCAAAACAAGTTCTAATCCCTGTTTTCAGGAAGTCTTCAGCCTTATGACAATCCCCTTCTTGAATTCTACATTAGCAGTACTCACACACACTACTTGTTTTTCTTATCAATCATCTTCTTGGAAAAAAGTCCTCTTTGATGGCACCACAACATCTCAAATCATAATCAATCCTCAGATATTCACAGAATCCCCCCTTCTAACGGGAAAGGAAAAAAGATGACTCTATTTCAGTCTCCCCCATTGGCAGTTAAAACTACACTGTGCATCTACATAAACCACTGCCTAAGTCCAACACCTGGTACCTCTCACTCACCCATCTCATCCAACTTTTCCATGTCCCGGATAATCTGCTTCGGATCTTTCATCTTCAGTACAGCTGCTCGGACCATCATCCGTTGCTTTTTGTTCTAAGATCAGAGATCAAGCAGATAGAAAAGTTTCACAGTAGAAAGACACAAAACATCTGTTACCCCTTTCTCAGTATTTCCAGTCTGAAGAAAAAAAAAAATCACACCTCAGAATGCCCTGAAAACATTCACCATGGCACAAATCAGCAGCAAACGTAGTTGAAACTTCTGGTAATTTTAATTCCACTATCTTGGTAATTGCAAATGCTACTATCATTCCTTTACTCCAACTAAGACACATACAATCAACACAACAACCAACTGACAAAATACATTAGAATACACTAAAAAGCGTGTGACTCTTGGATGTTTTATTTGTTCGGATTTTTTTTAATTTGGTTTGTTGCTTGTTTCTCTCCTTTGTCATTCTGGGTTTTTTTAATTACTAAGTACTTTCAGCAACATTTCAAAAATAATTAATAAGGTTATAGAACACCTGGGGATATTTTTTCTCCAAACAAGACTTCTATGTTTTTTTGAACTATGTGTTTGGATAGTATTTCCAAAGTCAGTCTTAGGATATCAACCAAAATATCCACAGTCTATTCATGGCCCTTTACAATCACACACACAATACATAGTATAGGAAATGCCAACTACATGTTCCCTAATCTCTTTATTTACCTTCTTTAGTTCCCTTTTCCGAGCTTCCTTCCCTAGAGGGGAAAAGAAAAATAACAACTTGAAAGACAAAATCAAATTAATGAAGAACCTTTCCTTCATCAAGACTAGGGCTGTTTCTCAACAGCCTACTCATTTTACAAAGACTTACTGCAACTCAGCTTCCCAGTGAAAGAGAAATATAGCATTAAATAGATTTCTGTTTCTCATCTTTTATACAGAAAAAAAAAGAGATACTGCAGTCTTCATGTCTCCAGAAGCAAGGCTTTTTCCATACAAAAAAAGAACAATAGGCAACCAAAGTCACAGTGATAGGTGTAATCATGAAAAGATTGCTACACAGAAGCTGAAATAGAGTAATGAGACAACACACTTTAAAAATATGTAGGCTTTGAGAATGCCTCTGAAATAAAGCATATACACTGTAGGAGTCCAGATTTTCTTTATTCACTGAGCATTGGTAACACCTGGCATGTTACCAAAAGTAGAAAAAAAAACCAGTAAGACAGCTCCCCCATCTAACCAGAGCACCTGCAAAATTTGACATGTTCCTCAAATTCCTGCCTGGGACAGATTAACTCTGTCCCAGGAAGCAGCCTGCAGTTTATCCAACAGCTAAGTACAAAGGCCTTCCAACACTGATAACCAGTGGAAAACCAAGAGGTAAATACTTAAGAGAAGCAAGAGCATGAAAGCAAGCAGCCTTCCCAGACAAAACTGAGATAATATTTTTCAAGTTAGAGAAACTCAGTTCTGATCCACAAGTGAGGATTCTATCCTCAGAGGTAGAATCTTTTTATCTGCTCCTCTAGGCACTCCCCATTCCCACTCGCTTAGCTTTTATGGATACTTACGGGCCTGATCCGTGGGATTCATAAACTTCCCACTCTTGGTGGATGATGTAGATCTCCGCCCCATTTTGATCTGTTTTCTTCTGCCTCAACAAACAAAACTTAAAAAAGAGGGAGGGACCTGGAAAAGATGACATGGTTTCAGGTCCTACACACTGCTAGCTCGAGGATGCTTGTTTCTCTTCTTTCTATCAGCAAGTTACTCCCTCAAAGAGCCCAAATACCTTTAAGGTCCTCAAACCTGACTATGAGCTCAGCACCCATATCAAAACTGCCTTACTGCAACAAAGTACTACTATTCAACTAAGTACCTACTTATTACTACTTTAGTAGGTTATAATTTTAAGCTAATTGATGAGTTTGTTATTATTCGCATTACAACTCAAGCCAAGAAGCTTTGTGCTTCATCCTTGCAGGGCAGGGAGAAACACACATTCTATTTTTCTAAGAGCGTATCAGAGTTTAGCTCCTCATTCACTTTTGTAAGTGCTCTCCAGTTTTCACCTTTCTCTGTTTCAAATGTTTCCCCATAGATCTCCTCCTTTCCTCAGACTTCCAACTGCCCCTAATATCTCTCCCCAGCGCCCACCATATCAGCAAGTGTAGGATTATTCTGCAAAACATTATTTCCTGTCCTTAGACATTTCTTCAGCTTACAGATGACTACATAAGTGTCCAAACTACAGCCAGGGATGTTTCTTCTCTCCCTGCCCCTCCAAACCCACCTCCCTGCAAAAACACTGGGCTGGGTTTGTTTTTTTCTTTTGCAAGACACTATCGCTTCCTTAGGTGGGAAGCTCACCAAACACAGGTAGGAGTTACATTTACACCCCGTATTTCCCATCTTTCTAATATTTAAAGGCTAAAGGGAAAGAGAACAAACTTCCGAAACCTCGATTTCACATCTTCTAAGGACCCAGACTAAAGAGTTTCAACGCAACAAGTTAACGGCCGAAGGTGAAAAAAATATAATCAAGGACTAAATTCATTATTCTTCTGGCCACAGGGGAACGGGGCAGAAAGCCCCCCCTCCTACTCCCGCCCGATGGCAGGAGAAAGAAAATGNGAAGGCGGGGCGGAAGCGGGGACAGGCCGGGACAGAGGCAGGGACAGGACAGAGATAGCGGTAGCGGTAGGGATAGAGACCAGCGCCAGCCGGCCCCGGCGGGCTCTGGGAGCGGGTGGACACGCGCGGTGCGGGAGGGGTGCGCCCGTACGGCCAGCGCTGGAAATAGGGCTGCGAAGGCGGCCAGCGCGGCCTCTGCTCCCCCACGCTCTCCAGGAGAGATCCCCCAAAGTGCCCCCGTGCCCTGAAACAAGGCAGAGCCGAGGGACGTGTGGGAAGCCTCCGTCCACGGGGAGTAAGTGCAAAGCGCTGCGGGAGCAGGGGCTGCCCACAGCCTCAGGCCTGTTCCATGGTTTATTGCAGGCTGGCCTCGCGGCAGCGCTGCTCCCCTGTGAGCGGGGCTGGGTCCCTCTGTACGAAGAGAACGGGAGAGATCGTTTGATGCCATCGGGGACCACAGAAGCTACTCTGTTACTTGTCTCTTCCTACAGCCCCCACTGTGCTGAACTGGCGAGGCTGGTGAGCACCTGGTGGGAGCTGTTTTGTGTCATGTCCAAAACACAATTTCCAGCAAAAGTCCACAGCACATGAAGAGCCAGGATGAAGATGCACGAAACATCAATGTGCAAGCAACAAAGTATGGGTGCAGGCTTAAAAAACTAGCATGTTGGGAAGGAGATGTAGGAAGGAAATTTTTCTCTGCACAGATGGCATCTGGGAGCAGAGGTGGTCAGATTCCTGGGCAGGATTTCTAGACTCCCTGCTCCTGGTGAACATACCATGCAACACAATGTTGTTATTGTTTTTCAAGTAATGGAGGCTCCGTTTGCTAATTTGTAAGGATCACTGCAGGATGGGTAAAAGACTATAAGCTACACACCCCATTAAAGCCAGCATTTAGTCACAAGCTGCACAAAGTCAAAGTCAAGGAGCATCCTCAAAGCCAAGGTTTCAGGAGCTCTCAGTGCCTACAGAGTCTTGCTAACCACATGCACAGCATGGTCATCCCCACCTTGTGCCTGTTTGGCATGTTCTTCTTGTATTATTCTTGTCACCAGAAAGAACATTCAGCCAGGCAGATTTTGGTTGCAACCATACTGGTTTTCCACATAGGTTTGGAAGCAGCTTACACTGGTTTGGGCTGGTTTGCAGTTTTTTTGAGGCTGTTCTTATTTGGAGCACATGTATCACAGTCTTAATTCTTAATCCTTTGTCCAGAACAGCTTGAGCAAAGACAGAACACTCAAGAGGATGTGATGGAAAGCTGTGGCCGTACACATCCCTGTCAGGTGCCATGTCACTGTACAGAGGGATGGCTGAGTCTTCGAAGGTTAGCTGCACCTCACAAGGCTTGGAGTCTTCTGTCCTGGCAATCCTGGGCTCAGTGGGGATAGTGGCACTGCCTCAGCCCTGACTGCTTTCTCTCAGCAGTGTCTGCTGATTTGGAGGACAGCAGTCCTCTCACATTTTTCACTTGGTACTTCTGTCACACTGAGAGGCAGCTTGGAGTCTGGAGGGGGAATATCAACAGGCTGGTTATGACATCTTTGGAGCACCAAACGTAAGACTGGCCAGAGCATTAGAGAGAGCGGGAATTAAATCTGTTGTGAGGAAACCCGCTTTCCTTTAAGTCCACTGGGAACAAGGATATACCTAGAGGCGGGTAGCAGTTTTATACTTCTGTGTTCCTCATTGCATACCTCACTTCTCCTGACACTGCTTAGCATTTGCATTCAAGAACATGTGGGCAAATTGCTTGAAAAATACAACAGATTTGTTTTTCTTTGACTCCACTATTCTTATACAGCAGTGATTGACAGTCTTTCAAAGAGCTGATTTTAATTCCTAGTTTAGAGTGTAAATTTGCACATAGAAAACAGAAGCCAGGAACTCCTACCTCTCCAACACACAGATATTGCTGTTCTACTGACTGACAGTCTCTTGCCTCTACAGAAGTGCCTCTAAACTGAGTGCCATTTGTGTCAGGAGACAAGAGATGTTACATCTTGGAGAAGTGATGCCTCAGGTCACCACGTCATCCACCACAATACCTCGTGTAGGCAAGGCAATGCTTTTTGCCACCACTGAAGTGCCTTTCCTGACTCACATAGCCCAGTCTGCAGCTGGTCCCAGTTTCTCAGGCCCTGGCACCCATCTATGCTTCTGAACCCTGGGCTTTCTCCCTGATGACTTGGCAGAGCTGTTGGGTACCAGCAGTTTCACTGCCATTTAGTAGCTTTTGTGCATAAAAGGGAATCAGAGTCAGAAAATATTGAAGTGAGAACAGAGGTGGAGGAGAATTAAAACCCAACAAAACAAACAAACAACCCCCCCCAAACCCCAGAGTGGAAGGGTTGTGAAGGCACCATCTAGTTATTAATAAATTAAGATTGCTAATATTGAATATTAGCAAACATGGTTTAGATATGGTTTTAGTATGGGGGAAGCAGGTACTAAAAAAGGAACCTATGCATAACCCTACTGGATTGGTTTATTGTGGATTAAAAAAAACATGAATTGCATGTATAATGAAGCTTTCAATACTTCTTTATTATTTGGTTTAAGATTGGTTTTCAGACAAAAAAAAACAACAACAAAAAAAAAAGTACAGAAAAGAGAAGTCTTTCCAATACTCATGTACATTTTTATTAATTCTTAAATTACCTTTTTTTCTAAGATCAAGAAAAAACAATCCACAGCATATCAGAGCAAGACACTACAAATAATGTTCTTGCTTCCAGCTTTGGTTTTAAAATCTGAAAAATAAGGACAGTTGGTAGCATATTGTGAAATGCAGAATCTGAGCACAGTCTTGGCATTCCCAGATTGGTGGGATCAGGTAAAGCACTTGAAAATAACTTTAGTTTTATAGGGCTGCAATCCTACAGCACTTGTACATGTGTATAATCCCACTCCAATCAACAAAAGAGCAACTTTGCACAGAAATTTTTACATGTGGGTTGGCAGGAGCAGAGCGTTACAAGCATGAGAGGTTATTCATGGCCAGGCACACCCGGAACACAGCAGCTGGTTTCTCTCACTTGTGGAGCAAGGTTGTGTCTGTTTGCATGTGGGCCCAGGCTTCTCTTACCTGCCAATCTACTGGGATTAGAGTTTATTTAAAGAAGATCTCTGGCTAGCTCCTTAGGAGAGCAGGAAATAGCAGTTAAATATGCTTCAGCTAGTCCTTGTAATTGAATTCAGTCTATCAGATTTAGTACTAAACCACACTAAGAGTTTAGCAACCATAGATGTCTTCATAAAGCCTCCAGATGCTGGCATGAATTGCCTTGTTGAAATTGTTTTCTCCTATTGTGTTGTCATCTTTGATATAGAAACACACCTTCTCACCACTACCAGTCCAGAAGTCTGTATTATTGTCTCTAGTATGAATTACAGTTCAAGGTTACCTACAATGCTTCCCAGAAAATAAACTTAAGGAAAGGTGCAAAGTACTTGAAACATTGCCCCCCGAAACACCTGTAAATCAGTTCTCTATTAATATATTTCTGTGCCAGTTTCCTGAACTGTTACTTTTCTTGTTCTGCTGCCACAAATAAGAAAATAAGAAGCCATCAGTAGTTCATTTGTCATAATGAATCAAAAAGGTTTCTGCAGGCATAGGCTGCTGCAGCTGCTGTGACAGCAGAAGGGAGAACTCCACCTTCATTTACTGCGCTTGCTGTCTCACCAAAGAAGTTACTTCATGTATGGCATGCTGGTACTTTTCTGAGGCTGCTTTAAACTCAGCCAGGTGCTTCTCGTAGCTTCTCACAGCTGTCAGAAGCTGACTCCTCTCCACAGCTCCCAGGATGGCATGGAGAATCATCTCAAGGCCAAGCCCAATAATGGTAATGCTAACTCCCCCAAGAACAGATGCCCCAATCTGCGCAAGGAGACCGATGAGCTTGCTCACAGTGAGAGTTAAATGATTGGAGCTAAGAAGTTTGATAGCTACCATTGCAGCTGTTGAAGTTGCTTCTCCAAAAATAATGGAAAAAACTCTCTGGGCTATTGCAATTTTCTCCAGCTCAGGCTCTTTGATATCATACAGCTTCTGGTACAGCACTGGCTCGAGCTTGTCCTTCATGTCACTATCAATCTTCTGCACCTGATGCTGAATCTCACTCATCACTTGAATGATAGTCTCACAGTTTTCCTTGACTGTACTGCTCTCTCGCATCTCAATGGGGGTAATAGTACAGCCCAGGTGTTCATTCAGCACTCCAGCCAGCTCGTTTGTTGCATGGAAATTCGTGGACATGCAGTCAAGCAATTCCTGATGCAGATGGATCAGTTCTTGCTTTCTCTTGGGATTATCTGGGTAAAGGAGGTCACTCAATGCCATTCTTCAGAAATAGGCTACTTCAAGAGAGAAAAGAAATTTCTTACTCTGTTAAACACCCATAACCATAGCTTTTAAAGAGCAGTGAAATCTGCTTTGTCTCTGCCTCACTGGTTCTTTTCATACTGAGCAGGTCAAATCCCAAGGCATAGCTTCTAAATGTAGAAATCTTAATTCTTGTTCCGGATCTTTGCCAAGCGATTGGAAAAGGACCTTGTAAGACATTGGGTATGCTCAGAGCAACAAAAATAGCTAACAAATATGTAATGAGCAGATTGGTAAAGTGGGTGTGGGCCATTGGCAATTGAAGATTGAAATTGAAACTGAACCTTGGAAACTGAAGATGGTAGAAGCTGAACTAGTTCACTAAAAAATGGAACAATCTCATCTAATCAGCAAAATTAAAGATGTGGCTTAAAGATTACAGGGTTGTTCCAGGCACTCTTTTGTATCAGCCTATGTTTTCCATTTAGTGGCATCCAATTTTTCAGCAACCATGATCATTGGTGGATATGGTTTGTGTCACAATAAAAGTATTTTATGCCGGTATAGCCTTTTTCTTCTAACATTCAAGAGAAAATGATACTATATAAGCATTCTGTGCTTATACTAAGCTTACCCTCTGAATTCATAGTGAATAGTAAAATTGTCTATAATAACCCCATCCTAACTTATATCACCTTACATACATCTCTCGCTGTATTTCCTTCCTTGATATTTATTTCTTCATAAACTGCATGCCAATATAGAGAGTCCAAAGAGACTGAGTTAACAGTGATCATGGAGTAATTTCTCATCACTAAGATTCTGTAATCAACACTGTCACTTCCCTTTAACCTATCACTAAGCTGCAAAGTGAAAATGCTTTAGCATGATTTCAGCTTAAATGCAAACATCTTTGCTACAGGGGCAAACTATGAATGAGTAGGATGACTCATTTCTTTGTTGGTACTTTTCATGGTCTCAGCCCTCTTATTGCAAATCTGGGCCACATTTGTGCAGTGCTTTGCATTTTTCTAAGATAAACCACTTCTTGCTGTTGGTGCCTACATATCACAGTTAGAGCTACAAATAGTTATGTGTAGGGGACTACCCAGATTTTTCTTCTTAAAAAGATACCTTTGTGCCATTTTGGTCCTTTGTAGTTCTTGCACTATCTGTTAGCTGCAAATCATCTGACACTGACCCAGCTGTATTTTACTAAACACACCCTCCCCCACAAGGTCACTGTAGAAAACCAGAATGATTTCCACAATCCTCTGCCAACTTTTAATCTCAATGTTGAAACACAAGCCAGTCTGAAAAGAGTTTTTTCCCCCCAATATTTTGCACAGTACTGTATATTTCTTTCAGCCACTTACCTTGTATCTCTGCCAAGAGAATAAACTGTTTAACACATCTCCTTATACAAGCTGTAGGGAGCAAAATACATATTCAGTAAAGGTTTGTGATTTTCTGGAAGCATAGAGCCATGATAATGCAGACTATGATTTCATATCAATCCTGCCTCAGGGATGTTGCTGGCTTGCTTTCTGACTCAATGCGATACGAAAACCTTTCCACTTCAGTGGTGTTTTGTTGTAAGGTGATTTGTTTTCCCTTATTGGTAGAAACTGAGAAGACAAATTGGTTTAGAAGGAACAGCACTTCAACAAACATTTTACATACTAGACAGGTGTGGAGAAGATTTCTAGAATCTGTTTGTTACATATGATTATTTCAGCTTCTTACAGCCGCTGTAGATTTTGTATCTCCTAATGCTAAAATTACTTCTTACTCTTCACATCAGCACTTTCATTAGCTTTTGTATTTTCCTTTTAGAATTAGGCAGGCCACATATATATTTGTATTTCTATTTCTCCAGCTCCAGGGAGATTTACCACAGAAACTTTTCTAATTAAATATTTACACTGCCTACCTGATTTGGTCTGAATGCTCCTGTTGAAATGTGTATGGAATAGTAACTTCAGCCTCTTTCCCCTCTGCTCGCCTGGTGTTTTCCAGCAGCATGTGATGAGTTAGAGATCTGGAGGCTGGGCTTCAGCTGCATCCTGTGCCTGCCTGCCTGTCATTAATTCTATTGTGTGATGTTTACCCAGATTCATCTCATTTTCTTCCTCCTCTCCCCTTCCTTCCAATTTTAAGAGAATTCTGTTCACTTGATGCTAGTTCCCAATTTCTAGATCCTCCAAAGGCCTTCTGTTCCTGTAGAGAATGGGTACAGCACAATTCCCTCCTGCCTGCAGCAGAGGTGCCTACAGCCATGGCTGAAGGGGGATGGTGTTACTTGCTGTCCTCAGAATATGAAAGGTGTAGGACAGCACTTCTAATTCAAATAGATACTAGATTATGTTTTTTACTGGTTTCTATTGTTTAAAAATATAAACACTAGTGCTTGCACCTATGCCTTGAAATAATGAATTTTTGTAATGATTGCTTTTGTACACCTGCAAATTACAGAAGAAAAATTGAATGGTCCCACATAAACAGAAAAATAGATACCACAGGCAGTGGAAACAGGCTTTGTCTGTTCCAGTAAGACAAGCTTGCACATATGCCTTCAACCAAGCTAGACATCTTTCATGCTCTTTCATGCTCTTATCCTTAGAAAGGTGGACCTGCAGCCCACAAGGGTCTCACCAGGAATACTGCTTCCACTACAGAGGATGGCTGAGTTCTCAGATGAAAATATAAGATGAAGCATAAAATGAGCACTCTGCAATTGCTAACTTGTTTTCACCTGAAAGCTGAGCTGCTGTATTCAACTGCAGTGAATACAGTCAGAGTGCCAAACTCGCTTGTCAGAGCTGTGGGCACGAGAACATAAGCTGAAAGAGAACACTAAATGATTTAACTGCTATAGTTCTAGAAATGTCAATTAGTTGTGACTGCTGAGTGTTTTCCACTGAGAATGCCATGTAGTCTGAAGTATTTTGAAATACTTTGTGCGATATTGAACTGAATTGAATTGATCAGGCTGGCAACTGCCTGTATGTCACATTCTGGAAATTGATTTCAGGTCTTCTGTCTTTGCAGTGGATGCAAATTCTTTTATTCTAGAGCCTTCATCATTTGGAACAAGACAGAAAATAATTTGAACAATATGAAGACACTTTTGTTCCTGCTTTACTCTGGATCTTTTAGGAAGATTAATAGCTATTATTGCAGGTCTATTAAGTTAGAGGAAAAGACTTGATCTGGGGTGTCTGTCTTCCTTCCTTGCTGCAATTTGCCAGGTCTCTGATGCCATGAGAGTAGAAGTGGTGTGGAGGCCCAGACTCAGCTCTGAACAGCAGTAAAGGCTAAAATCAGTTTTGCCATTTCACGCAATTTCAGACCCCTTCTGCCGTGGGAAAGAAATGGAGAAAAAGGCAGATAGTTGAACTGAGTTCTGAAAAAAAAGTATTTAAAAGTATACAGTGGGACAGGAAGTTGCAATTGCTTGAACACTTCTGACTACACATCTAACCACAGCAATAGCTGATGAAACATCTGCTGCAACCAGTCTAGCTTTACAGGGCTCTGGCACAAGCAAAGGCAACATCAGGAGCAGTCTCTGAGCTGCACACCAGGACTTTATCTCTGGCTGGCCTTGTGAGAACTTGTAGGTGCAAGCAGAAGGACATAACTTTCTTAGCAGTCAAAATGGTATCATAATGGGCACCCAAGCAAGGAGAATGCTTTGTGCTTCCACCTACCAAGGGATGCTTGCACCGTCTAGTCAGTGTATTAGCTGAGTAATATAAATCACTTTTAAGGGAACTGTAGCCTGACAAAACATGGCATTACTCAGTCTGCAATTGCTTTGTCCCTTGAATGTAGATGTCATGTGTTTGACTTTGCTGTGTCTATTCCCCCCACCCAAAAATGAGAGTTCAATTCTGTGTAGACCCACTAGTATACACAAACTGAAGGATTATAGTTCTGAGAATGATGTAAAATAGTTGTTTTCTAGGACTTACACAAATTTAAACCACCAAAACATAAGAATAATTCATTTAAGCACTTCCCTTACTTTGAAGATTGCAGGTCAAAGTCATACTTTCTGCAGCCATCAGAGTAACAATACTTGCAGCTGTTTACACCATATTTTCCTGGCTGCTTGGTAAGGTCCCAGAAAAGGCTGTTGAGAACTTTTTCTATGTTTTCTTCCAACTAATGTCTTAGGGAAGAATGGGTCAGCTGGGTTAGCAGTTGGGATAACTGATTTCAGAAATGTAACAATCTAGCCAAAAATATGTCCACCTTTATTCCTCTGTAATTCACCTGTAATAACGCCTTCTGGATTTCCTCTGTTTGCTTTTCAGAGTCAGACACCACTCCAGAAATGTTAGTCCATCTTGGTTTTAAGAGTGGCAAAGAAAGGCTGTTCAGGGTCTGCCAGAATCTGCACGACTTCTCTGTCTCTTCAACCAACACAATAATCCGACTCCTCGATTCACATCTTGGCACCAACTCTCCCTGCACTCAAAGGAGACATGCACAGCTGCCCGGTTACCCACTTGACTTTACTGCCATGGTGCCTTCCACATCCCACAGACTGACTCTTTCTCACTAAAAATAAAGGTATTGAGAGATCTGCAAGGAGTCCAAAATCCCTGTGTGTCTTTCCTGAATGCCTGAGGACAAAGCTGTCTTCAGTGAAGGTTGTCCCTGATCTAGTCTTCAGAAAGGCCATAGATAACCTTCTTCCTATCTGAATGGGTCCAGGGAGTGTCTGTTTTGATGAACCAGGCTGAATGTTCCAGTTTTGGCTGAAGAGTTGCAGCTGAAAGCAAAGGGAAGATTGAACCTTCTGTAGCAGCAGGAATTCCAGAGGCTACTTGCCTGGTATTCAAGGGCACATATCTGGATGCAGCCAGAGAATCAGAGATTGTGGGCAAAGCACAGGGAAACTCCAAGCACACTAGGGAGAATGGCAGAGGCGAGTGCAGTATAACCACTGTTCTTGCTTCTTGAGGCTGAAAGAAAGTAAAGAGAGCAGTCATTTAGACCTCTATTCACTGCCTAAAGCTTTTTGCTTTTGCTAACACAACCTTTGCCCACGAAGGCCATTTTCTCAACTCTGTCTATTATTTTCGCTTTGGAGGCACAAACCCTCATTCCTAAATTATTGTTTTGAGCTCAAAAATTGCATTGACACACTGCTGAACAAAGAGACAAAAGCAAGAGTCCTGGACTGGTGGTAGACACACAGAAAGGCAGGGATGTGAAACAGGTTCCATGAGGTATTCCAGCACAGAGTTCTCTCTATAACCAGGAAACTCAGTGTGTTCTTTGTCAAAGGATACCTTTTCTCTCTGCTGCCTCAGGAGAGAGGTCACTGCTAAAGTGACAGTAGCTTTGTTTACACTTCTCTCAGCTTGCCAGAGATAAGTGTAGAAGTAGCAGTTTGCCACAGTAGTAGTGGACCAAAGCCTAGAATAGTCCTGAGGCTTGAAGTGTAGCAGTATTGCAAGACACCAGCATAGATTACTTGGTTCAAGCAAATTTCACCCACTCTTGCAATAAGAATGCTGGGGACCTAAAGGCATGAGTCCTACAACATCCTCACAATGACACTCAGGATAAATGGGGGCTGCAAAGAACCTTGAGACCTGCTGTTGATTCATCTTTAGTGAGCTGTGGGGTTGTCCCAGGTTTCACAGCAAACAGGTAAAAGCTGTTTGCTGGTGGTCTTGTGGTTCTCGTAGGCAAACACAGCAGGTGAGCTACAGGTTTGGCCTTGAGTATGACCCTGTGTAGGTGCAGCTGCTGGGGGCTGCCTGGGGCAGTGGAGACCAGCCTGTCCTGTGCCCCCTTGCATGAGAGCCTGTGTACAGTACCTTCCACCAGCTGGCACTGGTACTTGCTGTAGTTCCCCACAGAATGCAGATTCAGCCGGTTACCCTGCTGGGTTTGAAGGAAGCTTTTGACAAGAAATATCTCATAAGGGGGAATGAGGACTTCCTTCTCAGATGTGTGGTAAGAAAAGCCTTGCATAGCTGCTCCCAGGCAAGTGGTCACTGTGAACAAAGTTTCATTCCCAAACTTCCGGGCTTCATTCCTGAGGTGGGAGGTAGAAGTGAAACGGCCAAATCTCACCGTGCTGCCTACCTTGGCCTCAATATACAAGTCCTTTACACCCCTGTGCACCTGGTAGCATTTATGTTCCCCCATGCTGATCTGCCATTCCTTCAATATCTGGATAGCAGTTGTTAGGTAGAAGTGAAAATATTTAAAGCTGTAGTTGTGTCTGTAGTGCTCTGGAGAGATTCCTGCTGTAGATGTAGCCCAGTTCAGCTGCGAGTGCAGGGAGGAGTTCATGGTGTAAGCCATGAGGACTGTGGCATGGCTGTCACGCATTTCCCTCAGCAGACCTACAGGGCTCTTTAGCAAAGCCTCCTGAGCCTTCTTCCAGAGACGCAAGTAGTCCTTGTTAGCAGCTATTTCCTTTTGAAAATAGTTTCCTTGCTCCAGTTCTTCCATCGTCTCCTCTCTGCACCCCAGATACTGGTCATCAAAGGAATGCAGAGCCATGTCCATCAGGGTGGGGGACACAGCCTGCAACATAAAAGCAAATGACGATTAGCATCAGAAGTGTGAATTTCTTGTGTATCTTTGTGGATGCAAGCCAAGTTTTTCTCTACCCTTTCCTTGCCTCTTTGTCGTTATTGGCAAGCAAGCAAGAGCAAGCAAGGCAGGTAGCAAATCTTTAGCAAGACCCTCCTGAGCAACCTCAGGTTATTGTCTATAAACCACCACAGGCAAATACTAGTCAGGATGACAGATTTCTTATTTGATATGGATGTACTACATTGAATCTCCAGGAGCATTAGTCAATTTAGACAGGCTGGAAAAGGAAAGATCCATGAGATCTACTCACAAACTCTCTATGAAATCATCTGACTGCAAACAGGAGGAAAATTCCAACCAAGTAGCTAAAACAAATTAAGACAGGTAAGAAATGGAACAGAGGAAATGAAAGCAGAAAAGTTAAAATTTAACCCAAAACTCCTTAATGAACCTGTTTCAAATTAAAAAAAAAAGAAAGAAATTTTATTTCTGTGGTATAAGCAATTTCATTATTTCAAATAAAGAGCAATATTTACCTCTTTTACCAGTAATTGTGAGAAGATCAGCAACAGGAGGCTGCCCAGTGTCACCAGCTTCCCAGAGTCCACCCAAGACATTGTAAAGAACTTTTTTTTTTTAAGGAAAGGTAATTTGCACCTGTTTCTTTCTGTTTTTCTTTGGACTGGAAAATTCTACACTTTGTAATTTGCACTCAGATTTTGGTGGCTGTTCTTCAACCAGAGATCATTCGCCAAATTCTCACTGCAATTCAGAAGTCATTAATCAATCCAAGCAGACAATTTACTGGTAGAAATGTGCCCAAAATCCATAAGGAAGTGTCTGGTTGCACCAACTTCAGCTGGCATGAGTGTCCATCACCTTGACAGCTCTTTTGATTCCAAGGTATTTGGTGTTGTTCTTGCAAAAAGAAAGAAAACTGTGGCTTGGAGAAGTCTAAGGCACTTCTCCTGAGGAGTGGTGTGTCAGGGTGACTGCTCCCTGGTTAAGAGTTTAAAAGCCCTTTTAAAGAAGTTGACTCTGATAAAGCCAACACAGAAATGCAGGGTAGGTTGGGATCCCATCTGGAAGCAGCGATAACCTAACTCTCCTTCTCCTCCTTATCACCCCCTGCTTTCTACTCACATGCTGCCAGTCCTACTCTTACAGCACTGCAGAGTGGCACTTTGTTGGACTGTTTACATTGGCACAGGCAACATGAGTGTGTAAATGCAGATTCTGTGCTGAGACAAACCTTTCTGTAGCAGCTGCTTTCTAGACACACTTCCAAATACTGTCAGTGAGTTATTCACCCACAGAGCCCCGTGGCCTCTGATGACTCTTCTGTATGGAAAAAGAGCCGAGAACTGTCAAGGCTTTGGTTCTGACTACAGAAAAGTGAAGCCCATTTTCCATGACCTGATAATGATAGGCTGGGAGAGGAGGCACCTCCAGACAGGGAGCGATTCCCTGAGATAAGGGAGGTTTGAGAAGCTGCTTGGATTCTGTGGACAGAGCATCTGCAAAATATTGCCGAGATAGGGTGGGAGGTGACATAAATGTCTCACACTGGGCTCCTTTCAAAGCAGTTGCTGCTGCTGACAGTATCTGCAGTCCCTGGCGACATGAGATGATGCCATGAAGTGATGGATGCGGACTACCTGGTTCTCCATCCTGGAATGTCTCTGTTATCTTGGGCTGTATTTCAGAAAGTGGTTGTTTGACTGCTGAAAGTGAGTCCACAGGAGGGCTCATGAATTTATTCAGAGGCAACTCCACCTCTGTTTGTGTAGAGATAAAACAGACCTACAGTGAGACTAAGGTTCCCTTGGGAGCTTGGCAGTCATGATAAACACCCCCACTAAAATGTCAGTTCAGCTGCATATAATCCATTTGTAAATTATGTCCCTGGTTTTCCTCTCTGACCTGTAAGTGAATGTTTAGTATGAAGGGAATCGGGAGGAAAGGAATTTGCATTTTCAAACGTTTCAGAAGCAATGCAAGTTACTATTAAATACAACAAATACAAAGGCCGAAAGATGGCAGCAGAGGATTTGTGGCGGTGCTTAGCGCTGCATTAACCACGGGACAATCGAATTCTCCATTTCAGCAGTAAATTTGCAACGTGATCTGAGTGCTCGGATCCCCAAAGGTCATAATGACTTCAGCCCATGAAGAGATCTGATGACACAGAGCAGATGACATAATGGAGGCCTCCGGGTGTAACATTTTTTGTCTGAAAAAATATTTACTGAAAGGGAGAGAAAAAATATAAAACTAACAGAAAGATGCAAATAGAGACAGGAAACTTTTTGTGCTAACAAAACCATACAACAATAAAACCACCCCTATTTTATTAGTACACTTGATATTAGGATTCTGCTAATCTCTCTAGTATTTTTCCAAGCAAAAATTTCACTGTTTTCAATAAAGCACTCTGTTAATTTTTACTAGATGACATTCAGAGGAGAATTTTACTGTGAGCAGTGAAGTCCCATTAGTTTATGTCAATAGAGGAACCAGTCACAGGCATTTGACCAAGACATGCAGAGATATTTATTAAGAGTCTTCTCCTTGGCCAAGATCAGCATCACCAGTGCAAGCCATAGCAGCTTGCCAAGCAGGGCTCACACTGGCAGCCCTCTCTGCAGACTTCTCCTGTGTCCTTACTTCAGGACAAGGCTTTTCAGAGAAGTGCTGATCTGGGTACATGGTGAGCCAGGCAAAGCCTGGCCCTCCTCTCCCTCAGTGTCACAGAGTGCTGAACCTATGACCTAAATTTCAATGTCATAATTTCTGATTCACTCTGGGGCACGGGAGGAGAGAGTGAAGCCTCATGCACTGCGTTCCTGCTCCTCAGGGTTCACAAAAGCAGGCTGTGTCTTCCAGGCATCTCTTTTGGCACAGGTAAAGGTTGTACAGAGGAACAGAAAGAAGCAGCACACCAACCCACTTTACATAAGCAGTATTTATTGCAATGAGCAGCTGAGGATGGTTGCACCAGCTTACATGTAACCAGAGAGGTTTGGTCTCTGCCAGTTTCCTGAGCATCTGCAGTCCCTGTCCTTGGAGGTGTGATCTGCTGTCCCCCTCTCAGGGAAGGAAAGCTGACAGAGTAAATCAGGAAGGTTATGGACAAAGTTGCTAAGGTGTAATATTAATACCAGAGGACAGAATGAAGTAGTACAGAGGGAAGACAATATGTAGATAAAAATACACATACATTATATATATATATATATATATATATA
>VXBC01002578.1:0-55303 GCA_013399945.1 Ploceus nigricollis | reverse complement strand
AAAAAAAACCAGAAAAACCAAGAGAATTCGAGGTCTTTTTTTACAGTCATGAAAAGCAGCACACAAATGCAAGGGCTGATCTAAAGGGACTCCTTAAGCACACCTTTTGGGATTTATTTATTGTTGCTATAGAGCAAATTTTATGACAGAGTAATCAGAAGAGTGTACCAGAAGCTGATTGCTATCTATGCAAGAGTATTTGCACACTTCTATCTTTACAAATGATCCTACTGTGATGCATATTTAATGTGATTATTCTACATGAAAATGCTGAACTTTCCCACTAATTGGAACAGGAGGCAGGTGTTCTTCCTTCTTTACAGTGAGCATCCCAGGATCAGATCCATCACATTTACACACACTGTGACATTCTTCTTCCATAATCCTCCTGTATTTTGCAGAAGAGGATAAGAGATCTAGTGATGTTTCTAAGGCATGCAGTGGTTTTCTCGCAACTAATCCCTATTTTCCACATATTGTGCGCTGGGGATTCAGGTGGAAGGAAGTAAGACAGAGTCTTCTGGCGAAGCTCATAATACCACAAAAGATGTCTGAAGAGAGACTATTGGTGAAAGGAAGAAAGTTAATGGAAGCTCAACAAGTGGGATAATCTCTGCTTTGGTGTTCCAGCTGGCTGGGAGACAACAGAAGATGCCAGTCCAGATGTTTTCCTTCCCTCCTCCCCAACCACAGCTTCTTTCTCCTGTGGGGTTTGGAGTGTTCCAAGCCAAACGAGCGGAGAGACCTTCCCATCCTCAGTATCTCCCAAAGAAGCGGTTGTAGGCCAAGGCAAATCCTACTTGGTCAGAGAGATAGTCACAGGGGGGGTAGTTTTCACAGCGCTCATGCATCTGCTCCATCGGGCTTTTATAATACTCGAAGTACCTGCAGTAGACAGAGAAGCCATTCTGCAGTTTCAGCCAATGCAGTTGGAGACAGTTCATACACTGACACTGACATGAAAGAAGTGATCCTCCAGGGACACCCAGCAGAGGACTGGTCATGCTGAGTTAAACATCTGCTTGCACAGGGTTAGGCCACTTGATCAATGCTGGGAAATATGGGATTGAACCCAACTTAAATCAATTGCTCTTGAGGTTTTATCAGCAAAGGATACCACAGAAATTGTAAGGATTTGGCTTTTGGTTTTGTCTTCAATCTCATTCCCCACCTACGCATGAATAATTTTTATTTATTTATTTAATTACATATTTATTTTATTATTTCCTGCTTACCTTTATTTTTGCCCACTAGCCATTATTTTCCTTTAGCTTAACACTTCTCTCTAACAATCCTCACTTCTGTTGTAGACAGGAGCATTATCCCCATGTAGTTTTTTTTTCCTTTTCTTTTTTGCCAGGCTAAGAAAGCCCAAATTTTTTAGTCTCAGCTGTACACTTTGGATGTCATTCTCAATTCCTCTTCTATGTTTGTTTAATCTTTCCTGAAGACTGTACACACCACCACATAAATCCCACCAGTACCTCATGAACTTTTACTTAATTTCTGTATTGGAAAGAGTAGATTAACAACCTCTTCCAGGAAATGCATGAAAAACTTCCTTGCACTACCTGAAATTTCTCAAATAGCTGGGATTTCTCCAAATCTTTGTGTCTACTTTCTGCACAAGTAAATAAATATATGTTCTACAGCTTCAGAAAGAACAGCCAATCTGATCTAGCCTTATTCCTGCAATAAAGCTGTGCTTCCTTTGTGGGAAACCAGAGGCAATGACCAAGGCTCTATGATTCTCATTATCCTAAAAATTGGTTCTGATGACCCTGTAGTTGGAGCAGCTTCTAACTTGTATCCTCCTGTCTCCATGGCTAGCACAGTTAATGCTGTCTTTCTCCCTGGGAGGAATACTAGAGTCCAGCTATGAGCCTTCAAATGGGTTTTAATGAAAAAAGAACCATTTTCCCATTACTGAAATGTCTCCTACAACCTTTTTCCTTCAGCACATGAAGGTAATAACATAGCTGTACAACAAAGTAATGCCTTGTCATGCCCCATGGCCTTCCCACCCCCTCTTCAGCACAGGTCCAGAGTCCAGCTCTCAGCCCAGCTCCTGAGTTGTTACCATTCGTAAGGGCTGGATCTCTTCTTCCTCTTCACGAAGGCATTGGCAACTTCTTTTTTAATCTTGATGCCTGCCAAAAGAGAACACAGCAGGTTAGAGGCACAGCACTGAAACACACAGAGCAGTCCAACCTCTGAAAAGCAGAATCTACTTTCTTCACAAGCAAATGACTGCCACAAACCATCCTAATGGTCCATTCATCTCTCCCCATCCCACTGTCCACTCAAAGCTCCCTCCCCACTGCAGCCTTCACATCTCCATGAAGCAAGGGCTTTTTCTGTCAGAAACTCCATTTCCTTATCACACAGTGTAATCTGAGTCTGCAGCAAATGTGCAGAAGGCATAAAATATAAATAAGAAGAAAATTAGGAGAATGGCACCCTCTCTTCCTGGCCTACTTAATTTTAGAGTCTTGGCTTCCTTTCTGTGTCTGGACTCTGACTGAGAATGATGTGGGATACCAACCAGAAGACCTTAAGGCACCTCCAATGAGCCATGAGCAACAGGCAGCACACAGAAATACCAATGCTCACATGTACAGAGTTCTGTGAAAGGTGAAGAGTATAAAATAGCGACAGTAAACATCACTCAGTGAGAAATACACCCAAGATGTGCAAAGATCCCAGCATTCAGGACCTGGAGAACATAAGAGATGTTTCAGCCATGAGAGCATTTGCCCCTGCTCTCCGCTAACACATCATGTCTGCACAGTTGCTTCTTTGCTCCCTTGATTTGTTGTTGTGCAAACACCATGGTGCTGTGAAGGACCCCACAAACACCAGGTACAGCCACTTCCCAGCCCGAGCCAGGGCTCAGCACAGCACAACCTCGCTCCATGGGATGGTCCCACAACAGCAGAGGTGTGCATAGGTGCTGGCACAGCAGCAACACAGGCAGCAGCACACCAATAACCTTTCAGCATGGAAACTGCCAAATTGTTGCTGTCTCTGAGGGAAAAAAGATTCTAAGACCTCTGCCTGTGGGGAGATGGTGGGGTTTGTCCCTTCCCTCATCATCATGGAGTGTTTGGCTGTGTTTCTCTTTGGAGGTGAAAGGTATCCCATTTCTAGCAAACTGAGGTTTAGTCTGGATCAAAATATTGACTACACAGAAACTTCCAGTTAATGAATTGTCAGAAACTACCACCTTTCCCTGAATAGTCTTTACGTCTTTTTTTCTCTTTCCCAATCTGTGTTTGTATTGGCTCACTGGAAAAATACCAGCTTTCATGCTTCTCAGCAGCAATGTTATCCTTTAAAGTGTGAGAAAGGAGAGACATGAGAGAACAAAAAGGATTTTCCATACAGATTTCTGCCAGGATCAGCTTGCTGCAAAAGTTGTGAACAACCCAAGGTGTGCAAATCCCAGCACCCCAGGTGACCTGACAGGAGGGACTGCAGCCCTCAGGAGCAGCCAAGGAAGCCCCCCTCTTTCAGGGTTTCCTTGTAGCAGGATTTGGCAGGGATGTCACAACCCATTGATGTGGGCAGCTTCTGCTCTCAGAACAGCCTGGGGATGAGCAGTCACTCCGGGCAGGTCTCTGAAGCCAGGTCAGAGCAGGGAGACTCCACCACCACAACCCTGTTTCACAAGAGGCAGATGCATCCAGCTGCTAACAACATGCCAGGGCACTGCTCGAGGGTTGTGGAGCCTGGGGCAGCAGCACACCGTGAGCAATGCTGGCCTTGCTGCTGCAGGGACACTGGCTGCCCTCATGTCACCTGCTCACACGGGAGGGGCTCTGTTTGCTGCACATGCTCCTGCACCTCAGGGACTGCAGAGTTAGGGAGCAAAAGGGGGAGAGTTAGAGAGGAACTCAGCATGGTTCTTGTTCGGCCCTTGAACCTATCAAAGGGAAGAAAGAAGGCAGATGCAGGAGAATGGAGCTGAGCATCAGTCAGAAGGATATACTCACTGTCAGTGCTGAGGGATCCTGAGGGTTCTTTGGGATCTGGAAGACAGACAGACAGACAGACAGAAAGGAGTCTGCTTGTGAGTCCTTCTATGCTTGTGAGTCGTCCTCCTCTGTAACTGAATCCCACTACTGACTGGCCAGATCCAGCTCCCCCCACTTACATAGAAGGTCTGTTTCTCCCAAAATGGTTTTATTAACACCCACCATTTAGACAGAGATGAAATGATAAACCATTTAAAATCTTAAACATATTAAAATGTTCAAATTCTTTGCTGCAATTCAATATGCAACTGAGGTGGGGGTGAGTGGATGTTGACCAATGGAAGAAAATGACCAACAAAAGATGGGGGTCTCTGTTCCCAAGCCCTCTCTCATCTGTGAGTCTCCAACAGAGACCTGAAGCTGTGCCATGACTGGTGGTGCATCTCCTCCCCCCCAGAGCTCTGTGTCTCTCCCAGACTGGGGGGAGGCTGACAGCAAGCTGCAGGGTTCAGCAGCGCTCTGAGAGCCTTCCTGGGAAGATGTCCCCTTACCTTTCTCACAACAGCAGAGTGCTGCCAGGGCCAGAGTCACGATCAGCAGTGCCAGCAGACTCCTCATGTCTTCTTTGGCTGTGCTAGTCTCCCTAACCTCAGAGCTTTCCTGGAGGTTATTGAAGTTCTCCGGGGCTTGCTTTTGGGCAGCAGTTTATATCCTGTGATTTCTTGGAGAGATCAGGGATCTGGCTTGTGTTCCTGTGTCTGTGCTCCAAAACAAAGCCCGTCCTTTGGGCTGGGAGATACTGGGTCCTGGCAGACATTTTGGCATCCATCTCATGACTCAGGGCATTTCCAGAAGATTTTATCTGAGGTTTTGAATGGGGTTGTTGAAGAAAAACAACTGGATTTTAAGAAATCATTTTTCTTACAAACTTGAAAGTCATTCAGTCATGCTGGAAAGCCAGGGGAGAGACTAGCACGCACTGAAGTAGAGCAATTCTTTTCACGTGATGGGGCTCTCTCGTGTAGAGTTTCTCAAATGAGACTGAACACAATGGTGACCTTTTCCTTCACCCCACCTTGACTCATAACCCTGAGGGTAAAGAAATCTGTAAATCAGTTTGCATAGGGCAAACACAGTAGTTTTTCAGACAGTTTCACAGTTTCACCAAATCACTTTGGAGAGATGAGATTTTTATACTTTTAGGAACTTTGGAAGTTAGTTTGAGGGAAGATCTTTATACTTCCCTCCTGGAAATCTTCATAATTTAGAAGCTTTATTTTGGCTTCTCTTGTCTAATACCCAAATAAACATTTAGACTCCAAAAGTGTTTTATTCTTCAGGACCCAAGTGGCTAAAGTTACTTGGTATGACAAGAGCCTTGCATGGGCTACGTGTCAATAACCCCACGCTCCCCAAACCCACTACCCAAGTTACCAAATCCACGTCCCACAAACAACATAGGAACCACAGAATCACAGAATAAACTGAGTTGGGAGGGACTCATCAAGTCCAGCTCCTGGCCCCGCACAAGACACCCCAAGAGTCACACCATGTGCCTGAGAACATTGTTCAAACACTTCCTGAGCTCTGTCAGGCTGGTGCTGTGACCACTTCCCTGGGGAGCCTGTTCCAGAGCCCAGACACTCTCTGGGTGAAGAACCTTTTCCTGACATCCGACCTAAACCTCCCCTGACACAGTTCCAGCTGTTCCCTTGGGTACTATCACTGATCACCAGAGAGCAGAGATCGGTGCTGCCCCTCCACTGCCCCTTAGGAGGATGTTGTACACTGCAATGAGGTCTCCTCCTGGCTGAACAGACCAAGTGACCAACTTTGGGTAGTTTTGTGGGTTTTTTTAATCAAGTGTGCTCATTCTTTCTGGTAACAGAGATATAATCTTCCTCCACTTCATATCCAGTCCTCTTCAGACCCATGTGCAAGATTACAGAAGTAAAGTTTAGGAGGTTCCCAAGGAAAATCAGAGCCATTAGGGATTTTCCCAATTCTTAGAAACACTGTCTTTTAGCTTAGAGAATTTTCAGGATTAAAATAAACCCCAACTTTTGTCCCTGCTAACTTTTCTACAGTCCAGGAAAGCTGAATATATATACTAATGATGTCCAGCAAAAGGTCTTGTACATATATTATTCCAGCAAAAGAGCAACAGTTTAAAAGTAAATAAACATCTAAAAATAATAGGTATTCTAGGAAAGTTATGCTTCCAGATGAATACTTGAAATAATATAAATATATGAATGTACAATTCTAGTAATCCAAACAGCTTTATTTATCCTCCCATCTTTTCCCAAGCTTTCTAACCAGCATGTAGTCTCTTAAATCTGTTTGGTTGTTGCTTATGCTAATGAAATCCCACAGAAAGTTCTGGTGTTATTCATTATTTATACTGGTTAACTGGGGATTGGAATCACTGGATATTTCTGGACACAGACCCAGACAGCACTAGACCTTGTGCCTTCTGTTGTGGTGGTGTCACTGTGTCAAGTCAAACCCAGACACTGCAGACTTGTTGATTTTAGCATATGTGAGCTGGCTCCAGTTGGTGATCACAAGATTCACCTATTTGAGAACACAGGGAACAAGTGTGTGTGAATATACCTAATCTGTAAGGTTTTTTCCTTAAAATTATTTCTCTCTCACTTTTTCCTCTGGACAAAACTTTAGCAACTGTCAGGGTGGAGTTTCCTATCAGAAGTGTTTTCAATAAATAAATCACATTTCTTTCCAAAATTCAGTTTCAAAGCTGGCAAACCTTGAAGCATGTTTTGGAAGGAGATGCATGTTTCTAATGGGCCAGGTAGATTTGGCTCCAGACCTAGTTTCACAGATTAGTCAACAGTGTGATACTTTATACATCATAGACTTTGATGGCATGCCATGAATCTTTCCAACTTGTATAATTTGCAGGTGCCTGTGTAAGCCTGGAGATGGGAATGCTGAAACCATCTGTGTTGAGCTGAGATAGATGTTATGTCTCCTACACAAATCACACCAAGGGGTGTCCCAGCTGCTGTGGCTGCTGTCAAGCCCAGAGCAGCATTGAATTCTCGGACATGTCAGCACTGGTGCCTTTTGGCCTGGGGACAGTCCCTGGTGATGGTGAGCAGAATGCAGCCATACTCACTTCTCAGAGGTCCAGGAGGGGCTCAGTAACTTGTGCACAGGGTCAAGCCACATCTTGATTTCAAACAATTTGTGAACAGTAAAATGAAATTGTTCTATGTGAACAAAGTTGGGCCCGACCCCAAACATTGGATTTCTTCTTTCTATTTATTTACCACCAGGAGCCCCTCTCCAGCTTTGAATTCTGCAGCTTTCAAGTGCTACCAGAGTAGTTTCAAGTGGAAGGGTTTTGAAAGGGATTGCAAAAGGAAATCCAAGTTAAGTCTGGACCACACATTCCTTTCTAAAGGAGCAGCTAACATCAGGACCTGATGGTAGCTGGATAAACAAGAGGCAAATTACAGGCTTTTTCTGTCACTAACTCTCACCCTAACTTTGTTTCAAGATTAAATAGGTGCCTTCTGGATTTTGTTTCCCCAACTGAGGACAGATTTGATTTTCAAAAAGTGCATCTGCATTCTGAACACCCCACTGTTTTTAGACTAAGACTGGGAGCTGAAACTGTCCAGAGACCTCTGAAAGAAGCTACTTGTAGAACCTGGAACAAGAACATTACAGGTTCTTCCAAAGCCATATGCTTGCAAGGTAATGACGTTTATCCCCTTAATCTGCAACAGAATGTATGATACACAAATTCAGTTCCTTCATGGAAAATTGCATACCCCCCTTTAAAATACTGTGAGTCATGAGAAGATAGTATCAAACCAGCAATTTATTTTGTAGTAAACACCCACATCCTGAACTCTCTGTGATCTCTGCTACATCAGCTCAGCGCTAATTAACACAGTGTAGGAATCCATGGCTACATGGGAGAGAAGCAGCAGGCAGGATAACATACAGGGATACAAGCAACTGAGTATGTTTCAGAGCCATTGCGATTTTGGGGAGGATACCCTGGACTCCAGGCCCCAGGGTGGGGACAGGCCGTCCTTTACTTGGTCCTCCTCCTCCCCCCAAAATAGTGCTTGTAAGCAGCAGCGTAGCCATGGCGGAAAGCGTACATTTCACAGGGGTAGTAGTCCTCGCAGAGCTCCCTCTGATGCTCCTGGTGTGCCTTACTACGCTCCCTGATCCTGTAAAGGTAGGAGAGAAGAGAGGTAAGTGCTGAGATCTTAAATATCTGTCTACAGTCCTTTCCTGTCCCGAAACTCCCCACTTGGATTAAGGATCCGCTATTAGAGTCCATCATCCAGCTACAGAGTTCTTAGCACGCCAGCTTCTGTGTTTACCACACCCAGGGACTACAGCAGGAATGTTTTGCCTCCTCAGGCAACCTTTTATTTAGGGGCTAAGTAAGGTGGTGGGGAGAGGGGAACAGCTCCTGCCTCAACTTGAGGAAGGGTCCTCCCTTTGCAGCCTTCCCCAGCCTGCTCTCTTCAGCTCTTCTGCTCTTTCCCAAACATATACATAGAAAAAAGACCTGAAATATTCTGCAAAGGGGTCACGTGGTACTGAGGAGAAGGTTTGTCTTATGCCTCGCCAAGAGATTATTTCTGTGCTTCATTCTTTATTTTCACAAGCCTTGAATAAGGCATGAAATTGGTTACATCTGCATTTTATAAATGAGGCAAGGAGGCCCTCAGATGACCCTTTGATTTAGAAAAGGTCATGCAAGTTCTGCATGAAATCTGAGGACTAGAAAAAGATCTCAAACTGAGCTTTCTTTCGGACCATCCCACATTCATTCTCTCTCCTTCTGTTGGTGCCTCCTTCAGAAAAATTTATCAGTCTTCTCAGCATGTGACATGTCTCCAAATCAATGGACCCGCTCTCTGTTATCTGAATTCTTGCTTTTCCTGGGTTTGGGGACTTAAACAGTACCTCACATTAAAAGAGGGACAGAGGCTTCTCATAAGTCACCATGGCTGCCACCCCTACTTAACAGCCTGTCTTGGCAAGGAGGAATCTCTTCCCGCTCTCAAGCTCAGCATCCTGAGGCCATGGCATACCTCTCCTGAGTGATGGCTCTTAGTCTCGTGTCAGCCTGTATGAAGTCATTGGCCCTTCGCCTGTTGAGGAAGGGATCTGAAAAGGCAAGGGGTTATTCAGACTGGCACTTTTTCAATGCCAGATTTCAACAAAAGCTAGCTTCCTCCTTTATAACAGCCTCCTTGTCTGCCCTCCCGTGTACAATTAAATCCAAGACCTTTTAATATTCCCTCCTGTCCCCTGGCTGGTTCATGTATAGGCTCTCTCAGTGGCTAGTGCAGCCTGTACAGAAGTGCCCATGCTGTTCTGCTGTTATTCAAATCACCCAGAGGAATGTTACTGTGATTTTGCTGCCACAGCCCCTCTGATTGAGTGGAACTTGGCCCAGAAGAGGTAGACAGCAAGCTACACAGACCATGGGACATCTGAGCACTCTCAGAAGAACTACAAGAACTGTGAAACTGCGCACAGGAAGGGCCTGAGTAAGTCTCTCTGCTCCAAGGTTAGGCAGTCATTGAGAAGTTTGTGTAGCAGTTTTGGACTGAGGAGCCTGAAAGTCCCTTCTGACTTTTTTGAGAAACATCACAGTCCTGTTGCAGAGTTCAGGAGTCTGAGGATGTCATTTGGCTTCCACATGTGCCTTTGTGTTGCTGACTATCTGCTTTGTGAAATCCTTCTTCCAGATGTCCTAATGTCCTAATTTCTTTTTCGTTTTGATTCACCTGTTTTCTAACCTCTCCAGGATATTGCTTGTTCCAAAGTGAGATTCTTCACCCTTTTCATGCTTTTCCTGTGACACTCTCTCTCCCTCTTCCAGCCAAAGGATCCCTCCTATTCACACACCCTTCCTGCTTCCAAGGTGCTTAGAGTAAGGCTCTCCTTGTACTTGGGGGAGAATAAATTCTGTACGTGGCTTCTACAGTGGCTGTTTCCATGCTCATCCCAGAGCTTTTGAGCAATGTCCTTTTCTAGTGTCAGTTAACCTGGTTTTGGTACACATAACGGAGGCCTGAGCTCTGTTCTCAAATTTTGTTTTCCAATTCTCATTATATTCTATGCAAAATAGTGGTATGAGCCTGTGCCAAAACCTGTGAAGTCTTCTTTTAACTCTCTCCCTTTTCATTCTGAAACTCCATCACTCAGTAAATTCAATTTCTCTGGGCTCAGTTGTTCTACCTATTTTATCCCTAGTAGGAGTATGAGTAAATGATCTTGGACATGTCTGTAGCACTCTTCAAATTCAATAAAATAGTAAAGCAGCCTCTTACTGAGATACTCATGGGACTCCATGCTCTCATGGGACTCTGTGGAAAGAAAGAATGAAACATGTATTATGACACTGTATTGATGGGGTTCAGTATTTAATATACCACAGATTAACAGAACATACACAGAAATCAGAGAACCCAGGTTTTAAGGCACGCGTTTAAAAGGAAGAGAAAGGGATCACTGGTGTGACCTAGAATTTATATGAAGAGTTTAAAGTGCTCAGGAGTTTAATAGAGAGCTACCTGGTGATTTAATCAGTGCTTCCAGACTCATACTTGGTCATCCAGCCTGATTCCCCAGCATAGTTCCTTACCTTCTGCTCCTGACACTTAGAGTGATAGGATACCAATTTGCCTTCAAAGCTTGCATGTGTTCTTAGAGAATGGATTAGCACAGTGAAATGCACTTGACTCTTGCATGAAGCGGCATCTTAATTCCACCAATATGGAACTGTGTGCCTCACCAGGAAAAGGGGATGATATTACAAAAGGAAAAAGGGAAATCTTCCAATTAGCAAGGAATAATTAAGAATTAGCACACTTATCATAGTTCAGACAACAAAGGGACAAAAAGAGGAGCAGCCTGTGAGGTGAGCTGTAACAGAGACAAAGGGGTTGAAGCTTCCTGGACCGTGAATTCCAATGACTGGAGGTAACAGCTCTGGATCAGGCCTAGGAGGATCTCACACCAGGGCAGGAAAGCAGGTAAGAGATCAAGTTAAGGGCAAAGAAGACACAAAGTTAAATAACAAACATCTGAACAGACCCCTAAATGTCTGCAGGTTTGGAGTTTTCATTCTACCCAGTAATAAAGGTCACCTACCATAGGAAGTGGCAGCCACCACCAAGACAGCCAGGAGCGTAAGGATGACGAGAGTGCGCATTGTGCCAGTGCAGGGACGAATCTCTCACTCTGTCTTTCTCACTGTGTTTTGCTCTCTTCTCACTGAGGGTAGCTGGAGATCCTGGGCTGACTGCAAAATTAGCAGTGGAATGTTTATTATGAAAACAGAGCTAGGAGGGAGCCCGTGAAAGAGCCTGGGCAAGGTGACAGCTAGCTGGTACACACTCTTCTTGGAGCTATTACAAAACATCCTCTATTAGCAGACTGGGAAGGAAGGGGCATGCCCCCTTCCTCTCGCAGCTCAGGGCTGGGGGACATGATCCAGAGGCAAACATGTCACTAGCACTCCACACTCAGAAAAGCTGGCCTAGGCAAGTGGAAGGAATTTCGCAGGCTGCCAGGGGCCCAAAGGCAGAGGTGTGTGTTGATCCCAAATATAAATGTTTGTTTTTCTGATTTTTCCTCTGATCTGCTCTCTTTGCCCTCACCATACTCTGTCTGGATACAGCCAGCCCAAACTCTTCTGTCAGCTTTGCCTATGGAGACATAGAGCATGAGGCTTCAAACATTCCTGTCCCACTCAGTCCCCTCTCTCCAGCTGCCCTCTGCTGCAGTGCCAGCCTGCCAGCTATCAGAGGCGGAATACAACCCTGCTGCCCCTTTTCATCTCCTACTTTATTGCTTCAGAAGTGACAAGCAGCAACCTGAAAGAATCCCTTTGCTGGTGTGATCATGATTTTTGCATTGAGATGACAGCAGCACCCAGAACTCTATCTTTGAAGGCTCTCACTGTGGTGCTGACCCCAGACTTCTCTTGCAGCCCAAAGGACAGCATCTTGGTGGAGTCAGAGGCAAACATTTCCCTCTCTGGTCTAGCACTAGCAGTCCTTGCCTCATGGGCACCAAAGGCACATGCCAACGTAAGGCTTTTCATCTGGGATGAATCTTCAAGGCCAGCAATCTCAGGGAGAACTACCTTACCTTTTAACACCTAAAAGAGTTTGACTGGATCCAATATCATGGGCAGCAGAGGTGGACAAAACATTGGGTGTTCCACTCTCCAACTCTTGGAACAGTAAAAAGCAGTGAAAGAGAAAAGGAGTTACAGAGATGGCTATCCCTGCTGAGTGAAAAGGAAAGAGTTTGCTAGAGGCAAGGTAGGGAGGGGGGGTGGGCACCCACTGCCTGCCAGCCCTCGCCAGTGGCAGTGATGGGGCTGGGACCCCAGACATTGCCTGGGAATGAACCTAAGCCACAGGAACCATTCTTATGTCTCGTCCAAGCTGTGACTACTGCCTGTTTTGTCTATGTGTATAAGCAGGTATCAGGATTTCTCACTGACAGGATGCAAAGTGAATGCACTCTGGGTGCAGACCATTTTCCCCAAACCACTGTGCTGTTGTCACTGCTGTCACCTTCAGAAGCCAACCTGTGAAGCCGCACTGAAGGTAACACAGCCAAGAACTACAGGGACATTTAGCCAGAGCCTAACACTTCATCAGTGAGGAGTGAAATTCATTGGAAAAAGATTACTCTGGGCTTTGCAATTTACTCTTTCAATGTCAAACTCATGACCCTTACCTGAAGCCTCCTTTCTCAGGAAGAAAAACTGACCAGGGACTTCAACTCCATACCAAAGAGAAAGAATTGCTCTTCATCCCCATTATCCCACCCCATGTGGAGAGCAGCTCAGTCCTGCACCATCAAGCCCCCCCCCATACACATCCACTTCTTGCCTGTTCAGTGCTTAGCCTGAAATGAGGAGGAAAACTTGGGGAAAAGCCAGAATTTTGCTACAGACACAAGGTCAAAGGGGAACTGAGACTTTGCTGCTGCAGCTCTGTGCCCTGCCACTCCAGTCTCTTTAAGGAAATTCTCTGCTCCGGGATCCTTTTCATTTCTTAGAAGTTAGAAGTTTTGGACTTATTGTTGAATGTGGATTTTATAGGTTTCCTAAATGTCTTGTACAGTAGCTGCTAAGGAAGAAAAACCTGAGGGAGAGGCTGGAGGACAGACCCCAGTGGGAAAGCAGTGGGGCACAGAGAGGAGGATGCTGGGTGTACTTTGGAATGACAGTGAGGCTGTCCAGTGGGAAACTCCAACACACTTTTGAGCCAAACCCTCTTTATTTGTCTTCATTCAGGGCAGAGCTTTCTGCTCCCTAGAAGACTCTGCTCCCATTTCAGAGGACTCTAATCCCAGAATGCCCGGAGCATACCCTGCCATCAACCACAGGAGAACAGCCACAAACACCACTTTAACCCAAATGTTTCATTTGTTACCACAGAAGCAATACATTTTTCAAGGGATGAATGCCAGCTACACAGCCCTATTCCAACAAATCTCCTTCGGGGAATTCTTCCTCTTGCAAAAGTACTCCTTTCTGCTCCCCCTGCACTCCATACTTTCCCAGCACACATCTCCCCTACTCAACAGCAGTGGGCTGCCCTGGGGGTAACACACCATGCAGCACAGTGAGCCCAATCCCTCTGCTTTCTCGCAGCATCCACTGGTTATTTATACTTCCAATTTATACTTCTAATTTTTCCAAAATTAGAAGTACAGAAAGGAGCTAAGACAAATCTGCACACGCCAGGAAGATCCCTGTAGACTCACAAATAAAGAAGGGATCAGAAAAGCAGCCCTGATGTGTCTGCTGCTGGAGTGGAAAATCATAACACTACACACGCTGTAGCAAACACTCCTAACATTTCACAGCAGTGAAGCACCAGCGAGGCAATGATAATGAGCAGCTGTCCAGGAAAAGCAAGGCAGTCCCTGAATACTCACTAAGCCGTCGCTTCCCTGCCAGTCTGCAGCTCTTGTCTCACGGGACAGCTCTCCTGGCGTCTTGCACCCTGGACCGAAGAAGAAGGACCTTTTATTCATTAGCATCGATCAGTGACTCCTCCCCTCTCCCACTCTTGATCCACCCCCAGGCTACCATCAGAACCACCTTCTGCCCACAGCCGGGAAGCCAGCAACATCAAAGGACTGAGCCAAAAGGGAGAGAGCCAGAGCACACACCAGCGGCTAGAGGGGACACAGCCACATCCAGGTTGCTTTTCTGTGCCTGGGAGCAGTGAGTGGACAGAGATATGGGAACAAGCTCCAGTCTCCTTCTTTGTTGCAAGAATCCCCTTGCCTTTCACCCCCTCCTTTTCTGGCTGTGCTCTATCTCAAGCTACAGTGCCAGCCAGGGCACCTGTCCTTCCACAGGGAGCAGTAGGCCAGGGGCCTTCTCCCATCTCATTTCATGCTGCTTTTACAACTGATCCTCCCCCTCTTAACAGCAGGCTAGTATCAGACTGAAAACTCACAGAACAAGGGTGTCAGCTCTGAAACCCCCAAAAGTGACACACACTACACACAAACCCAAACCCCTGAGGTGCACCCTCTGCTCACATGGGACTCACAGCAGTGCTGGGCAGCCCAGGACATGTGACTGCTGGACTGGGCTTTGGGCTTCTGGCCCAAAGTGAAAATGATAGCATATCCATGGAGATAAAGAACCACCGCTGTTTGGACAGAGAACAGTGAGCAGCTCCTGTCCAAGGGTTTTATCTTTAGCTCCTACAGTGCTCTATGAGTTTGGGGAATGTTCAGACTTCACTGTGGCAATGAGGTACCATGTTACTTGTGTCCTTGTACAGGCAGCTGGTGGTCCTCAGAGCCTGAGAACAGCAATCTTGAACTGTCCTCAAGGCAAAGGGCACATGATCAGGAACCAGCTTTGAAAAGTAGTGCAAACAGGAGGGCATTTCTTGCCCTTGTCTCCCACCCTTTGGGGTCATCTAAGTGTCAACCCTATGACATGCTGAACCCTGAAAGAAATCAGGACTCAGAAGATCTGGTCACCCTCATCTACCTAGATACTGGTAAATCATTGGCCCCAGTGCCATCTGGCAAACTCTTAGTTAAGTAGAAGAAAACGGGCATTAAAACCAAAACGGCAAGATAGTAAGGAACCAGACAAATGGGGCAAAAGCTTAAGCAGTGGAAAGCAGAAATTATGAGAAATTGCCCGTTGAATTTCTCTTGGGACTAGATTTACTTTACTTCTCTTAATGACGGGCATTAAAAATGAATGCTTGTTGAGGAATTTTGTCAATAACACAAAGCAAGAGGGCAACAGCAGTGAAAAGGAAGTCTGAGAGCTCATACAGGGTGAAAAGGATGACCTTTAAACCTTCATTAACAGGAACAGAATAATATGCAATAGGGCAAGGGCAAGGTCTGCCATCGGGATCAGCAGTAAGAATCCTGCTGTAAATTAAAAGCTCATAAGCTAGAAGTAATTGGGTAACAAAAAGAAGAGCTATGAACCAACAATCATAAAGGCAAGGACAGAACATTCTGAGATGTCTACTGAGAATGTGCCAGCAGACATGGGCATCTGTCGGTGCCACTGGATAAGTTACCAGAGAGATCTCAGCTGGATTTCTCTGCATGGCCCAGGTCACCCCCTTCTTAGAATTATTCTGGTGGGAAGTGCTACAGGATGAGGACTAAAATATGATTTACACTCACACCCAAAATGACAAGACCTTTTCACCACAGCCTGTGGGGGCTGCTAAGCCTCTCCACCCCTGCATTGACCTCAAGGTTTTCTAGCAGGACAATGGACTAGCAGTCAGGTTTTGTTTCCAGTACACCCCAGGGGCTGTGTCACAGTCCACAGCTCTCATGATTAGGAGAAGTCCCATTTCCAGCCTCTGTCTTTAAAGCCATGATCCACATCTATGTCTCCCTCACTGAGTGCTAGGAAGGCTTCAGCAGAGTTGCTGAGCACTCCAGTAAGGGAATAAACTCTATCAGCTCTGCAACTGAGCAGGCTTTCCAAACCCAGGTTGCCCAGAATATCAGGTAACTGGACTTACCAATCTGGACAGTCCTTTCCAAATTTGCTTCTGTGTTTCAGGATGTAAGTTAGTCAGCCACCACATGGTCTATGGCTTACAAAGAGATTTCTCAACCTGATAAACAAGTGCTTCTTAGAACAACTAGTTCTACAGCACATGAGAAAACAAGACTTTATTTTTACTTTTCCATTTAGTCCTAAGTAATACCTAGGAACTGGTCCAAGAAGCAAGAATAATTGAGCCACTAAGTAAGAGTGTTTGACTATCCACAATATAATTAAAGTCAACAACCTCATGGAATAAATCGTGCTGAAAACTAGCATACTGACACTAAGCTTTAGAAAGGGAGATGTTTTTTAAACACAGAAGCTAGTCAAAAGACTATGAAATAAAAATAAACAGAACACATTTCAGATATTTAAAGAACTTGATATACATATCTGAATGTGTGCTAGCTCTAGCAGCAAACTCACTCAGCTACTCAAAATTAAAGCTAAAACTAGTTCAAATGCTAGTTAAACCTGGGAAAAAACATTTCAAAACTAGATTTAAAAATTTCTAAAGATTAAAAGAAAGAGGGAGCACATAAAAAGGAAAATCTAGTTTCATATCAGTCAAACAATTTTTTTCAAAATAACTGCAATGACTAATTTCCACTTCCATGATGGAATGAGGAAAAAAGAGTAATTTCATAACAAGTAAGTGATGGGGTTTTATTCTTCAAAAATATTTAAACACATACATTTGAAATCTATCTTGACCTTTCCCCTGTGGAAAATTTTGCCCCCAGCATTACAATTTTCTGCAAAAATAAAAGTTTCCAGTTTGAAAATACATATTGGTTCTAACAATGTGGATCTATGTGTAGTCTTAGGACTGTTGTAAACACCACTGTCTGAAGCTCACAGATAGTGTCAGTCTTCTGTGAGTGGGAAGGTTCCCACACCATCTTACAGCTCTTTTCTTTCATGCTTCCTCCAACATTTTGGGCAGTTTAGAAGCTTCCCTTTCCATCTTATGTAATAACTGCCAGTAACTTTCTCCTGCCCATGGATGTGGAGTACACCTGCATGTCCAACCTGAAGGATGTCACTCTGGGCTCTGGGACAAATGATTGCTCAGTATCCCAGGGCTAAGGAGCAGGACTGAAAATAAACACCATTAAAAGGCCCAGATCCTTCTTCTCTGAACAAATTCAGAGGGTGAGAGGATAATTCTTATTCCACTTGCTCTGACTTACAGAATTTGGGCCTGTCTCCACATTATTCATGACCATAAGGAGAAGTTTACAGTTGGTGAGCTCTGGGGATTGGTTGGTTGGTTGGTTGGTTGGTTGGTTGGTTGGTTGGTAAACTGGGGAGGCTTTTAACACGGTTAGTGTTAGTGTTAGTTAGCAATGTTAGTGGTGGCAAAATTAAATTTCATTTACTGTACTGAAATTCAGAAATTAGTGTCCAGACACAACCTCTATGCAGCTGTGATCCTCAAAGTTACTCCCTGTAACCCATCAAGCTTCAAAACAAAGCCTGGTGTCCTAGAAAAATCTCAGTCTGGCTATGAATACAGCAGCATTTGGAGTCAGCAGTACAGCCTAGTGGGAGCTCACTGCTCTCCAGTTCTGCTTGTTGTGGTGAAAGTGAGCCTGGCTCCAGCCTTCAACTCCAATGCTCAGCACACTCCATGGGATATCACTGAGTTACCTCAGAGACTGACTATCTCTGTTTGGCCAGGACTTGCCAGAACAGCTGTGTTTGGCTGGTAATAGGAAGTTCATGAGCAGAGAAGACTAAAATTTCACAGAAGCCAGACCAAGGTTATTCAGTTCACTGAATAAAGCAACTAAAACATTTCAGGGCTAAGAGCTAGCTCTGTTGCTTCCTTTGGCTTCACCCCCAGCCACCCACACATGTCCACATACACTGATCAGCATATTTCTCTTTCAATCTGGGAAAGAAGGAAGAGACAGGATAATATTAATATTACTTGGATGTTGAAAAAATTGGCAGAGGCTCTTGCATAGAGATTAAATAACCCATATAAGAAACTTGCATTTCTTGTGCTTCAAGAATCCTATGAAAAACAAGGCAAGCAAAATGTTCAAACTTTGTCTATATAAACAGAGCATGCATCTAGGTTGCACTCTTATGGGAAAAGGGAACAGAAATCTCTCTTCTTTTTCCACACCCATCCCCCTTGCTTCACCACATGAACACAAAAATGTCCTGACCTGATTAATTCTTTGGGATCAGATGAGATTTACCCGCCTTATTTCCTGTACAGACATGGGAAGAGATAAGAAGGCAGCTGTGGTTTCACTCTTCTCATCCATCTGGTAAATAAAAAAATAAGTATAATGTTTCTTTTTTTTTTTAAACAGCATACTTAGGATAGCATCTTAGATCCCAAATCTGCCAGCCCTTGTGAAGCCAAGATTGGATTGAAACATTTATATTCTGTCTGTCTTGAATGCAGGAGGCCACTGAAGTATTTACAAGCATCCATGTAGTATTATATCTGTTTCTTTGTTCTATCTCAGTTCAATATCTAAAGGATCATAAATGTTGTCTTTAGTAAGCAAATAAATTTTTCTGTGGCACATCAAGCCCCTGGTCTTGGCCTCTGTTGTTAATATCAGATAGAGTACAAAGGAATGCTAGGGAGTGGAGGGAAATACACAATACACAGCTAATTGTGAAATGCTGTTTGTGGCAAGAAGAAAGGCATTCTTATTTATTGAAGCATGAAATCTGATTACTCTTATCTTCTTGTGCATAACTACAACTTATATTAATGTTCCTAACATCACATGATAGTCAAATCATTTGACTTGATGACCTTCCTTAATATTAATTTCACACTGTTTATATGCTTTTTGGATACATATTTATTTAATTGCATTAAACTTGGCAGCTGACTATTTTTATTATGAAATGTTCACATAAAGCAAGAAAGAATTTTAAAAGGAGAAGGAAAGATAAAAGGAATTCAAGAAACGTTTGGAAAATGTTCTCAGGCTTAGGGTGTGATTCCTGGGGTTTTCTGCTCAGGGCCATGAGCTGGACTCAGTGATCCTGGTGGGTCCCTTTTGACTCAGTATATTCAATGATTCTGTGATAAATCAGATCTTTTAGATTAGTTTTTCCTTCTTCCTAAAATGGCAATGAACTCCAAAACCCACCACTCTGCAAGAGGTGTCTTTGTCATTAGTGGTCCCAATTTTCTTCAAATTATAAAAGAAACAATAAAATAATAGAAATGGAGGACAAAGAAGAGGTCTGGGTGTGGAAGGACTGGGAAGAAAGGCATAAAAAGGGCTACAAGAACAGCAGCTATTGATGGAAGCTGGATTAGCAAATCATTAAGATCCCAGCATATTGACACAGATCCTCTGGGTATCCAGACTAGGGGAAAAAAATAAATCACAGTTTAAAACCAGGTAAGTCCTAAAACAAGAGGCAGACTACACCTAAGACTTAATAAAAGAAAAAAAATTAGATGTCTGGAGATGATGGTGCTTAGATGAAGAACAAGACTGAGCTCTAAGATACCTAGATGAGGAGACAAAGGAGGATGAGTTCTAATGATACTCAGAGGTGGGAAAGGATGGAGGCAAAAGAGACAACAGTTACTGCCAACTCCTGCAGGATGAAAAAGATGCATCTAAAATGAGGATATGGTGGCTAAACTAAGAGAAACACCGAAGACATAACAAGAACTCCGGAGCCCATGAATTAAATCTTCTATGTAATTGCAAGAAAACGGAATAGTATGAACAAATACCTTCTGGTGCCTATGAATATGTGGTTATGAGGGTGTTAGTCTGAGTGGGTGAAATCAGTGTAGTTTGAAATAAAAAACCTTTGCTTTCTGTAGTGTCTTGCATTGCCCTCTGTTACTTCAATATTGCAACAATAATCACCAAAAAATGAAGTATCAGAAGGCAGTATAAAGACCTCTTATGATGTCCTCAGTATGGAAAACTCTTTATCCAAACCCATCTCAAGTTGTTCTGCAGCTTTGGAAGTCATCTGCTTGGTAATAAGTTTCTTTCAGAGCTCTTTCCATTTTGTCTCATGATCCTTTTAGCCAGGCACTGGGAGGAAAGCCAGGACAGGTGTACAAGAAAAAGAGCAAGACTCCAGTGCTGCAGGCATGAGGCGACAGTTTTGGATTCAACATTCCCCCTCATTTGCTCAGAAAAAGCTGACTAGGGTCTCTTCTGCTGAAATTATATGTCCTTTTTTGTCTACCTACGTGATAAAGGATGTAATTTTAAGATTCAATACAGATGTCAAAAATCACATAAGAACACACATATGACTTACAACATGTATCAGTCATAGAAGTTGCATTCTACTATTTTCCACAGCAAAATCTTCCTTTAAAGACTTTTGCCAACAAAGACACTTTTGTCCTTTCTGGTCTTTAACCAATGTTTTTTCCTCTCTGTTCCAGTAATAGAATCTGCTTACAATACTTCCTGGCACCAACTGGATTGTATTATTTGGGATTTCTTTTCACTGTCTCCCACCTACAGCCATGGCTTCACTGGAAAATATTACTGTACATTTATCAGGCAAATACACTGCATGAGTCACATATTGGGTACACAAGCAGTTACAACCCTGCTGGCTGGCTAAGCCTAAGATTAGTGACAATGTTGTTTATTACCATACATTTCCATACAGCAGACATTGAATGAGAATCTCTGCTGTGCATATATTATATACTAAACATCTGTACACATCTGTAGAACACACCTTCCTCTGTGTTACCTGGCCAAGCATCTGTCTGTCACTTCATCTCTCTGAGGTAGGTGATTGTCTTTCTTGATGGTCATTTCAGTAGTGAACTGGAGGAGGAACCAATGAACCTACTGCAGGATCCATTACATAAAATAGCCACACTACACAATAAATAAGACATACTCACTATCTCCTAAAAAGACCCTTGTCTATTTTGAGACCTGAGTGTCTAACTGAAATGAACAGTGAGGACTGCAGTCAGGACAGTCATTTCATTAGAGTTGCCCAGTGATCTCATTAGCATTAAGGTCCTGTTTGTGCCAAGTGCTGCACAAACTGCAGGAGGGAGAGACGTGTGGTTATGTGCCTGTCCTCAACCCTCCACAGGAGAAGAGGTCTGGCAGGAGCACCTCCCTCAGCCAAGGGCCCTCTTATCACTGCCTGGCCTTCCCAAGTGTGGGGCTTGGTGATGACAAATGATACAAGTTCACCCAGGCCTCCCAAGTTCACTCTCTTTTTCAGCCCCTGGAGCTCTTCTGCATTGTCTGATCTCTCTGGGCTCTCTGTGCTATCACTCTGACAATGGCCTGTTACTGCCCCAATCCTCTATTGCAGGCCCTAGATTGCTAAATAGAAATCTCTGTCATTACCTTATCTGGGAAGATCTTGAGTGAATAAGAACATAAGAAAATAATTTATCACACTGAGTTTGCACTTCCAGAAAGGGACACCATCAGTAAAACAGCAGCAGGAGTGCTATGAGGAGCTCTGTACTGCCACTGAAGAGAGATCTGCAAGGCTGGCATGACAGCTGAGAGCTTGGCTTTAGCTCCTTCTCTCCTGCCTGACAGCAAGCACCTGAAATCTCAGATCAGGTTTCTGCCTCCTCTATGCAAAACTTAGCACTGAGGCATAAAGTTTACCTTAAGCTGCTCTCGAGAAAAAGTTTCCTGATGTCTTTCTGCTGAAGCTTTTTCCTGCCTATCCCTGCCTGCCTGGGGCTGTCCTTCATTCTGCCAAATTGTGTGAGCTCCCTGAAAAGCTACTGGGCCCCAGGAATGTCCCTCCTCCTTGTTCATAGTGGGAGCTTTTGCTGCTTTTGTCAATGATCTGGGGAATGGGTTCCTTGGGATTTCTCTAAGGGGGTGGTGAAGCTTGGGGAGAAGCAGAGGAGGATGGTGCTTGTCCAGAAACAGAGTCCCCTCCCACACATTGCCCATCTGTGACATCTCTGTCTGTCGCAGAGAAATTCACAGAGACGGTTTAAATATGTCAAACATAAATAAAGCAGCGCCAAGTCTTTGGCTGATTGTCATGGCTAGAAATAGAAGCCAACTACTTCAGGAGCTTTGGGTTTGCATGATTGATGGATTCCTAGCATAAGGACAGACATTCAGATAAACCCAGCCCAAACTGAAGTAAACAATCCTGCATGGATTTCCAAGAAGGTGGCACTGAAGTGAGCTGGAGAACTTCGGTACCATTGAAGGCAATGGGCAAGGAGCAAGGAGCAGCTCCCAGAGAGCTCATCCTGGGGGACTTGAGGGTCCCAGCAAGGATGTGAGGGCATGTTACGAGCAAGACTACAGTGCCCTGACATGAAAAAGTTATCATGCAGTTCTGGGACTTTCCACTTCTGCCCAACATATAGTCTCACACAACCAGTAGCACCATAATACCTGAGAGACCACTGCCCTACTGTCAGGTGTGTCTGATCATTTCAAAGTGGGGACAGGACAAGCAGACACACAGATCACCTCATTTCCATAGGAATAGCCAAAGAAAGAATCCCACCCTATTTGTAAAATGATGGTAAAGCAGTTTCTTAAGTTTGAAATATTCTGGAAGTGTCTTTATTGTTAAAAGAAGAAGGGTTTTATTGTCCTAAATCACAAAGCCAGACTTGCCAAGGAGTCCGCTGAAATACCACTCTCAGGACTCAGAGATCAAACAGAAACCTTCTAACAGGGCCCTCAGGCAAAGTGCTAATCCATTTGCTTGTGTTGCTTAAGTCTTTCTCCATCACCACTCTGACAGAGGGTGCCTGGTGGGTTCTCTCTGTTCCCTTTTGCATAGGATATTTGCTGGTTTTGAAAGGGAGTGCCTGGGGCACAAGCGATAAGGCAGGCACTTTTTCCTGGGAGCAGCAGTGTTATTCTTGAGGCAGAGCTGCCTTTAGGGCATGGGTATGGGCAAAAAGAGAAATAAAATCATACCAGGGTCAGAGGACCTGTCACTCACAGAGAGACAGGGAGCCAGCAGGGAGGAGGAGGGTGCAGGGAGAGCCAGCCCTATCCTGGAGATTGAGAGGGAACCTGTGGAGTGCCTGGTTCTCTCAAGTGTCCATGCTGCTTGCTGATAGCAAGGCAGAAAGAAGAGATCCTGGTCTGGGATCCTGAGAACAGCCTTAACAGGGTGATTCTCAGGTCACCCTGCTTCTGCCTGCTGCTCTGTGGGAGCAGTGCATCTCTCCAGAGTGGTTTGTGTCTCTGTGGCAGTGAGCAACCCAGTCACAGCAGAGACCCAAAGATGTGCTGTTCCCATGCTAGAGACCTGCAAGATGGAAGCACCTGAAAGACCCATTAACCATGGCAGGATCCAGACTCCCAGATGACAGAACAGGTCTGTGGAAAGAAGACTGATGTACATTTAGAGACTGTTGATCATTTGATATAAGCCTTACTACCTTAGTTATAGCATCAGAAACTGCCTTTCACTTTAACAATACCTTCCTTTCTGCTACTGTCTTGCAATGACTAAAATGTACCAAGCAAGAGCTCATTCACATTTTCTTCCCACCTGCCACTTGTACTTCTTGATTATGCAAATATGCCTTCTTAATATCTTTGTAATAAAATATTTTAAACACAATAATATTCAAATATTTGCTAATTATTCAAAATAACATTAAAATATTGATGACACAAATGTATCTTCCTCGTATCTGCTTAACATAATATTTTCTCTACTGCTAATATCTCAACAGAGCAAAAAACCTGAAAATGTTGCTATGAGATGGGGTCTGAAACCCAGGATGCCCAGGGATCCAAGAAAGCATGGCAGCTGCTTGGAGAAAGCAATGCAGCAAGGAAGCACATTCACCATCAGACCCCAAAAGAATAAAGAAGTTCATCCAGGAGGAAAGGTCTCACTGGCAAGGAGTGAGAGATGGAGGGAAAACAACGATCCTGATCTCTTCGGCTTCAGCTATGCCAAACAAGCAACCAAACAAGACAGCCCTTTACTCATGGTGAAATACTGCCATTTCAACTTCAGCAAATAGCACTGGGGAGAGGGAAGGTGAAGAGAAAGCGTGGCCATATGGCTTGCATTCAGGAGATCTGCATGCAGGAGATCTGGGCTCTGTCTCCAGCTCTGCCTACAGGCTTCATCAACAGCCTGGGGTAAGTTACTGTCTGTCTTTTCTGTTTCTCAGCCAAAGAACAGAAAAAATTGGCCAAGGAAAATAAAGTCTTGATTGCAATGGGAAGTCATGATATATCCAGGATCAACACCCACATTGAATTCCAAGATGCCAAAGAATACTCTGAGCACAACAGATTTATATTGAAAATATCACCTCTGTATTTTAAAACACAATCTTTCAGGCATACAGCCCTCTATATCTGCTCTTCTTCCTCTATCTCCCTCTCCTTTAGTAGAGAAGAAAACAGTTGAACATTTTTTCTTGAGGTGATTATTCTATTCCTTCTAGCAATTAACAGAGCAAAAAAACAGGAAAACTGCAAGTTCCCATCCTGCTCTTCCAATAGCTGGTTAGAATACCCAAGGACTTGACACATGTCTGCAGTTGCCCACACAGATAAAGGAACTAGAATTGGACTGTGCCCAGCCTATGTCTTCTGGCACCTATGGAAGTAATGATGTGCTGTACTAAGCTGGGCTGAGAAAGTTACAGATAGCAATGCCTCATCTACTAGGTAAAAGGCAAGAAATAATGCTGGTGATGCAGACATACAGAACACATGACATGGGTGGCATAGAATTACACTAATCCCTAACAAGATGATGGGATGTGGGCTCTGGCCTAGGAAGAGAGGAAGGTGGAAGACAAAAAGAATATATAATACTCATAACACAGGGATAGGGAGGAACCTGGAGTGCTCACACAGCCCATGTGTTCAGGCTGGAGACTGGATGGGGCTGGCATTTCAACCTGTATGTGGACACCATGTGGGGCTCTCCAGGGGCTGTTGTGATCCATGGATATTCAACAGCTTGAGCCCTGGTGAGTGCGTGGGCAGGAGGACGCAGCGCTGTTTGCAGCTGTCATGCAGAGGGCAGCTCTGCATGGCTGCCATACGTGGAGGCCTGGTGCAGGCAGGGATGCAGTTATCCATGGGCCTTTCCTCTAACCCAGACAAAATTGCTGCTTTACAGATCATGCAACTAGCCTGCCTGCCTGTCTGGATTTGCAGGTACTTTAGCAGAGAAGGGAGAAATTCAAATGAGAGAACAAGTATGCTTTTATTCAATGTGCATCTTGTGGTTTTGCAGGTTTTTCCACTGAAAATATTCCTCTGAAATTTCCTTAGTGACTAAGCCAAAATGGGTCAAAGAGGTATTTGATTCACAGCCTTAGAAAAAACACTTCTGTGTTCTCTTCTCCACCATTATCAGCTCTCTGTGGTATCCACCCAGCACCTTCCCTCACTGATCCTTACCTGTTTCTGGCCACATCACTCCTTGGGCAAGTCCTCTCCTCTCAAAACAGCCTTTGGCTCTTCACTGCCCTCCTCTTTCACGCTCCTGCAAACCACTGTCCCAGTTGTATCCTTCAGACAATATTTCCTCCTGTGTCAACTGTCCCTAAGTCTTTGCCGTCCCGTGGGCTGCCATTTGTGGTACTGAGAGGAAGCCATCCTGTGTGGAGGTGATTAAGAGTGACTAAGTCCTGTGATCTGTCCCCCAGCAAGAGAGAGTTTGTTTCTAGTATTTCTGCCCAGATTTATTGGTTTAGCTTCCTTCCAGATGAACTCCCCTTGGCCCCTCAGCACAAGAGAGACATGGAGTTCCTGGAGCGAGTCCAGCAGAGGACAACAAAGATGGTGAAGGGACTGGAGCATCTCTCTTATGAGGATAGGCTGAGGGAGCAGGGCCTGTTCAGGCTCGAGAAGAGACGACTGAAAGAGGACCTCATCAATGTTTGTAATCTGAAAGGAGTGTGTCAAGAGGATGTATTCAGGCTCTTCTCAGTGGTGCCAAGCAACAGGACAAGAGGCAATGGGCAGAAACTCATGCACAGGAAGTTTCATCTGAATATAAGGAAGAAATTCTTTATGGTGTGGGTGACTGAGCACTGGAGCAGATTGCCCAGAGAGGTTGTGGAGTCTCCCTCACTGGAGATATTCAAGAAACATCTGGACACAATCCTGTGCCATGTGCTCTGGGATGACCCTGCTAGAGCAGGGAGGTTGGACCAGATGGCCCCACTGTGGTCCCTTCCACTGACCCATTCTGTGATACTGTGAACAGAGGTGTCAGACAGCCATGCCCTTCATCCGTTTATGATCAGGACAATTGTTCCTACCATATATTGTTCTAAATCACCACTGTCTCCTCCCTGTCCTGGGAACTCAGGCTCAGCTCAGTGCTGGACTTCTGTGCATGAGATGGGATCTGACTTAGGCGCCATAAAGTTCATCCTGTGACAACTATTCTGGGAAATATCTGAGAGATTTAAAAAAAAATCTATTCAAAGCTGGCAGGATCCCTAGAAGAAAGGAAGAAGTTCAGTCCTGCCTTGCTGTGCTGGTGGTTGACCTCTGCATGCATAAGGCACCAGGGCTGCATGGCCTGGGAGATGTCTCTTCCCCTTGTGCTGGCAGTCAGAGGCCTCTCAGCACCTCCCAGCCACTGCCAAGGGCAGGAGCAATGCTGACAAGGCAGACTCACATGCACTCACATGCAGTGCCTGCTCCTCTTCTTCAGGGTAGGTGCAAAGGCTCTTCAGTCCTTCTGCAGTCAGATTCTCTGCACCTCAGCAGTCCCCCACAGCCAAATGCATAACTCTGTGTGCAGTGGGACTGAAGTGACAAAGCTGAGGCACAGATTTTCATATAAAAATCTTGGTTCAACCTGTAGCAGATGGTGGCTAGTTCACCTCTACGCAATACTTCATTGTTTAATGTCACACACAACAGTTCAGGGGAATAAAATAAAAAATGTTAGTCCCCTTGCTGAACCTCCAGGTCTCTGTAACATTCTGCTTCTGGAGATGTTCAAATCCTTTCTCACCAAAGATGGATATGAAATTGCATCTTACACAACACAACCCAATTTCCTGTTCCCTGGGGTAAAGACAGCAGTTCTGACACGCCTCTGCAGCCTCACTTTCCTGTTAGGCAAATTGAGCTCCCATCTTAGATACTCTGTATGTCCTTTGAGTTCAGATGCTGCTGCAGAGCAGGGGTTCTCATACCACAGTATGTCTGCAATGCTGAGGTGAAAGGGAACCCCTTCATCCTGCCCTCTGTCAATTTGTATCTAGCATTTCCTCTATTTGCAAACCAAACCAGCCTCCCCAGACAGCTCAAAACATCTGGGCCACATACATCACAAGTTCAGGTCAGAGATGACACAACGGGGTACAAGACCCAAAAATAAAACCAACAAGAGATTGACCCATGCACATGATTCTGCCTCTGGTTTCTACCTCAAAGGCCCTCGCAGTGGCTAAGCACCAAAGCTGCGCTGCAGAAACCTTTGAGCACAGGGATTAAGGCAGACCCCCTTATTCCACTGCCACCAGGTCTGTGCACAGGGCATCCTGTGTGCAGCACCTCGGGGCTGTCTGTGCTGTGTAAATCCTGAAATGTAGTGCAGAACAGCTGGAGGAGGAAGAGGAGGCTTTTCCTGTGCCTTGCTTGTGGCTCCCAAGTTTGTTGGTTAGATGCAGAGCTCTGTAAGGTGCAGAGGGAATTAAACTCCCCGGTGTACATAAGCTCCTGAAAAGTTATCCCTATAATTAGCTGTGTACACAGCAAGCACAGTCACAGGGGACACTGCTTTTACTCTCAGGCTTGTTTGCAGAACCAGAACTTCATTCATGTCCTATTTTGTTTCCCTGCAGCACTAAGAAAGAGTCACGTTGCTGTGCCCAGTTTCTGCAGCTGGCCAAGACACAGACTTCAGGTACTCGTGCAGCAGGTCAGGGCCCCCACACTCTTTGATATGGACGACAGACAGATGTGCATGGCACTGGAAACACCTACAATGCTAAGATTCCTCACAGATGTCTCCCCAGAAGACCTTCCCTCTCTACCATACTGCAGACAAAGGAATAAACCCTTCCTAGAGAGGAGCAAGCTATTGCTGTAAAAAAGGGGCAGTTTTCCAACTGAGGGGAAGTGAGCAGGGCTCTTGGTAGGAGATATAGCTCTGCACATTCTAGGGCTGGCATAAAACCAAGAGTTCAAAACCATCACAGATCACTGACATGAGGATTCTGGAAGGCAGGTGTGAGTTTGCACTGCCTGGGTTCTGGGCCAGTGGGAGGTGAGCCATCTCTTATCCTCAAAGCTGCAGTGTGACAGGGTCCAGGATGGGACCCTCTGGCTCCCCAGTGTTTCAGAGGGGCTGATCCCTGCACTCACACCTTCACAAAGATCAACACCAAAATTGCTTCATTCACAAGTCATTCCAGTCCAGTGCTACAATCTCTGCCCGTACCCAGGGCAAAAGCAGCAAGGTATTCTGACACCTTAGACCCTTCCCTTCTCTCTGGGGTACAGCCTTCAGCTCTTAGCATCTATACTGTACTTCTGTAGTCTTTTTTCAATGCACAAAAGCCACAAGGGCATCCAGCAGAATTCAGGCAGATATATTTTTATATTTTACCCCTGTACACACACTCATTCTAAAGGTCATCTGGTGCAGACAGTTCTCTTCCCTGGCCATACAGATGGTGAGAGCATGCCTTGCTCTGATCCACAACAGCCTCTCCTGAGTAAAATTACTGACTGCAACATCTTAGGCTCATTCATTTTTGCTGCACCGTCTCAGACCTGCTTACCTAGTGCTGTTCTGATCCCAGATCTTCACAGATATCTCCTATCCTGGTGGAAATATCTATTGACGATGGGTCCATTTCCATAGGGAATGATTCTTAGCAACCAACCTGACTGGTGGTTAAACTCAGAGAAAGGAAGTTTTTTGAGCTTATTCACTCATAAATAGAGACTTTGTCCTTAAGTGAAAGACAAGGGGAGTGGGAAATAATATTTGCATAAAAATTCAGGCCATTCACTTACTGCTTTATTTAGTAAAATAAATGGAAAATTTCATGTGATATCAAGCAACAAATCTCTTCATAGTATCAGGCAAGGCTGAGAGTGGATCCCAGCATGGCACCAAAACCCAAAAGAGTAAGGGAAACAGATCCCTGGAACTACTATCTTTACTTCTAATATTGCCATTTCACTGTGCCACCCTTTGCTCCAACAGTGGCACAGAAAGACATATTGTAGGGCAATACCAGAGGTCCTGAAGTACTGAAAAAAGAGCTCTGGAGCCAACAAATGAGAAGAGATAAGAGAGAAGACATTCTTGGAGAGGCTAGACAGCATGTATGTACATAGAATGATAATGGAAATCCATGACTGACTTGGCTCAGGAATTGCTGAGCTGTAGGGCAGAGTGAACTCTTCATACACCAGAAACAGACTCTGGCTACAGTCATCTCTTGGCTGAGAAAGAATCAGAGTTCTTCATTGAGGGGCTTCTCCTCAGATTTGTCTTCTTTCTAAAACACATTAGAGGCATGAAATCAGTTTTGACATTACTTGGTTTCTCAGCATAGGGATAAAGAAAACTAAATAACTCAAATGCCTCCCTCTGCTGTCTATGCCACTGCCCTATCTCATTTCTGTCGCACAACACAAAGACTCTGTGCTACAGGAGGATGAATTTTGACAGAGAGAGAACTTATAGCACTGCATGAACATGAAGATTTAATTGTGTCTCTCCCAGCAGAGACCACTGGTGGAGTCCTACGGCCCTATCTGTACACTCTGTTCTGTAGTCTTCCTGATAGATTTAATTCCTGTCCATGCCACTGGTCTCTCTGAGCTGCTCTCATATGCTGCCATCCACCAGCTCCCTTCTCAGCATCCAAAAGCACCCTTCACTTTGTCTCCCTAACTGCTGTTCCCAAAAGATAGATGCTTCAGAGAGACCTTCATACAGCTGCAGAGATCAGTGAATTCTTCTTGCTGTAGACTAGAAGGCAAACGTCAATGAAGAAAGAGGCTCTGCAAAGACATCCACCTCTGCTCTGCCCTAAATCTAATGTTTCTCTGACATTCAGGTGGAAGTGAACATGAAAGAGAAAGTGACAGGGATGGGGAGGAGTTCAAAGAACTGAAGTAATCTTCTTCAAGAGCCTGGTAAACAACAGCATCAGGACCCTCTTTACCTTTGGCATTCTTTGCAGGAAACGATTGCAGAAGTCCTGTACACGCTCAATGGAGATGTCATCCACAGTCAACACTTCATGCTCATCATCTGGTGTGTGGAATACAGCCAGAGCTGGCAGCTGGGACTTCTTCAGTTGGAAGTACGACAATACTCGTTCATTGCTCTTCAAGTTGCTGTCTAACAGGATAAAGAGAATCTGTGACAGAAATAGGAAAGGAAATGTGAGAAAACCAGAAGCTGAGACAGAGAACAGATCCCCAAACAGTGATCATATGAAGACTAACAGTGATGTTTTTACAAAGAGTTTGAGAAAACCATCCATACTCTGTTAGGACAACACTTTCCTTGGACACTGTCTAGCAGCTCCATGCAGTACATTTGTCTGTATTTTATCAAGTCCAGACTTACACTACCAAACAAAATGTCTTCTTTCACCTTCTTTAAAAATATATCTACAGAATGACAGCAAGGCAATCTCCACTTCTATTCTCTTAATAGATAAGGAAACAAGATGTCTTTTATCTTAACAGCAAAAGTCAAAGAAGCTGAATCCTTTACTTGCATGTTATTTGGATAAGATGCTCACATCCTTGCAAGACCCAGTGTAAAAAGGGGTTTTGGTGTGGGAAGAATCAAATTCAATTGCAAGAATGTGGGAACGAAGTACAGGGCATCAGGAACCTGCAAGGATAAGAACATGAGAGTACCAAAACCAAAGGACATTCTGAAGTGAGCAGAAATGAGGATGCAAGGATTTGGGAAACAGAAGTTGTTGGCAAGACACCGATGTCCATACAGCCCAGCTCAGTGGAGCATTCAGACCTGAGGAGAGAAGCTTAACATGAATAAGCCAGGATGAGAATGACCTACAATCATTATTATAACATTCATAAAAGAAAATAAACATAGCAGTTAAACAACTAAATCAGTGACGTGATTAAATGGAATCCCTCAGCAGATGAGATCCAAGTCAATGAGAAAAACACTCAGCTAGCATATGTAATTTTATCTTCTTTTTACCCTGTGCGATCTACTGGGCCTAGCATATTCAGTGTACCTATGGACAACGCTATGGCTTCACTTACACAAGAAAAGAAGAGTTTAAAAAAAAGAAGCAATCTAATGTGAAGATTATGTGCCCAGTTCCCAGGCTGTGACTCATGTTTTTCTTTCTTTTCAATGAAGAACACTCAAGTTAGTTCCAAACTTGTTTTCTTCTCTAAAAATAAACTTCATAAATACTAAATTCTTTACTTATTAAATTTATGTTCTATAAAAAGTAAATATATCTGAAAACTTTAGTAGGCAACAGCCTATTGGGAAGGAGGGATAGTTAGGCTGCTATAAGGTTTAACTTCAGTTTTACAGTGAAATACAGAAACAGGAACAGCACTTTCACTGGATATGTGATATTCACCATTTGTAAGTTTTCTTCCAAAAGTCAACTGTGCCCCAAGAGCAAAAAGCTAGTGAGCAGACAGGTGGTGGGGTACTTCTCCCAGAGCACTTAATTCGTCTGTTTGCAGGATAAAACACCAAGCCAGGAGAGGGTCACATATTTAAGGTTCACAGGTCTAGAGATGTGATCTGAGAGGCTTTCAGATGGAACAGCAGTATCTAATGTTTTAGGGCTCTCTTTTCAACTAGAAAGCTGGAAACAGAGGCCAGTGTTGGAGGGAAGCACTTTCAGAGTGTCAGTACAGTAAATGGTACTGCATTTTCATGGTGCATTCAACAGCTTTTGGGTTTCTCTATAAGAGATTGACTAGACAACAATATTTTTTTAATCAAATGTTAAAGAAGAAGTCACTAAAATTAAAAAAAGTATTGTTGCATCACTTCTTATACAAAATCTCCACCACCTTTAAAACAGATGAATAGCATTTTAAAATAGTAATATGAATAAATGTTAGTCAATATTCTTCACTGCATCAAGCTTCCAGACTTTGCTAAAACGCCCAAGACTAAAAAGCTGTACATATTTTATCCATGAATACCAAGAATAGAGTAAGAATAAAAGAGTAAAAAGGTTGAGGTTTAGAACTCCGAATGCCTTCTTCCTCAAAGGAGCAAACAGAAACACACAAACTGGCCCCTCAGCTAGAAAGGCTGAGATATCATTGTCATTCAGAGTTACTGATTTGGATCTCTCTAATGTTTCCCATGTGGCTCACAGAGCTACAGTGGCCCTAAGAACAGCAAAGTTTCCTTCTCTGCCTATATTCAAAAAATACAGGAAAGAGAGCAATTGCATTTGGCCACTGTAGCTCAGAAGAAGACACCTTAATGCCTATGAGAATGGTGCATTCCTGGGAGGTCTGTGACATGGGATGGGTCCTCCTTCAGCAGAAGGGCCCACCATGCACCCTATGCTGGTTGTGCTCCGGGAGTCCCGTGCTCCACACAGGGCACTGGAAGCCTGATCTCCACAGCAGCTGAAAACCAAGAAGGTTTCTCAGTTGTCACATTTCCATGACAGATGCCATCTTGTGGAACTAGCATTTTCTCATGAGGAATTTATTTTGTTCTGAGATTCACAGTCATCTCCAATCATAAAGAAAGAACGCAGTGACCATGGAAAATTATATTGACCATGAGGCAGGATTCACATTGCCTAACCTCTGCCATCCAGATCCTAGTCTTGTCTCAGCCAGTCATCTACATAATCTCCGCAATAAACAGTGGCAGGCACTTTATTCCACCTATTTTAGAAGGGAAGGAAGCATATGCCTGTCCTTCTCTTTCAGTCCTGAAAAGAGCCTAAAACCTTTACTCAGATGACCTACCAAAGCTACAATTCACCAAAAACCAATCCCACTTACAATGGCAACTCTAAAGTCACTGCTAGAGATCAGTTAGTTCCATCCCAAACAGAAAGTTCACTTCCCATTTCATACCATGCTGTACAATAGCTGGTTGGGTGTTTTAAATTCTGAGATTATTTCCATGAAATGTTTTCATTTTGCAGCAATCTTCCTGCCTGTGTTCAGAGATCTGCTGCTTCAGGCAGTGAAGGATATCCTGAATGAATGAGAAACCCCTGACATAAAATGTCCCCTTCACACATGATATTTTCTGTGCACTGTCACATGTAATGAATCACCTTTCATAAATTTTGTATACTGATGCTGTCTTGGTGTCTTGACAACTTGATTCCTAGCCCAGTGCTTTTAGAACATCAAGTTTGTGGTAGATACTAAGATAAGGAATGATGTAATTGCCCAGGGAATTAAAGTTAATTGAAAATAGCACTGCAGTGTTAGAAACCAATTTGCCATTGCTTAGTTTTTCCTCCAACAAAGACAAACAGAAAGGATGGTCAAGTTTTACATCCAGTGTTCGACTTTGAACTTCAGAGAGCTGCAGTTCACTGTTTTGTATAAGTAAAAACATCAAATTCTGACGTCTGAGTAATTTCTTACATCATAGTTCATCAAAGAAAAACAAAAACATCAGTCATGAATTTTAAAAAAAGACAGCTATAAAAACAACGTTACTGCAGATATCTATTAAGTGAGATAAAAAGTCCATATTACAGGCTTCTCTGTTTATGGCTAAAAGAGGCATCTCTAAATATTATCTCTCTCAGTTCTGGAGCCATCAGTGTCTGACAAGAAGAATAAAAATTGTACAAATGACTGTCTGCAAGAGAAAGGGCATAATCTTTCCATTTCTGTGGAAGAACTCCTGAAGGACACCAGGAGTTTCTCAGGATTCATTTCTAAATGGACCTACATCTAAATTAAAAGGGAGTTTACAAACATCTCTACCCAAATAATTTTGACATTGGAAACCAATTATGTCAGCTGCAACAAAAGCTGCTTTTGTTATTCCCAACATCACCTTGTTGAGACTTCTGCAAACACCCAGGAGTTACACCAGCTGTAATTATCATGTTACACTCCTGATACTGTGGAAAGAAAAGTGAATATAAGTATTCTAGTTTGGCTCAGCAATGCAAACCCTGACATCTCCTTTCCAGTGCATTTCCTTTCCTTGCCTGGACTCTTGGCAGTACTTTCACAAATAAGCACATCTTTGACTGAAGATCCAAGAAGGCTGGTGGATTTACTCCCGCAGCTGCAGTGCTCTGAACTCTGTTCACTGTTATCCACCCACAATTGTTTCTCAAAGTGTGCTAGAAAACTACTATATTTCTTCTTATTGTGGTCAGCTTCTGCTGGTTTAATATCATCTACCATTTGCATTTTCCTCTCCAACATTTTACAGTGCTCAGGTTCCACAATAAAATCTAGAAAAATCTAGACTGCCTCTAGGCACTCTGTCTTGCTCCAGGTGCAGTTCAGACTGTTTTCAAATGAAAGTCCTCACCATCCTGCCTCATGGATCCTCCAGCTGAAAATTTCAGCTGCCCCTCAGGCAGAAGTTAAAAAAATCATAAACCAGGGGTGAAAGGATCATAATCCAGAAACTGGCAGGTGAATCACTTCCTCATGATCCATTAACAGTTGGACTCAAACAACTTAGAGATGTTTTCCGACCTAAATTATTTCACAATTCTATGGTTTTTCTTCACTCTTTGGGGTCCATCACTTGGCAGCAGCAGCAGTTCCTCTTCATCTCTCCACCCAAGCAACAAGTTTCTCTTTTCCCTCCCATTGGTGATGACAATGACAAGGACTGCTCTTCCATCAGCGTGCAGCAGAGATGTGTCACAGGATCAGTACCCCTTCTCCTGCTTGGGATCCTTTTTGAGGCTCTGTTTGTGTTCTGTACAGGCTTGTAGAAATGCTACAACACACCCCAAGTATCCCCACTCTGTTCTGGCACTCTGCAGTCACTGTAGAGCAGTGCTGGATGCAGTGGTACGGGCTCACAGGGAGTCTGAACATCTCTCCACTGCACAGCAATGATTCCTTGCTCAAACCTGTTTCACCACTGTCCCACAGGACAGGAATTATTCACTGGTAATCCTGAACAAAATTCAAGTCAAGAATCTTGCATTTATTCTCACAAAATCTGCATTTTTTCTCAGACTATCTGCAAGCCACTGAAAGGCAAAATCTAATCAATACTTATTTTGTAGCAAACCTCAATTAACTTGGTGGTTCCAACAACACATAACTTCACATAGGAAAATTAGCCAGCAGGGATCTTCATGGTATTGTGCAGTGGCTGCCACTGATATCCAAACTAATTCAGGTCTTTCTATATGACGGAGCAATGGGGACAAACCTAAGTGGGCATATCAGTCTGCTTACTCCTTACTATCCAGATCTAAAATTCAAGCAGAGGGATCTTAGCTCTCTCACTGCTTTCTAGGAGGGCAGTCCAAAACACAATTTACTCCTCAGAGTGCCACTCCATCAGGAAAAATAACTTATTAGACTCTAGGTCACTTCATCTCTGTGTCCTCAAGTACCACAGCAGTAAAGTGGAAATAATTAGTCAAATCCCCACATCTTTAATGTTTATATTTTACTCTGGCAAACTTGTTGACTGATTTGGTTGGAAACTTGCCTACACAAATAAAAAAAACTAGATTTGGCTTGCTGAGAATTCATAAATTGTCTGAACTTCAGTACAACATTTTATCCAATGTTTTGTCAAGTATTTCTAGGAAAATTATAGCTATTTACTCAGATCTAGACAAGTCACATGAAAACTAGATGCAGCTGCATCAGCAAAGGATAGTGATGCTAAACAGCATTGTGTTGGAAGAAATAGCTGCTGGGTGGAGACCTGTATCAGACTCTGCTCATGGAGAACAGTGGTAATGGTGTCACTTCAACACACATCTCACAATAGATAAATGGAATTTTACAGATAAATGAGTTTTCTTTTATAACTACATGTTCATCAAAGCAAAACATTTTTGGAAGTGACCTTTTGATTTTGATGCATACTTTCTGCCTAGTCACTTGCCAGTGGTTAGGAAAGATGTAAAGGTTCCAAAGTAGTCCTGCCATAAGTAAGTCTCAAGACTTCTGAGATTGCATGGTTCTGAGGTGGTCCCTGAATTCGAAGGTGAGGGTATACTTGATTTATAATCTGTTCCTTCAGTACCAAAACCAGATGCATGCAGATATGCTAGTTATCAGATCCCAAATCTTTCCAGCTCCACACTTCTCAGAAGAAGACCTCTTTATGCCTCTCAGCTCATCCTTCCCCACTTCTGTGATATTCTGCCCCCTCCCATCTGCTCTTCTCTCTTGCCACAAATGCTTTCCTGTTGCTCCCAATCCTTCTTTGCTTGCAAGTTCATTCCTCTGTTCCTTGGACACAAATTCCACTGTTTAACCAGCTGCTGGCAGAGAAGCAGACATCGGATGATTTACTATTTGGGGAGCTCTATTCCCAGAGGGATGAGATTCAGGCAGAATTTCTCTGAAACACCTCATCTATCTCATCACCTTAGTGTGGGAAATCTAAGCAATCAATTTGCAGCTCCTTTAAAACAGCCATTTCCAGAAGTGTAAGGGTTAAGAAGCACTGATATTATTTTGTATCTGGTCACTTATATAAGGCTCCTTGGCGTCCTGCAGGCTGTAGATACAAATTCACCTCTCACATCAGTAGCGCAGCTGTTGCCAGACTGAAGCGCAGCAGCTGTGCGTCCTCTCCCAGCACAAGGGAACAAAACTGGACTAAAAGCAACAAAGTACACGATGTTTCACCAGGAGAGCAGAGAGCAGGATGCAGAGGGTATTTTCTCGGTGAGGTGGCAAACTGGCAAAAGGTGAACAGAGACAGCCCGTCCATTTAACTATCCAGATAATCCTCTTTTCCTACTACTTGACCTTTGCTCTCATAATTCACAGAGGAAATTATGCCCTCCCCATTCATGGCAGAACTCACGGGGTTTTTTCCTCCCCAACAGCCCCTCTTTCTCTCTGGTTGGACTTACCTTCCCCTTGTAGAGCTCCGCCGCCGCCCGAAACTTGCGCATTCGCTCAGGGTGCTTTGGAGACATCTTGTCTGTGATCAGGAGGAGGTTAAACTGGAGTGAACTCTGCATCACACCTATTGCTGTCTGCCCAGCAGAGAGAGAGAAACACAGGCAAGGAGATTGAGAGCACTCAGTTGGCATTGGATGCAGTGTCAGTGGGACATAAGTCCACATGGCTCAGCTGTGGTTTCTTTGCAAATCAGCATCACAAGCAGGATAGATTTCTGTAAAGCAGGGGGGATCCAATCTGGGTTCTTTGCAGAAGCTCTTAACCCCCTGGCTTTGCTTATTCCCCAGACAAGAGTCTGAAGACCACAGAGGTCCATCACTGGTCTTATGACAGTGACTAGGCAAGAGGAGTAGGAGTAGGGCAGAATACAGGAAGCTGAAGACTAGAGAAAAGATGTGGAGAGCAAGGCCAGCAAACACTGAACATAAGAGTGTCCTAAATCGCTGAGGTCCAGCACCTGTCTGAAATATGAACAAGAAAGTGGAAAAGATTTGTGGTGTCAAGGTTGGTGTTTGTCCTTGTTTTCTTTCTTCAGTGTTACACTGTATGTAGGATGGGGATGAGTCCACAGTTTCAGCAACCTGATGGCCTGGACACTCCTGAGTGCTGAGGGTTAAAATTGTCTCTTCTGTCCCACAGTGAGAGAAGACCCTGGGCAAGGGCCAAGCGGGCACCACACACTGGCCCTCTGTGAGGAACCAGAGCTGGCACTGCCCAAGAAGCCACAGCACCATCTCCATGAACTCGCTCACCCCTCATCTCACTTCTTCTGTCTGCCTCCTGCAGGCCTGCAGCCTCTCCCTCAAATTAAATAGCAGTGGGGCCAGACCTGCTGCCTCCCTAGTGCCACCGAAACCACAGAGGCACAGACTGTGCAGCTCGCTGCCAGTGGGAGCAGAAGTTTCCACATGCTCCAGGAGTAACAAGGAAGGGGTCAGGAAGTGCACGCTGGCAAGGGCGGTGAGTAACAGAGCACCTAGCTTTTGGCAGACAGGACGCTACTGTTAGCTTAATGTTTATCAGATAGTTTGTATCCTTTCACTTTTATGATGGTGTGCAGCTGAGGTGGGGGACAGTAGAGGGGTTGCAAGCTAATCTGGAAAACATTAGAGGACCTCATAGGAGAGGATGAGGCTGAAGGTGAGAGTGAAGCCAGCCAGCACCAAGCCCCTTGACAAGGCTGGGGTGAGAGCGGACAAGGCAGGAGCAGTGGTTCCCTCCAGCAGCTCCACACAAAGGTGTGCTTGTCCACACAACCTTGTGTAAGAGCAATCAGCAGAGCTCATCAGCAGGGCTGGATCACGTCTGACTCTCCCGAAAAGCCCACAGGGTAAACATTGCCTAAAAATTCCTAAAGCATGTGGGAGAAACAGTAAGGGCCCCAGGATGGGGAGAGAAACTCTTGGCAGAACTTGGTGCGAGCCATGTGACCCCATTATCTGCTGACCTGCAGCATTTTTGGATGCAAACAGCATATGCACTGGGAATAAATATTTATGAAAAACCAAGCTACCTTAGGGAAGCTGGGAGGGTTTTGGGCCAGGGACTGCAGGAGGCACTGTTAATTGCAGCACCTTGATAGAGCTCCAGAGCTTCTAGAAAAAAAAACTGTAACAACATCTGTACTGACAATCAGGGTGGAGAGGACCAGCTGAACAGCTGAGGAATTCTCAGTCAGGGAGACAGCCTGGGTGCCAAACAGGACACCATGCAGCAAGAACCCAAAGCCTCAACAGAAATGCATAAAGAAAGAGAGATTGTCCCATGAATTGCAAAAGGATCTGATAGGGGATCCAAGGTTTCAGAAGGTCTGAGAAATTACAAAGATGAGAACATCAACCCTGCTGATGTGACTTGGGTATTCTTAAAGGGCTATCAGGCTATCAGGAGCAGGATATAGCAGTCCCCAGAAATATTTTGTGATTTCAAAATGTAGTTTTCCCTTTTGAAGATGAAAAAACAATTTTTTTTTTGTTACAGAAAAAACCTAAACGCCTACCATATTTCACTGTGGGAAAAAATTGTTAAATTTCAAAACAAAATACTCTCCTACTGGTGGGTTGCAACTGAGCTGACTGAATATCAGTTCTCTTAGATGATCCTTGAGTTTATCTTGAAAAGGTATAGCTCTGCAACAGGTTGGGCCATTCTTCTCTGATATAAGCTGAGCCTGGTCAGCACTTTTATAGCTATCTAGAAGGCCACAAAATATCCCATCAGCAATGATAAAGTCTCAGCCTTGCAGCAACTGTGGCTTCTAAGACCTACTGACTGCACAGCAGTGAAACTGCTGGGAAACAGCAGGGAACTGCTGAGATTTCAGAGGAACCTAAATCCTTGGTAAGCCTCTACAGCAGAGCTGGGACCTTGCCACTGCCAGTCAGATGGGTGAGCCGATGAAGAAGGACAACATGGAAGCATTCTAAGCCTGATTTTGTGTGTGGTTGGTTGGTTGGTTTGTTTGTTTGTTTTGGTGGTGGTAGTTGTTGTTGAACTCATGAATTCTGTAGGAACGATGGAAGGGATAGGAAAGATTTTACTTGGGAAGTTCCCAACCCACTCTTGAATATGTATTCAAATATCTGGGCTTACATCAAGCCCTTTGCGCTGAGTGATGCAGAAATCCTGCCTTCTGAGAGCAGGTCATTTGAGCTCCCATGTTTCTCAAGGCTTGACAAAGACAGGGCATTCTGGCTGAGCTGGCTCTGCAGGCATAGTACAACACGGCAAATGTCCATGGGAGGAAGCAGCACTGCCTGCAGAGCAGTAAGAAATGGAGTTCTCCGTCCCTCAACATCCCAAATTTAATGGTAAGCCAAAGGAACTGCAACGAGTCCCTTCCTCTCCCACCACACTTATGCCCCAGCAAATCTGCTTCCAGTCCAAGTGTGGAGCAGCAGTGAAGAGCTGTGTGGCTTCCTCAATCCCATCTACACCATCACTCTGACCCTCATATACATCTGGATATGCAAACTGGGGCCAGAGGATGCCATGAGAAGAAGGCCGAGCACAAGGGTGAGGACTGCAGGGAGTTGGTAATTACCACAGGGTTGTACTCTGTCACCAGACGGAGCTCATTCATCCGAACAAAGCGAGTCAGCTTCTTGGCATCAACCTCTCTGTTGTTCATATCCAGATCGCGCCGGTCACTGTCTACCTGAAGACAGGCAAAGACACCTACAGTCACAGCTGTCCTCTCCTCTCAGCACCTGCTCCAGAGGCACTGATTGCACTCACTCACAGAGATACCCACCCCCTGGGACACCACCATCCTCTCTCCCCCACTAAACAATCCCCACCTCTTCCCATCACCACTTCTGGAGGTCTAGAACCTACAGGAACAGGCCTGCACTTTGAGATAAGGATCTCCCAGCCTTCTTTGCCTCCCAAGGACAAGGAAAACTCATGGTATAACAGAAATCTCTTTGGACTCCAGACATCCCTACACTACCAACTCTCGATGCACTGGAGATGGGGAGAATTATCTGACAAACTATTCTAGGCATTGTGGAGAGAGGTCATTAAATACTCTAACTCCTCACATCAATACTGGTTTTACGTCCCCTTTAAACATCTTCATCTGCTTATTCTGTTTCTTCTACAAGTAATAAACATTGGCATCGCCTGGTATGGAATTCCTGGAAACATTGTGCAAGCAGGAAATCTCTCCAATAAAAAGAGGATTTTTCTTCCAGTACAGCAGGAAAGAAAAAAAAAAAGAAAAAAAAAGAAAAATAATTAAGCCCAGCATATTTCAGCTTTAGAGGAAAATTCATCCTGCCACACATCTCCCCACACTTCATCCCCTCAAAATGATCTGATTTTATTGAGATTTTCATGACCTGATAAACAGAAAAAAAGCAGGCAACCACTGAATGATAGCAATGCACTGGAGTTTAAGGGCAGAGTTCCTGTGCAGTACCACCACAGGATGTGACTGAGTTAAGCCATGGGAGCAGTGGTCTCTGACATGAAGTAGGATCAAAGTTTGGAATTTGAAAGCCATTGATATACATGTTGAATGAGGTTCTTGGGGCTGAGGAGCAGTCCACATGCACACCCCAGATTTTATTCTCTGCATCTGGACAACCTCTGAAAGTTCTTGTGTTAGTTTTTCCAGTGGTGTGCAGACATGTAAAGTAATTTTTGCTGTTCTGTGGTCATTGGCAAGGTCTTTGATACCAGTCACCCGCCCTGTCTGACAACACAAGCTGGTGATTTTCAGACTGTGTGGCCTGATTCCTCTCACAGATTTTCCTCCTGCATAAGATGAAAGGGCAGCTCTGCTCAAGTAAATAAGATCAGGACAGTGCAACACCTGGGCAGCTGAGATCAGACAGGCCTTGAGAACCAATCTAAAGCAGCCTGGACTCTACAGAAAGTCTTCTTTGGCTTTCATGGGCTTCTGGAAACCTCTGACTTCCATTTGGGGATAACAACACCTTGAATCAGCACTCAACATTTATGTTTTTAAGAAAATAAGGCTGGAAAATAGCCTGAATTTAATAGTTGAAGCTCTAGTCAAAATGTCTTTATCACTTCATATAATTAGGTTGTTAGCATCTGTTAGCTATGTTCTTTTTAGGTATATCAGGATTTCTTACTAGAATAAATTTGTTTCTTTTCCCTATATACAAAGAACTCTCACCAGTTGACACAGTCCCTCCTACTACTGTAATTATGGTTTAAACTTATAAGCATTGTAAGTGTTTCATACACTGCAAAGGCAAAGAAAAAAATAATGTATGCCTCTGATTCACTTCTATCCTGGTGACGCATCTTTGTATCCTTCAAATGAGTATGTGATTCCAAGTTCCTGTATCCGTTCTTTTAAAATTCCTTTTTATCTCTGACCTCTTACTCCTACACATTATTCAGCACAGGATAAAAGAAAAAATAATGCGTCTGATAATTTAAGAAAAACTGACAATCAGACAAGTGAATTGTCAACCACATTTGAACCTGACTAGTGTATTATTTTCTTGGCTGTTTTTTTTTCCATATTAAAGAAGAGTTCAGTTGCAAAAACTTGACTCCAAACAAAGAATATTCAATATAATACAAATTCCAACAATCCAAACCATTTATTTTATCAAACTCTCTCCCAGTGCAGCCATCCTCACTATCTGCCACAGTGCAAAAACAAAGGATCTTTTCAATATTTTTGGAAGAAAACCACAATGACTAAGAACCAAAATTGAAATGGGTGTTGCTTAAAATTGCAACATCTAGCAAATAAAAGGTTAAATAAAAGGATCTGCCTAACTATTGCTCACTCTTAGATCATTCTTTTTTAATTATTTGGATAATATCAGTGGTAAACATGGTGCAGGAAATGATGAGGGGAAAAAAGAGAACAAACTGTCCAATCTTTGTACAAGCTGGATCTAGGACTTGGCCAAGCTGCCATATTTAGTTTCCCCAGAGCATGTGGTGTGTACCCATTTCTCCCCACCTCAAGCACTTAGAGGTCTGGTGTCACAACACTTCACTGGCTTTTAGGACATCTTGTGCTGTCTGGAGCTCTGTTCCTCTTCAGACACACCTGCCTCTGCAGTTTTCAACTGCCATGCTGGTGCAAGAAGGAGCAACTTCTTGGGAAGGGGAAATTGATGTAACTAGTAGAATACTTGCTCTTAGCTTTTCTTGGTACTTTTGCAGCAAGTACGTGGCTCTTCCCAGTATCATCTCCTTAAATTTCAGCAAATATAGCTATGCTGAGGCTACATTGAGCTACCTGCACTTAGAGCTGGAGTCAACAGAGATATCATCTAGCACAGCATCCATCCCTAATAAAGTCCAAAGCAAGATTTCTAATGCCTAAAGCATATTTAGGAAATGAGTCTGCAAACCACTGTGTAGGGTGGCACAGCATCTCTTAACTGTGGAGACCTAGTCTGGATGTGTTTTCTGTCATGAGGGAAAAGTTTTGTACCCTAGGAGACAGCTTTGCCTGCCTGAAGTGACACTTGCCGAGTTTTGGTATCAAGCCTGCTGTGTTGATCCATTGTGACATGGACTCTAGACGCTTTTCACGTGTCTCAGGACCCTTTCCAAAACCACAGAAACCCCATCCAAGTTAATGCCAAGCTCTGGGCAGGTCATGTAGAAACAGAGGCATTGCTCTTTGCAGAGCTCTGGGCGCTCAACCATAGGGCAAACACCTAAACAGAAGAATCCTACCAGGTGTAATTAACGCTCCATGTCTCAGTGACAGGCCCTCTGCAACTGAAAAGCAAAAGCCCTCTTTGGGTCAAGAAGACCACCTCACTTTGAGGTGGGCAGGCAGCCTGACTGCCAATGACAACCCTATTTTTGGCTTGCCCTAAGGAGAGATGAGTTTTATGCTTTTTACTGCTGTATGCACTAGTCCAAGACCCTCTCTCATCCACACCAGCGCGCTGGGGGACCCGGAACCAGACCCTTATGTTGGAGATGCAGGTTTTTCCCTGGCAGCGTGTTCCCGGGAGGGAGCTGCTCGTGACGCCCCCCACACCACGCCGCGGGCCCACGCACCCTGCGGAACAGCGCGACAGTGTTCTCCGAGGCGCCGTAGTGGGACAGGACGGCGGCGCTGGTGCTGAGGCCGAAGGGCACCTCCGGGATCTGTCCGGCCGCCAGGCGAAACTGCTCCGCTTCGGGGCTCTGCGGGTCCTGCGGGGGCAGAGGAGGGAGGGTCAGGGGCCAAGCGGATGAGGGGNGCTCGTTTAAAAAAAAAAATAAAAATATATACGTATGTGCATGTATATATAAGTGTGTGTTTATAAAATATACACGTATATATAAACGTTGCCATTTTTATGCTAACCTTGATTCTAGAGTCAGGGGGTTACAATTTTGAACACCTTGCATTATCAGTACCGTGGTTCCTTTTAAAAGGATATCTTAGGTACATCTTGTAAAAAGTAGCTAATTCATGTACATCAAAGAATAGAAATGTGCAATTTCTCAGTATTTTGAGGCCCATTCTCTTTCTTGCAGAGAGCATTAACTACTATTATCCTTTGCCTGTATTAAAGCCTTCCTTGCTATTCCCATTCCTAACTTTTTATTGATGTATTTTTGATACATCTATTTATTGGATATAAATCCTCAAGACATGGTCTCTGCTTGGAAATTGGTTTGTTTTTCTTTTTAGTTTGAACTGTCAGCTCAGCTCTTTGTGAGCCCAGAGAGAATGGAAAACAAAATTCTTTGTTCATTCCAAAGAAAAACATCTCTCATGACCTGTTTTGGAAATGCCAGCACATCAACATTGCTCTGGTGAGAGCGCTAAAGCCTAGGGTGGGAATAATCTCGCTGAGTTTTGGAGCATTCCTGGGAAACCTGGGGTTTAATCATGCCGAGCATGGCCCTTTCTCAGAGACACGCGGGGTTTCTGGAGCAGTGTGCTGTGTTTCCATCACGGCATGCTGTTCCCAGTCGGGGAGGCCGTGCTCATTATGCGGGAAGCTTGCTGAGCCACATACTGCAGTGAACTGAAAGGCTGCAGCGGAGAAATAATTTATGGTGAGCAGAGAACATGGGCTTTATTTGGATGAATATACTTTCAGGCCGAGAGCCAAGCCTTCATGGCACACATACGTCTTTATCTCCTGTTCAAATGCAGCCCGGTCATGCTTCAGGCACTGAATGCCCGAGATGTGGCTGGCTGCTGCCCCGTGCTCCTGGCAGCTGGGGCTGCACGGCAGCAGCCTCCTGTCTGGCAATGAAGAATGCAATCCTGCAGAGGGAGGTCACTGTGGCACAAGACAAAAGGAGCCGTGTCCCTGCTTAGCTCAGGAGGAGGCTCTGGGTACAGCTCTGCCGCAAGCCCAGCCAGCTACCCTCGGGGAAGGAGGCGTCTCGGCACTTTCATTCTGCGTGTGCAGATTGCCTGGCTGCTTTGCACAGCTTTAGCGCTGCAAGAGCAACCCCCAAGGAGCTCCAATTGCCTGCAGGCAGCGAAGTCGAGGCGGCTGGTGCTCTGTGATCACTGCTTACACGGCCCCTGGGGCATATGCCTCCTGCGCTCACAGACTTGTTGCTGCCCACGCTGCACAGGCAGCACCATCGGTCCTCGCTCTGTGGTGGGCTGTGAGATGCCCCTGCCCATACCAAGAGCATGATGCCCTCCCTAGACTGCCCTCCGGCCCCAGGCACAGGGCAGAAGGAGGAAGGTGCTTGAAGAAGGACCTGGTTTTGAAAGTCCGAAGCCTTCTCTGACATGAGGCGGTGTGTGGACAGCAGAAGAGCAGAACAGAGCTCAAAGAAAACATGGGAAAAGGTGTAACTTGGGGACTTAAAAGTAATAAGGATCCTGTTAAAGAGGCCTCTGTTTTACAGTGCTGTAGCTCAATAAATATTTTCCTTTTATTTTCTGAAGAAAAATACTCATGCCATTTTGGGGGGGCAAGGGACTGTCATTCATCTTTGAATTCAGTGGAATTTAGATAAAAAGAGACAGAGATCTCAAGGGTATCTACTCTGGGAAACAAAGAAGTGAAACAGAGACCATGCCTACATCCTCCCTACAAAGAGGCTGCAGCCTGAACCCTTCCTACTTCAGCGGACCTGCACTATCACTTCTCCCTGAGACTTGGCTTCTCCATCCCCACCACACAGGCAGTGCCTTACTCTGTCTTTGCTGACTACAGCAAGTAACTGATGTTCTCATTCACCCCTCACCAACAGTTTCTCTACCATGCACATTTCTTTGTTTCTTCCCCTGCAGCATTTCCCTCTCTCCTGCTCCAGGGCTCCTACAACCTTCTTCATCTTCCTCCCTTGCTCCATCTCCTTTTCCATACACAGACCAAATTCCCTGTGCTATCTCTGTCACCCATCAACTAATCCCTCCACATGCCTGTCACAGCCCCAGCACCTTTTGAGACAACAGCTGCTTTGGCAGAGGTTTACACCACATCCAGCCTCATCTTCTTATAAGAGTGGGATAGAGCTCACAACTGGAGAGGGGAGGTACTGTGAACAAACCTGGAAGAATCCAATGACTGCCACCTCTGCACCACTGATGAAGGCTTCGGCATCTGGGATGTTGTTTAGCAGGATAGGTTTGTCTGTGGTGCTGACTGTGCCTGCAGAGCAAAGGTCAGGGTTGGGCAGAGTGTACACAAGGAGCAGCACAAAGAGGATCCCCTCAACACACACACAGACATCCCAACCTTACATGCTCACCCACACACCTCTCTTGCAAGCTCAACACGTTTGTGCAGCATACCTTGGATAAGGAGGATTCCCAGAAGCAGACCCAGACTTTCCCCAAGGTAGGAAGAAAGCTCACTTACTGTGAGATGCAGAGTCACTCCCTCCAGCACACCCTGCTGGGGAGCATCTGGTAAGCAGGATAACAAAAAGGCAAGGGAAGACAGATGTGCCCATTGTACCAGCTCGCCTTCTCCTCGCCATGCCACCCTGCCCCAGTCCTCTCCTCAGCGAAAGACACGTCAGCTGCTGTGGGGACCCACAACCTTCCTGGGGCGGTGGGAAGGGAGCAGCTGGCCCAGGGCAAAGCCTTCAGCTCCTGAGATAACTGCCTGGCTGGAGAAAGCCCCTCCCTGCTGTGCAGGAATCAGCCTTGGAGAGCTGCATCAACGCTGCCGTGGTACGTCCTCATCCATGGCACTGGACTCCACAGCTGCCCTGCGCCTTTGTGACCAGACACCCCAGCTAGGTTAAGAACATCCCTCTCCAGGTGCTGGATCCCAGAGGCTGATGTTCCCTTGTGCTTGGCCAGCAGGCTAGCCACGAGGACATGCAACTCTGCATTAGCTCTGGGGAACAGCTGCTACGGTAAGTGCTAAACATGAGAAGGGTATGCTATAGCTCCCTGGCTCATTCAGTTGCCATCTGGGATGAGAGGTGGGGGCTGTCCACTCCTGGAGTCTACCCACATCACAGCCCAGACTTTGTGCTTCAAAGGATTAATGAAATCCCTGAAGAAAACAGTTCTGAAATAATTTGCTTATAGAGTAAGGCTGCTGCTTTGAAGGAGGAAGGCTATTTCCCTGCTGAAATATGCTCTTAAGCCTTCCTATACTGCATTCTTCACACACACATCACTGAGAAACATGCTCTAGAAAAGAATGTGACACTCATGCAGAAAAGAAGAAAGAAACTGGTTTTATTCTCAGACACTGAAGTCTTGTTAGGGCATCTAGCTGCATTTCCCCCTGACTGGCTTTGCCTGCACAAGGATGGATTTTAACAGGGTAGGGCACCAGATACAGACCAGGAGACCATCACGGGAGGTAAGTAACCCTTTACAATGAGTCAGAGCACATGGCAAGTGTAACTCAAGATAGGGATTTTCCAGGGACCAGTCCACCCCTGCCAGGTGATCTTGTTTCCTCAAAAAGGCACTTCCAGGACTGGAGTTGGTATAGGAGAGATGGGGACAATAGGAGGAAGTATTGGGGGAGAGAGAGGGAGATGCTTCCCAATTTAACCCATTATGGTGTCATGATGGGGTCGTGGTGAGAACTGTTGGGTTGTTTTCAGTGTATCAGAAGAAGCAGCAAAGGCCTGGAGACTGGTGCAGGAGGCAAGGGGATGGGAAGGGGGAAGGCAAACTGGGTGAACTCATTCTGTCCATTCCTTCTTGATGGACAGGTTCCACTCCCAGGTGAGATGGTCATGCTTGTCGTCATCCGTGAAGAAGGATTTGTTGTGATAGGTGCCTCGAGCCAGCATACCCTTAGGAGCCTCTTCAACAGGTGTCAGGAACTCGTACTCCTCTGGCCGTGGCCCATAGCTGCCAACCATGAACGTGGCTTTGTCCACTAGGAGAAAACAATCCACAGGGAATAAGCCCCTCAGATGGGGAATGATGAGGGAGAGAGGAAGCCATGAGCAAAAGAGCAGAAAGGAGATGGGGGAGAAAGGAACAGCCCGTGTCAGCAAAAGAGAGCAAAATCAGTGGGAAAAGTGAGTTAGTGAAGCGTAAGGACAGCTGGAAGGATAACATGGATGGATGGGCAGGTGAACAGGCAACTCAGTTTGTACACTCTCACATGTATGTACTTGTCCTGGTTTGAGACAAATTTGGGAGAAAACGGAATATTCTGGCTGCTAGAAGGGTGTGAGTACACCCAGTATATGCCTCAAGATCTACCTTGATTTCTACTTCTCTTTACTGGTGAGAAGACACCAGTTATCTGTGCTGAACAGGATGCTGAAGCCTTAGAGGTGGTTGCACAAAAATGCATGTGGGGTGTGTGTGTGCAAAACGGGGCTTTCTTCTGCCTTGTCCAAGCAGAGCAGCACTGAGGTGAACCCATAGGCAAATACAGGGCCCTGCACACAATGGGAAGTTTCATAGAGCAGGTCTGAATTTCACCAAGTGCTTCTGAAGAGCTTTCAGAGGGTGGGAAGCTCCACACAGGCTGAGCCACTGCACAGCAGGTGGAGGAGAGGAGAGGAGAAGAGCTCTGTATGGAGAGGCAATCTGTGGCAAGCACTGTCCAAGCAGAGTCTCTGTGGACTTTGCTGCTGCAGACAGGGATGTAACATACAGATACCAGAGCTGGCTCATACTGAGTTTGCACAAAACAAGAAACCCCTGTCCTGGGTGAAGCAGGCTTATGCACTCTGTGAGAAGTCACCTCCTGAGTGTTAGCATAGGGTGGGACTTGGGACCAAGGGAGCCTCTGTCCCAGTCCAGAGCTGCAGGAACACTTGCTCCAGAAGAGGGAACACACAGGTAGGAGCAGTGTTGTGCAGGGCACGCAGGGCTCTTACTCACCCTTCACCCCTGTCCGGTAGGTGTGCTGCACATATTTCAGTCCCGACACAATGTCCCTGTTTACCTGCAGGAAGTAACCAGAAGTGTCAAGAGAAGTTTTGGTTCTGTACCTGATGATTTCCCCCCTCCTTAGGGACATACCCATCTTGGCTCCCTACACAAGGGAGCCTCAGCACAGGGCACATTGTACAGGTCCCTAAAACAACTTCTCCATAGGTACCTGGAGACCTTTAGCATCCTCTGTGCATCTCCTGCACTTCCCTATCCTTTGCCCAATTTTGAAGCTGACTGGAGCATATCAGTAAGGTTCTCAAGACATACTGATGAGGACAAAGAAGAGTGAAGCAGGGAGTTCCCATTTAATAATTTTCATACTGGAAACCATACATGGGTAACTGGAGTCATCCCTTCAGCCCCAGTGGGCGGGCAGCTTCCAGGTGCCTTCTAAGCTCCATGGGGAGCTGACAAGTTTCTTCTCAAAAGACAGAGGGACAGTTTTTGTAATCTTTTCTCAAATCTCCCATGGATAGCTTGGATGTATCCACTGCTGCTCCCCTCCAGCATACACTGCCTTCCCACAGTGTACACTACTCAATATGAAAACAAGATGGACAGATCCTTTTACATCCCAGGGTAGAATTCACACAGTACGAGCCCTTATCAGCCATGGAACTGAGGGAAGGAATTAGAATAACCTGTCTGGCTTCAGGTATCTCTGGTCAACAAGGCACAGATACAGATGGAAATATTTCACAGCACAGAAGAGAGCTGGAGGTGTCTCGGGGGAGAACATTCATCTCTGAGACAGCGAGCCTTAGAGAAAAAGGGAAGTCTGCCCTACGGAACCCACAATATTAACACCTCCCCTCATCTGTCTCAGGAGAATTATCTTTCTTCACTTTTTGCCTTCTCTTCCAAGCCAGCTTTGCAAGCACTTGCAGAGATGATCAGTTCAGTGCTGGATGCCACACTGCAGTGTGGCCAAGTTTCATTTTCTGCTGTAAACAGAAGAAATAGCTGACACACTGATTAATGGGAGTGAGGGAGAAATGAGCCCATTTAGATATATCACAACCTGAAGAATTCAGGTATCTTCAGCCAAATGCTACAATATTACATCTTTTTAATGTGTACATGAAGCCCAGTGTTACTGGCTGAATCTGTACTTCATAAATAGCCATTCTCCTCTTCGCTTCTCTTCTCTTCTCTTCTCTTCTCTTCTCTTCTCTTCTCTTCTCTTCTCTTCTCTTCTCTTTTCTCTTCTCTTCTCGTTCATTTCCACTTAGTGTGAAGTAAAGATTTTCCAGTGGCTAAAAAGCAAAACCAAACTCAGCCAAAACTACCCATCTGGCTTTTAAACCACTTGTTGTTTATCAGTGTGAGAAATAGAAACCAACTTCCTCCAAGGGGTGAGCAAGCAGAAGAGATTTCCTGGAGATACCTCATCCCTTGTTGGGTAGAACAACACCTGAAGCTAGGGGAGCTTTGCAAGTGTTCAGCTTTTGGGAAAGCATTCTGCCTGGCTCTAATTATCTGATAGACTGCCACTGGTTTGCCTTAGCAACTGATAAGAAGCAACTGGAAGGAAAACTACTCACTCTGAAGTGGATCTTAACTCTGTATTCCACCCCTTCCTTTAATACGAAGGTCTCTTTCTTGAGTGCTTCGAGGTCACCTGCAAGAAGAGAATCAAGCTGTCAGCTAGAGATGTCACAGCCAGGAGAGACCAGGCACTGAGGGGAAGGTGGGGGTGGGGTTGCTGTCAGAGATGAGCATCCCTTCAAAGGATGACACCTGTAAAATGAGTATGCAGACGTCTGTGTGAGATTGTGTTGTGCGACCAAATACACAGAAATTCCTGGGTGTTCAGATGCATCTGTGCCCACAGAAGATAATGCCTAAACAAACACAGGTCCGAGCACATATACACAAAGATGTTTATGCACAGACTTGCTGCTGAGCGTGTGCAGGAGCGTGTGTATGCTCCATCCATGCCCAGGCCTGGCTTGGGTGAGAGGAGCATGTTCCAGGGCTCCTGCTCAGCTTGGAAGGCTGCCTGGGCCCCGCAGGGCTTTGTGTGGTTTTGGGCTAACAGGAAGCCTCTCTGTCTCCCAGGCCCAGCTTCCTCTCTCTGCAGAAAAGCCCATATAAGGTTCTCTCCCCATGCCCCCAGGAGCCGGAACTGCAGTATTGCTCGATTCTGAAGTTTCAATACAGCCTGTTAAGCAAAAGCATGCACATCTCTTGGGCTCATGAAGTGTCATTGAAAGGAAGCAAGCAGAGATGGCAAGAGAAACCCAGGAGCTCCTAGAGCAGTCTAGATAAAGGAAAAAACCCTCAATATTTTCCTCTGTTACATCTCCTTCTTTTTTATTCATATGTGTATACCCTAAAATAAGAAACAAGGTTAAGATGACTTTAGAGTTCCTCTAAAACCCACTGTAGCATCCCAAGGACAAACTCTCTTTTAACTTGGAGCATGCCAGGGCCTTTGCTTGCTCCCCTGTGTGACCAAGGGCAGAGCCTGTGCCTACCTGTAAGGTCCATAGTGATCGGTCCTGGAGCAGAGTCACATACCAGAGTGAGTCGGGTGACCACCACATTGGGAGCTGTTGGGTCTGCAGGTAGGAAAAGTCAGGGGGAAGCTGTCAGCTTGCAAAATTAAGTGCAATTGGAGGGGAATGACACTGAAGAAACAGGGATGCCTTGCCACACAGAAACTGCATTTCATGAAACACCCAGTAATGCCAGGCTTCCTTAGCACAATAGGACCACACGTCTACCCAGTCCTTCCACATGGATCCCTCTGGCCTCCATCACAACACCTAGAGGTGGTCTTTCCACCACAGAAAATTTCCTTCTTAGAATCATTCTGAGCAACAAGACCACCTTTCAGCATAGGCTGACTCCTTCATAACCCTCAAAACTCCTCTGAGACCCACACATCTCCCACCACAAGTCCTTTTCTGATGCCAGCACTCCCCAGTAATCTTCCTAACTCCTAACACTCAGAGCATCTTCCGTGCTTCCTTTATGTGCAACTTTCCACCTGCCCATCCCCAGTCCTCCAGCACAAGCAGTGCATGTCCCTTGCCAAACAAGGTCCCTCTTCTTTGAAGCAACAGCACAGTGTTGCAGTACATCTCCCCAGTCCCTCCCTGTCAGTGTTCCCCAGCCTACCTACTACCACAGGTCCATCTCCCAGCAGGGACTTCTTGTACTTAGTGAGGCTTTCATCATCCTTGTCCAACTCTTGCAGCTCCTGCAGTGTTTTCTGGGGAGGAGGTTTGTAATTGAGTTTTCCATCCAGCTCATCATCATCATCCTCCACATGAGGTTCTTGTGTCTTCTCAGTCATGGTCACTTGGTCTGGGTGACAGAGGAGGGGGCAGTCAATGAGATTGCTGTGGATTGGGAGTATGGGGGCACTCACTCTGGGCACAGTGTGGCTCAGTCCCCCTGAAGGCAGCAGGATTCCTACAGGCAAATGGCGACGGTGATCGGCTGCAATCCAGACACTGCTGTGCTGATATTCTGGCTCAAACACAATCCCCCTCTACCCCCGCTCCTCTCTCCCTGCAGGCACCACGCGCACACGCAGACCTACACCATTCTTCCCTCCCAGGGAGGAGGTGCAGGAGCAGAGGCTGAAACCAGAGTGATTTACAGCCACTCTGCAGCACAGTTGTGGCCGGCAACCCTGCAATTACAAGCCATCCTACAAGGCTTCAGTGCTCGCAGGCTATCTCACACAAAGAGCCACTGCCACACACTGGAGCACAGAGAAACACGAATAAAGCCAAGGACAGATGTTTCATTCACCCTCTCATAATGGGTTAAAAGCCACATTTCACAGAAATATCGAATACCTGACAGCCACCTCCTTAGATTAGCAAGTCAGCTGCAGCTCTCAAGGAAGTGGGCAGCATAGTCTATCTGCTGGCATTCCGTGTGCTCCCACTAACAGCTCACTCAAGCACCCACCAGGACTCCTTGCCACTGAGGAAGGAAGCATGATGGCGACCCCAGAAGAGCCAGGCGCAACCGTGCTGCTCCAGCGGTGCCTCTCGGAGTGGAGAGGCAGGAGAGCTGAGCCGCAGTCAGCAGGGCTGGGTCACGCACCGCTGGATGGCACAAGGGCAGCGAAACCGCTCGGGTGGCATCCCAGATGGGAGCCAGAGCAGGGAAATAGCAACCAATGGGCAGCCAGAGCATGGGATGGGGGAACAGGGGACAGGCAGGAGAGGTAAGCAATGCTGTGCCAGGTGCCCCTTAGTCAGCTGCCTGCCTCGAGGAGCCAGCCATATGGTCCTAGCCACCTTCCCACTCTTCAGAGAAAGGATGAAAAACAGAACAGTGCCCTGCTACAGTGGCAGTTGTCACAAATGGCCAAGCCATTCCTTGTTCTTTGGCAGCAAGAGGATTTGGTCAAGCTACACAGATCATTCAGTTCACCTTCACTTATGCTTCTTTGAGACTGTCCCTACTAAAAAGTCCCCTTTTGCTTGCTTATTTGCAATTTTCCAAACAAACCATTTGTCCTTCTCTGCAGCTGTGGCCTGAACATTTGCCCCTGCTCCCAAAAGTTAAACTGGGAGCTAATGGGGTAGCTTTTTCATTTATTAACATTGAAAAGAAACACAAAAAAAAGAGAATAAAAAAAAGAAAAAACAACTGTTTAAGGTGAATCATCAAGTGGCGTCAGGCAACTCTGAGTAGTATGCAGACTTCTCAGAGCAATTCCAGTGCAGGGAAGAAAAATAATCAAGGAGTGGTACACTGGCATGTTGCAAAGGAACAGAGAAGAACTGACCAGCACACAAACAAGAAGATTCAGTCAAGTATTCTAATTGGAAATGGCCATTGCAAGACGACTTTGCAACTTTGTGGTGAATGAGGAACTAGTACAGAATGGGCAGATGGGAAATAAAAGGGAATCTGAACCAAACAAACAGGAAAAAAACCAGGTCCCAGCAGCTGAATAACTCTGGCTCAGCTCATGCCCAGATCTAGGAGTGTGAAGTACCCAAATACCATAGGAAAGGCCCTTGAGCTTGTCCTCACCAGAAATGAAACCAAAACCTCCCTCCTGAAAGCAGCAATTACACATGCCCCACCACTCTGTGGCCCCAGCAGAGTCACCTTAGAAAGCCTCACAATCCCCTCAGTGCCATTCCACGTTCAGCACAGGAAGAGGCTGTGATTAGCCATGACAGCCACTGCCAAGTCTTGCCTTCCAGCTGGGCTCCAGCTGCAGGTCTGAGCACTGACCTGAGCTCCCTCACAATACCAGGCTGCATCTGCCACCAATGCAAGCACAGACCAGAGGTGCCTGCCCGCCCTCATCCTCCCATGCCCACCTCTTGTAGTTTATCACAGGAGGGGAAAGAGGCATCTCTGCCCACATGCAGAGAAAAGGCAGAGTCAGGACTGGACCAGCTGGCTGCTCCTCATCCCTCAGACCTTCCCTTTGCACCACACATGCCGCAGAGACCGTCCCTGCCAGCCCGCGGGGGTGGCTCACTTGAGGGGGAATGCTTTTAGGTTCTGAAAACCTCCCAGAAAGGTGGACAGACAACCTGCCATGCCAACAGCAAGACCTACAGGGAACAGGACCAGCCAGGCTGTCTGGGATGAACAGTCTCTGGCTCACAGGCGCCTCAGGATGGCACCGATCACACCAAGTTCTGGCATTTTTCCCCAAGCCGTGGACCTGACGCTGCCTTCCTGCCAAACTCCAAGGCAGGCGGTGACCAAGAGGAAAGCTCTCATCTCAGCAGCTCCTGCCCCTGCTTGCTGGTGCCCTCTGCAAGCTGAGACACATTCCTGAGCTCAGGCACCACTGCTTCCTCAGAGACACCATGTTGCTCTCGGGGTTCCTGAGTTTCTGTGCCACTGCCCAGGCCAAGGGCTAATATGGAGCCCCCCATTCAGACCAAGAGCCTCACTAAAATGAGAAAATTAACCCTTCATTGTTATATGGAAGAAGAAATCTGTGTGCTTGGTGTCTTGCCCTGCCACATTTTTCTTGTCTTTATGCAGCTCCAGCCCACAGTCCTGCGTCACCTGCACCCCTGAGGCCTGGCAGCACCCGTGAAACAGCAGGGAGGGGGCAAGGGCAGGGTTAGGGATCCCTGTTAGAGAGAGATGGCTGCAGGAGGCAAAGAAGGAATCATGCCTTGGCGAGAGGCGCGAGAGCCTCGCAGCTGGGCTCTGCCTGTGCCGTGGATAGACAGCTGCCCTCGCACCTGCAGCAGGAGGGGGCAGTGACAAGGTGGAGGGTAGGCACCTCCTCGGCCCCCCCATGCCTCCACGGAGGACAAAAGGGGTTTCAGAGGAGCAGCATTTTACTTGCCCTCCGTCTGCTCATCACTTCTCCAAACCAACCCCTGGCCGAGGGCTTATCTCCAGGAAGCGGGTTTAGCAGGGAGGAAGTAAT